>BSBK01002155.1:2792500-3392500 GCA_027943335.1 Chamaecyparis obtusa | reverse complement strand
ATGATCCATCTCACCAGAATGCATAGGTACCCAGCCACTGCAACCACCTAGTACATAGGATCAAATACTGAATACATAGCTCACACTATCAAATCAAGGAAGTAGTAGAAACAATAGTAGCAACCCCTCCATACTACTGACAAGGGAGTAATGATAGGTACACTGAAAAGATCAGCCAATATGAACTGCATGATGAAGATGAATCTGAAACATCGAATGTGCAGAGAGAGTACAAACACAAATAAAGATACATGAGGCTAATGTCATTGGAGGAATGCTCACATGACAAAATTAGATGGAAAACAAAGGAAAAAATCAAACCCCCCTGGCACTTTATAATGGAGTGTAAGTACAAATAGCATGAACATGTGCAAGATCCCATCAAAGCAATAGAATGACACTTTATCTCAGTGTGTGTGCATAAAAGAATGCTACAAAAAATGAAGTATCCATTACTCAAAGAAAATCAAAGGCTTCTGAAACAAAAGAACAACCTAAGATGAGCCATCCCTCAAAGGAAAGAGATCCCAAGACCTGAAACAATCAAGATATCCACTAGAATGCAAAAAAACAATAATCTGAATAAAATGAACCTAGAGAAAAATCTAGAAAAATGACTTAGTGTTGAAAATCCCCCTGAACAAGCTTTCCAACGATATATCATTTTTTGAAAATGGAGTCCGGATGCACAAGATAGAGCTCCCAGAGTGTAGAACTAAAGATCTAGCTTTGACAGAGAAAAACACCATCAAAAAAATAAAACCAAAAAATATAAACTCCAAATATGGAAAGAGATCAGAATCAGCTTTCCAATGATATCTTGTTTGCCAAATTTTGACACCAAATGCTCAAGATATGAGCAAAAAACCAACAGCTGCACTGGAGGGCCCAAAGAAGGTGTCTGGAAGGATCTAAGGATGGGTGACATTAGAAAAAAGATAGAAGCACACATGAAACCATCAGATCTGATAAAAGCTTAGAAATAGCTTTCCGGCAATATCTTGTTTGCCGAAAATAGAGCCCGGATGCAAGAGAAATGGATCTCAGAGTGCAGGAGGTCTGAAATGCCAAGATCGCAGAGAACATCTGAATTTGATAGAAAAAAAGAGCATCAAAATGGAAAAATCACAAAACCATACTAGAAAAATGGGATCGGGCTCAGAACTAGCTTTCTGACAATATGTTGCATGCTCAATTACGATCTTAGATGCTCAAGTTATGTGCAAAAAACATAGGTACCTCCAAAAAGCTCAAAAAAGGGGCAAATCTCTATTGACAATAGCAACAGGTGAGCTTAAAAATGACATCCAAATGGCCATCATAGGGAAAATCCCCCTGGGGCTTAAAAAAAAGGGCATGGTCATGTAGGTGACCAGGGGCTATAAAATTGGGTGCTAGAGGCCTAGAGGCTAGTCCCCCATGTGACTAGGAGCGCTATAAAAGGGGGTTGAATGCATGGGCGGTTAGAAGATAGGTGGTGGACTGCACGATGATGCTAGCAATCACCATGATGATCAGTGGTGAAACCACTACTTGCGGTAGCGGAGGAGCTCGGCTGGTGACTACGTGGTGGAGGAGCTTGATGGCAGAGCATAGGGGATGAGTGGAGCGGTGGCCGCTGGGTGGCACGCAGGTGGCCACCCAAAAAAATAAATTATTATTATTATTTTGAAATCGTACAGCACCTCGGAGTGCATGCTAGGGTCGTACGGCCCTAGTAGGTAAAAAAAATTGTGTTAGAGGCCAACTTGTCAAAAATAAACAAGTCTTATATGAATTTTGACTATCTCGAGCCTTTCGGACGTAAAAGTGAGGTCCGTTTGAGCTAGAAGTGCTCCAAAAAATAGTGATCACCTCAGGATCTGTGTCAAGGCTAATTCCAAAATGTTTTTCTCACAGATTCCAACTTTGTCCAAATTAGACAATTTTTATATGGATCTTGGGGTTCTTGGATGCTCTGAACGCAATTGTGAGGTCCGTTTGAAGCCAAGATGACCAAAAAAATAGGTCCCCCCAGATCTGACAGGAAACCCTCTTTGAAAAAGTAGATCTGATGAATAGGGCTGAATCTCTCAGAAAGAGGATAGGGGCAAGCATATCTGAAGCTCTTATACCATGTTGAAGTTGATGAAAAACAACCCACAGCTCCCAAGAACACTTGGATGCAAACACCTGTCACAGAAAGAGAGAGAAGCAAACAGCTATGGAGGCTTGAACGTATGGATCCATGAGAGAGGAGAAATCCTTGATGTGCAAAAACAAAAGTTGCAACCAATAATGAAATGTCAGAAAAGGTTACAAAGTGTTATGAGATCAATCCATTTAAAAGGAAACCAAAAAACTTAAAAAGGTAAAATGCTAGGTTGCGTAATAATAATAATTAATAAAGTAATTAATTATTATATGCCTAAAGTTTAGCTTAAGTAGAAAGAGGTAATAAGTGACTGAATAATTAAATCAATATGATTCAATTAATCAGTAAACACTTTATTACTCTAACAGTATGATCTTGTTTGAGTTGGTCCACATAGGTTTGTATGAATTAGATCCAACTTGTTCTTTGTTGAATTATGCTTGCTTCTGAATAAATTCCTCACATGCTTTCCCATCACACATTCCTTGCAAATAGTATCAACTGGCTTTGCTATGCTAGGTAGATCTCTTACTACCTTTACATTGCTTATCTTTACTATGTTATCAAAATTGATATGACATAGTATTTAATGTCATAGCCAACTATCATCTACTTTAGCAACAAAACAACTTGCTTATGAATTAATCTGAAAAATATTACCTTTAGTCTTTGAATCTGATGCAATCATTACACCATCCTTGTTGTTAATGATGCACTTTTTGTCTTTGAACTCCAACTAATAACCTTTGTCAAGAAACAACCCAACACTAAGAAGGTTATGCTACAAACCATCTACATAAAGAACATCATCAGTGTTGTTCTTTCCATTCAATGTGATAGCTCCTCTACCAATGATAGGTTTAGGACTGTTATCTCCAAATCTAACCATGCCACCTTTTTATTTTTCCAGATGAACAAATATGTCTTTATCACATGTCATGTGATGTGAACACCTGCTATCTATAATCCAATCTATCCTTATGTCATCTTGTGAAATCAATGCTAGCTCTTGTTCCTTTTTCTCATCTTCACGATCCATCTCATCAAACATCTTCTCCACAATATCAATGAATCTAATTTCATCTTCAACTGAATCATCATCAGGAACTCCATCACCAACATAGTAACATTCTTTTGTATACTTAGGCTTGTAGTTAGTTCTGAATTTCTTGACTCTTGTAGGACACTTAGATGCAAAGTGACCAATATTATTACATGAGAAACATTTGAATGGTAACTAACCTTCATACTATCCTTTTCCTTTTCTTTCTTTCTTAGCAATCATAGCAATAATATCATCTATCTCTTTATCTTCATCTTCATCATCAAAATTACTAGAAGTGTTTAAATATTTATTACCATGGACTGATTCTTTGAAGGTTGTCTCACTTTTAGGCTCTGTCTTCAATCTTGAAATCGCAAAAGTTGAAATTTCACTTATCAAGGTCTCTCTCTTGAAATTTCTTGTAAGCTGCATGGTCTCATCAAGGATGTTGATCTTGTTTTCATATTCTATTGTAAGAGTAGTCATCAACTTATCCATAGTGTCTTCCTCCAAGATCTCTCCACCATTGTTCCTGATTCTAGCAACTACTTCATTAATCCTTTGGTTGTAAGCTCTGATGTCTTCTTAAGGTAGCATCTCTAATGCATTGTATCTTTTCTTCCATGTCTTTCTGCACGTGTTCTTTTCTTGTGTATCTCCTTCAAACATGTCCTCTAGGTGCTTCCATATCTTGTAAGCTATGTCTACTTTCTTTATCTCTGAAAACTCACTATTAGATAAGGCATTGATAAGAGCTTCTTTGGCTATTGCATTCTGATGGAACAAATCCTTTTTCTTTCTAGTAGCATCTTTCTTTTCAAGATCTGCTAGAGAGGGGATCTTAACTTCTTTGATAGCCACTTCAAAAACTTCAAAAGCAATGCACTACAAATGTGTCATCATTTTGTTCTTCCAATCAAGATAGTTCTCTCCATCAAACTTAGGACTTTCTTTTCTAAAGAATGTCATCTGATCAACCTCAAGCTGTTAAAATTTCTCTTTGAGGCACTTGGCTCTGATACCAATTGTTAGGAATAGTCCCAAGAGATAACTGAGAGGGGGGGTGCATTAGTTATCTACAAGTTTCAATTCTTTATCCAATTAAGTATACTTAAACTTTAAGCATAAACATAATGAAAGAACACTTGAACACAACACCAATAATTTGGTTATGTGGAAACCCAAATAGGTAAAAACCCCAGTGGGAATGAACACCCACTAATAAATTGAACTAGTGTATAATGATCATTGTTAAAAGATCTTACAACCTATTAGGAGTTGATCTTTACAATGCTTTTAGTAAAGTGACCTAGTCAAAGGTCAAACCCTGTTAGGAGTCTTTTATGATTGACCCTATTAGGGGTGAGGATGCACTGTCTGAGAGCTCACTACTCAAAGGGGTGAAGGTTGCAACCTTCTAAATAATAGATACACACTATATCTAGATCTTGGTGAACTGTGAGGTAGACCTACTATCTTGATCAGTTCCAATGAATAGCACACTCTATCTTCTTTGTCACATAAACCTCTTCTTGATGGCATAATACTTCGCACTCTCTACTTTTCTCTAATCTTTCATCTCCATGCCATACTTCTAGTAATCACAAATGACCGACTATAAGTATCTTTCCTCTAAATGATATAATCAAGTTGGCCTATTAGAACCATCTTGAAATCATATTAGAGAAATAATAACACTCTCCAATAGCATCTTGGTCAGCTCTACTAAGCATGCAATACAAATTGGGACCTATCCAAACCAATAAGTGTAGACACATGCTACACACTGTCGACTCTACCAAATTAACTGATACTTTCTCCTCAAGATGAATTACATCATGCACTCTTAACCAAACATTCTTAACTCTTCTCCACCCACTAATCCAAGCATGCATACCGAAATGATAGGCACAACTCCTATACCAATATAATCTTGGTCAGCTCTTTTGGATAAACACAGGAAACTACAACTGGTGAATAGAGAATGCATAACTTCACTTCTACTACACATCAGACTCTATGTCCATGAATGTAACAACACAAACATGTCTCCATCACATATCCAAACATGCAAGGCTCCATGATAATTGTATGGATAATCATTCACAGAATAGTACCTGTAACTTTGTCATGAACACTGCTAAGACAAGTTGCTACATAACTATCTATACTAACAATTAACCAATGCATCCATGATATCATATTGATAACATGTCCATGCTACATATACTCAAAGCTTACTGCATAAGTCTTCCATGCATGCTACTTACCATATGTTGTCATCAATAACAAACATACAGCCAACACTGGCTTGCTAGCAAATCTCCAACATTTCTACACCTTCTCATATGACTTTTCATAAACGATATGATAATGGGTTAGTCTGCATATGAAAAATTAATTCTCATATGACAGTACCCACACAACCTGCATGACACTTGAAATTGTCATCTGTCATACAATAGACATAATCTTCTAATATGACAATTTGTGAAATGTCGTGCAAAATTGTACGGACCAAAAAATTAAAAATCACAATTTTAATATGAAATGTTAGAAAATGATAAAATCAAGTTGGAAACCCATTGTAGGGCCCCACAGTGGGTGCCAGAAATGTGCATGTAAATTTTGTACCTAGTTGTAACACAACACTTCAGTAAAACATTAAAGGTTAGCAAATCAAGAAATCTACAAATGAGAACAATATAGCTAACCATGTGATTTACTACCTTCAAGTAGGTATGAATTTGATATTCTTAGATTATGACCGAGACCAGTGAAAATGCAATACCTAAATGAAGGATTTGAATGATGAAAGATGGATGAAAATGAATGCAGCTTAATCTATCTTTTTGGATTTTTTTATGTAATGTGATGAAAAACTGATATGGAACTTGATCTAAAATAGATTGAAATGAATGTGAATCTATAAATGATATGTTATGCTATGGAAATGAATTGAAAATAATGAATTGCAAAAATCCTCACAATCGCTTGTTCACATGAGCTCGATTCTCTAGATAATTGAAAATGCAGTTGAAAGCAAATGAAGAAGGATCTTTTGTGAAGGGTTGAGCCTTGTTTATATAGAAATACAATATTTTTGAAAGCTCATGGAAAGCCAAAAAATCTCTCCCTGATTAACTCAGATTGATTTTTGAGTTATCAGAAAATCAGAATTAGTTAACTCACAAAATCATGCAAAATCATCTTTTTAACTCAAATCAGAAGTTTAGATCACTTTTTAACTCGAAATAGATGTTGAGTTCAAAAAGATAACAAATTGAATTGATTTATTGATTTAGATTTTAACTTCTTTTCTGAATGTGCATGGATAATTATGAATTATTCTCAACTTAACTGATTTTTGAATTAAAACAATTGATTTATGGGTTAATCAATTATTTAATCAAACTTTATTCCAAAACTATATCATTGAATTTGACAACTAGATTTAATCAATTAAATAAGAATTTAATCAATTATTCATAGGATTTTTGATTTATTGTCAAAATTAAATAATATTAAATAGGAATAAATAGAATTAAATCCAATTAAATGATTAAGTGGCAGAATTAAATTAATTAATCAACTATTCAACATATTCAATTAATTAACTTTAGGATAAATAAAAGAATATCATTTATCACCAAATAATATTTAATTAAAGATAATTAGGATAAATTAGGAATATTTAGGAAATATTCCCAATGCAAAATTTAGATTAAATTGATTAGGGTTTTTGATGATTTGATGCATAGATGTGCCTTTGGTTAGGAATTTTGTGTTGATTTCGATCGATTTGTTTGATGTAGGAGGTCAATGGTCCTATAGCCCATTTTTGGGGTATTACAATACTCCCCCTTCGAGTATACTTTATCCTTTCCACATATATATATATATACCTTATATATATTAGCAATTTTCTCATACTATTACTCCCCCTTTGACAACAATGACAAAGGTGTGAATATATATATATATATATATATATATATATATATATATATATATATATATATATATATATATATATATATATATATATATATATATGTGTGTGTGTGTGTGTGTGTGTGTGTGTGTGTGTGTGTGTGTGTATATATGTATATATATATGTATATATATATGTATATGTATATATGTATATATGTATATATATATGTATATATATCTATATATATATATATATATATATATATATATATATATATATATATATATATACAAGTAAAAAAAATTGATATACCTCTTGTCTTCAATTATGTAGAGTTGGAAGGCTTGAAATGCAATTTGTAAAGTTCACCTTCGAGTTTTCAATCTCCTTATCCTGTGTAGTCTTAACTAAATCTGATACACGGAGTAGTGCATATAGCCTATAAGATGCTATCTCAACTACTCTTAGGTTAGGATAAGAGAATTTTCCATATGATGTCTTTGAGGAAAGACATTCTTCCAATTGATTCTATACATTATTGATTTTCAATGTCAAATGTTCTCTAAGTAGTGAAAATCTCTTCAACTTCCTTTCTTTTTCATTCTCCAATAGGCTTATCTCATCATGTATCTTGCTTATCTTCTTCTCAATGTTTGTGATCTTCATGTTTGGATGTTTTTATTCATTCACTAACTTGTAATTTTGTCTCTTTGTTCTTCAGCTTCTCTATGATGTCTGAGATGTGATTGTGTGAAAGGGCACACTGACCATACAATATTTTTCCTCTTTCCATACATTTCCTCAACTCCTTAATACAAACATCAAAGTTATCCAAATCATTCTTAATATTATGACAAGTTGTCTGAAATAGTTGTGCATCATGAAGTGTTTATGCCTTAAATGTAGCAATATCTGACAATGTAGTGAGCTCACTATCAAAAGCTTTAATCACTTCCTTAGCCTTATCTTGAAGATCAACTTCACTAATCTATGTAGATATAACATTTTGTATCTTATCAGTTACCTCAAGTAGTGATCCCTCCAAAATTTGTACTTGCGTACTCTTCCCAATGATTTTTTTCAAAGATGAGATTAGTTCTATTTAATCATCAACAACAACTTTTGTTCCCAAATTTGCTAAAACTGCTTCAATGGGTGATTTTCATGTACTTGCTGGTGTATCCTTTTGTGGTGTGTCCAACTTTATGTGTTGTGGTATTATCTTTTTAGGCTTCACTTCTTTCTCTTTTCTTTACAGTCTTTTCTAATTGGGTTGGAATCTAGTCTAGATTTGAGAATTATGCTTTCTTACCCTTCAATAGCTCCTTCTGATACTTCATAATCAAGTGGGTCTATGAATTAAACTCTAGGTTCCACTGATTCTATATAGGTAAAATCTGTGTCAACTAGAAAGCATAAATCATTCTTATACTTCTCAACCATAGAGGGTGGAATTCTTGATCTTTTTCTCATTTCATTCTGGAATGTCTTTGTAACCAGAGTTGCACTCTCATTAACTTTTTCAATAGGATATCTTAGATATACTTTATTGATTCTTTCTATATTACATCTCCCATCATTCCAATCTGCTCCTATAGTGTAGGGAAATCTTCTCAAAAGATGGAAAAATATGTAAGTTATCAAAGATGAAAATCTGAATTGAGAGTTTCTTATTTTCTTGATCTTCTCAAGGTTTTCAATTAGTTGTATTCTCATAATTTCAATCATATCCACTTGAACTTTCACAATGCACATTAGGTATGCTTCTTGTACCATTCTTGCTGCTATGTCATCTTATGTAGAACTAGCACATAACTTAGTAGTCATTATCTTACAAACATATCTCACATCATTTTGTTCAATTTTACTTATCATAATTCCTCTTCCATTGTATGTAGACTTGGTATTTTCTATGACTTTTTTCTTCACATTTTCTCATTCAGTGGAATTACACCTTGGTTGAAAAGACTTGTTACTTCATGAATTAGATTTGTTGTGATTTCTATCACTCTATTATCTAATGAAAATTTCCCATCATGAATTCTGCTTAGTATGATCTTGTTCCATTCTTCATTTTGAAATTCATAATGAAACATATACTTCACAATGTCTAATTGACCTAAATGATTGTAACCTGTTGGTGTTTTTTCTTGCAACCTCCTTTCCTAGGTCAAAACTGGGGACCAAGTTGTGGGACTGAGAACTTGGAACACAAACTCAACACCATCAATAGAAAAGAGACAAGAGATATCCAACAAAACAAGGTACAAATACCTCCTTCACTTTGAGCTCCACATCACTCAGGCAGGTAGACCTCATCTGCACATACATAACTTCCTTGTGATAAAGCTAATCTTGTAGATACATAACTATGGAATAGCTTTCAAACCCCTTTAGATAACTTGTACCTCAGTGCTTTTTATCATATCTTGTGCAATATCCCACTTGCATAGAGTAAGTTTGAAAACTATAAATAGTTCTAACTCCTCCTATCAACATTAATGGTAAAATGTTTTAATTTATATTTTGGGTGAATGGATCCCTGAAATACCCTAAATCTCTCATAGACCAGTGCCTTATCTAATGGGCAATAGATTCAAATAAATCACTACAACAGAAGGCTATGAATAAAGAAGACAACATAGTCTAATATGTTAATGCCTTACATCAATCATACACAATTGATCAAGTTCTACTTGTGAATCCACCTGTGTATTCAAATATGCAACTACCTATTTAAAGAATTTAACCCTCCCCTTAAAAGAGACCCAGAAATAGGCAATACATTAATCAACATCCACTGAAAGACATGTTGGACATATCCTTGATATCCCAACTCATACATATATGAAGACAAATCCTAAATCCCAGCTATTCCCTTGAAATAACTTCTATTGCGATCTTTTAATACAAGAGACCAAAACACCTTGGTGTTTTAACCATGTGATTCAGGAAGCAAAATGGAGACAACTTGATAATAGTATGAAAAATGTTGAAATCATATTCATAAGAAAAACTCTTACAAATCACATTCTTCTCTAAGAACCAAAAAGGAAAACAGAACACTCTGTATGCAGAAAAGAGGGAAATATTTACAGAAGGAACCACTCTTGGAACCAGCTCTAAAAATTAAAGAGAATTTGGAACCCTTACAAAATGAAAAAGATTCGAATATAAGGAAAAGGAAAAGAGACCTAAAACATATCTCTGCTTGACATCTGTCTCTTTCCAAAAAAACTCATTCTGCAAAATATCCTTTTCCTCCCCAAAATATGATTTTGAAATGTAAACACCATTACTGCTCTTACCTACATGGGTAAATCTGATTTCTTCCACTGCCATTGAAATCCTCATGTAGCGCCATTTTTGTTGATATATAATACATATATTTTTGGATAAAAATTCAATCCCCAGATCAAATTCTCGTACATAGCCCAAGTCATTTAAATTTTTGAAATTTTAACATATAGTTTGAACTATGACATTCTTTTACATTTTTGCATAGGCCTTTAAACTCTAATGTGGGCCCATATGCCACATGACATTGCCCTATTGGTCTATCGATCCATCTCATCACCCAGTTGGACTTGTTCACATTGTCATCATTGCTCAGTCATCGGTGCCACATCATCATCCTTGCCACATGTCGACCTCTAATTTGATGTCTCTCCAACCGGGCCCCAAGCTACAAATTACCCTACCACCTCATTGTGGGACATGTATTGATGAGGTGTGATCCAGTGATGGTTAACCTTTGGACATCTTCCTCATCAAGGGATCATGCCCACTGTCAATCTTGGGCACACATCTCGAGGCATCTAACTTGTCTAGCACTATGTGGCATCAAAATTATCCTTTCTTTTGTAAGACCCACTACCATGGCATCCTCTAGTCACCTGCCACTTATCGCCTTGTTCCACATGCCCACGTGAGGGAGCCTCAACCTGGGCATCCACACTTGGACACCATACCTTTGTACATTTAGGTATATGAATGATTATTGTTCCTCTTCCACCAACAATGTGGGATTAATCCCATATGAGTAATAACAATTTCCTCTAAAATTTTCCTTTGAATGTGTGCCCAGTTAGAATGCATTAACCTACCTCACACAAATCCAGGAGCCTTCCACTTACCTTCCTTTCTCTTTACCAACATAGCCAGGCACATTCCTTTTAAACATCTCTCGGCACCAAACCTAGGTGCATGTGGGATAATGCCCCCTACAATGTACGACCCACATACCTGCAATTCTTGGTGCCCAGTGTGTTTGGCTCACTATAACACCAAGGAAATATGTCTGCACCCACAACTTCCATGCACTCCTCCATGGCCTACACGCCCAGCTCCCAAAGAGGTATGCACAACACCATAAGAAATTGTGCACAGCCCATGAGAGCATGTGCAACACCTCCAAATGGTGTGCACATTTCTCCAAAGGAGGCTCATGCTCCCCTCAAAGAGGCATACACAACACAAGGTGAAGGTGGGTGGGAGTGTGCTGGGCATGAAGAAGGTGTGCACCCAACAAAGGAAAGGGAGTGCACTCCCAAAAAAATCCACAACACTCATATATGGCTTCCACCTGCTTCCATTTGCAATGCAATTTTTCAAAAGCCATCAACTTGCTAAATATACCTTCTTTCCTTAAGCTGCGAAATGTAAAAGATTTCAGCCAAAACAATCATTGGCATATAATTTTAACTGCCAATCATCTACACAGACCTTGCAAAAGTTGGGTTGTCCATTGAGGACTTCTCAATGAAGAATGTTTCTTCCCAATTTCCATCTTTTTGCTTAGTTGTATCCAAAATGGACATTCTATCTCTATCTTTATGTTGAACAATATCAGTAGAGTACATCTCTACCAATAATTCAACATAAACAATGCCTAGACTCTTGTTAGTGAATGGTATGAAAATATCATACCAGTCACTATATTCTTTGAAATGATTTAAGAAATGATGATGTTCAAGTGGAAATTCCAGAGGAAATTTAGAAGTCGACAAAGTGTCAAACACATGTTTAGACAAATTAACTGTTGACTTCCACCTATGTGGATGCACTTTTGATGACTTGAGCAAATTCGTAAAACATTGAGCCTCTATTTGATTTGTAGTTTTGAGCAGCCAATATATGACTTCTGTATTTCATGGATGGAAGAAAGATCCATTGCAGTATAGATAGTCACCTTGTCAAACGAATTTCCATAAAGATACGTAGGGAAAAAGATTTTAAAACTCAAAGTCACCCTTTTAAAAATTTGTTCTGTAAATGCAAGTTGAAACTATAGGGAACTGCCTCTCAAAAAGATGTACCAAAAATATCAAATGATGACTTGAGGCTCAACCATTGATCCTGGTAGAAGACTCATATATAGGGAGTGCAGGGAAATAAATCCTATCTCAAAAAAAACATATGATAACAGGTTGCCACTCTCTAAAAATAGCCATTATGCAAAGTTGATCCTGCCAACACTATCATGGTCTAAAACCTTGGATGTAGATTCAATTTCACATATAGAAAATAAGACTATAATTAGATCTCCCCAATGATCAACTGGTCAGCCAGAATTAGTCTTCAAAGTCACCCCCTCAGAACTTCCAGAAATTTAAAACAGCGAAACTTGCAGAAATCAGATTTGGATTTGACTGAGCAAAGTGATCCAATCGATTGGTCATGATCTAAAAATCATCAAGGAGGCTCATTTACATGTTTACAATGTAGAGGAACACTCAATTTCTCATGTTCATGAACTGGGTGCAATTTGTATGACCTCAAAGTAGGCCACTTAAATTTTGCATTTTCACGTTAAGACAAACTGAATAAAATGCAAACAGAAAGGCCTTGCTAAACTGATCATACAAACTCACAAGAGTCTAAAAATGGGCATGGAGATTTAATTTCATGGCTACAATATACTACAACAATCCTTATGCCATGACTATTAACTGAGCATTTGACACAAACCTATGAAGTGGGTCACTCAGTAAAAACTGAATAGATGCAAGAATGCAGATTTGGGAAATGACCTCTAAATGGCTATCTTCAAAACACATCAGAACTGAAATCTGAGAGTTAACCCACTACAATTGTTTAATAATAGGCAAGGATCACATGTCCCAAGTGGTATCTCATGAAAATCATCAAGACCTTTTTCACTTGCACTCGAACTAGGGTCCTTTAAAAGGTCTTTTGAGGAAATGATTTGTTCCTTAGGGAAATTATCAAACTAGTCACTCCAAAATTCAACCAAAATTTTAGAGCTCCAACATTGGCTCTCATTGGGGATGTGTGCCCCTTGCGGGCATGCAGAGAACTTAAAATCTCTTGGTAAAGCAGACCATTCAAAATAAATAAGACTTCTCTCTTCTCTTCAAAAATAGGGATCCTTATTCTACCCTTGAACAACAGAAAGAAAAGAAACTTTACAAATGTAAAAATATTTACAAACAACCTCAAGCTCTGACATTGAGAATCAGCATTTACCTCTATCAAAAATATAATTCTCATCTCCATGTATCAAAGGTAAACTGAAGCCATTACTTTCGCCAACATAATCAAACATGTTTCCATAAATCTTCAGCATATCATATAAAAAATATTCAGCACCCTCACTGCCATTAGGCATTTGGAAATCATTGAAATACTAAAGGTGTTAACCATTGTGTAACATGAGGCTGTCACATCTTTAAAAACTTTTAACTTGCTCAGGAAATAGATATTTCAACTCTACATCATAGCCTGAAACATGTTGGCTTACTTCAACACATGCTTGATCATCAAAAGAAAACTTTTGAAATTCAACTGTATGTATACCACATAAGCACTCAAGATAATCATTATGGACTACAATGTGTGGCCTTAGATTCATTTCATTTCGAGAGACATCAACATGCTCGATAGGAAAAATCTAAGACTCATTTTCTACCTGATAACTGATATATCTTTGTTGACTCATTTCAATATCTTCTAAAAACAAGGCATCAACACCTTTTACATCCCATTCTTGGATAAATGAACATACCTTTGGCTGAAGCAAATAATCTGATATAAAATTTGAATCCTCTTTCAGCTTCACATGAAAATTTTCAAAATGTGGCTTGAACAAGTCAGTATGCAGCCCATTACACATGTCCTTATGTTGGCACATGTCTCCCTGACACAAATCATTATTAGAGGGAAAATTATGGGCATTATTTATTTCCCTTGACAAGACATTGATTTCATACCATTAACAATATCACAACCATCAATGTCCACATCAAACAAGCTGACCTCCATTTCTGGTTCAAAAACATTCTAAGCTACCATGGTTTCATATTCTAGTTATTATGAACCTTCATCCATCTTAGGGTCAACAACTTCACATGATAAATCAAAGGATGAAAGCATACAAATTGAAAAATTAGTTTTATCCTCATTGTTAGCTAAAACAAAAGAATTCATCATTGTTTTAGTCAAATAAGCTTCTTCACAATCATTTCCTACACATTATAACTCTTCATCCTCTTCACAAGGCTACAAATAAACCATTACCTTATCTTCAAGAAGATCAGGGTCATTCTAGCTCCATGAATCCTCTTCCTCACTATCAACATCATTAAATTCTGATAGAAACTCATCATTTGGGGCTTCAACATCATCATCTGATGAAAAACCTACCCCTTCTTCATTTTTCATATTTGACTGCAAATAATTTTTTCTTGCAGTCTCAAAACTAGAAAAACTAGTTTCAACTTTACTTGGTGTGCAACCCTTATATATATATATATATATATATATATATATATATATATATATATATATATATATATATATATATATATATATATATATATATATATATATATATATATATATATATATATATATATACCTGCATCAAGGACATTTTTCAATTCTTCACTAACCATGTTAACTCGCATGTGAGGGCAACCATTGCTTGCTGAAGACATTTTTCATTTACATTTTGTTCAGAAGCATAATCTAAATCATGGTTAGTAAGATTGGCATGGATAGAGATACTTTGACATTGATTTTCATTTCTTGATACACACCTATCTATTGCATTTGATACATTATGACAAAAAACTCTAGCAGATAAAAATACTTTGGTAATTTTGTATTTTAAATTATTTTCAATATCCATCATTGTCATAAAATCTTGATGTAATCTGATGTTGAACAATGGGACTAACTCATCTTCTTGAATTTCAATCTCCATAAATTTTCTCAACACACTACTTTCACATATTATGTCAGTAAACTGCTCCAAGAAAGCTAAACTTAAGTCTTCCCATGAAGAAATAGAACTTGCTGTTAGAATAACTAAGAGGGGGGTGAATTAGTTATCCACAGTCCCAATGACAAAAAGTATATCCAAAAACAATTTACTAAAACTTCTGCAACTTGGTAATGTAAAATGGTATTTTGTCTATGCTTTTACCGATTACCAGTTAATAACATATAGTGATTACCGATCAAATCCAATATGCAACATGTAAAGTATGACAACAAACAATCATCACAATCAACACATAACACAAGAGATTTAACGTGGAAACCCTGTGAAGGGAAAAACCACCTGGGACCGGCAACCCAAAAATTATTCACTCTTTTGAAGTGAGGTCGGTGAAGACCCAACCCTGTTAAAGGTTACAAACACACTGTGAGGTGTGACCTTTTTAGAGGATTTTAGACCAACCGTTATCATCCAACCATCATTCACTATGGGGTTGACAGGATAACAAATGTACACTCTATGAATGACATTACAAGACTTTCTAGTCCACTCTATTAAGAGATTTATTTGTTTACAATGGTTAAAATGTAACAGCAATTGATCTAATTATAACACAACTTTAATTATAGATTATCATATCTATGTTAAGCTCATTCAAATCCTCTGACCAATATATCAATTCTATTTCAATCAATATTCAGTAGCTTACTATCACTCAGTTATAGCTTTTTGACACTCGGTAATCTCTGCAGTTTGGTTCTCCTTGACCAGTTTGATCAGGCATGCATGAAGCTTGTTCACGTGATATCTCTACAATTTCCTTCTTCTAGCATGATTTCATCATAAAATCCTAGTCTCTTAAATAGACAAGTAAACTTTTTTAATTCCATCCATCAGATTTTGCCGCTTAATCTCCTTTGTTGATTTTGCTGCTTAAACCTTCCTCGGCTGATGTGTTAGTAACATGTTTTGTTTCAGTCCCTTAGATCTTCTTTGAATTATGTTAGTCATTGATCTTTGTAACAAACATTATCTTCATCTCTGATTTCAAGGTACTTTACAGGTCATCAACTTCCATCGGCTAAACTAGTCATTTAGTTCTTTTCTTCTGCCCGATTAATAAAGAAATGTGTCGGTGAACACAAGCTCAGTTTATACTATGCTCGGTATACACTACACTATGTCGGTGTATATTGAAATGGTTCTTTAACCAACCACACTGCTTTGTGCATTTTTCTCTTGTCCTTCAAAATAGATGAATGCAACATAATCAAGTCAATAACATAAGGTCATAGACTCATCCATAAGTTACCCAATGTGTTCCTCATCCTTATCTATCATATCCATCTTCCTCATGTAGATATTTATGTTCTTCATCTCTTTTCTTCTTCTTTCTACAGATGTTTGGGTATAGTAACTTACAAGATAAGTATTGTCAAAACTACTTGACATCAATGACAACATATTACTGATTTAATCATCTTACATATCTAATAAGCAACTCAGTGATCTAGACTCATATATCTTCAAGTCATACAATTTATTCAAATCAGTTTTAGTTCATCAATCTCTCCCTTTGGCATTGATGGCAACATAAGCAATATGAAATATGCCATACACATACGAAACATGTATTCTAAAACTCTGTCAAAAAATGTTGTAACTCAGTACAAGCTCTCCCTAGCTTAATATGTTTAATCACTACATTACATAAAAGCATTTGCAAGTGCGGACTAGCTTCATCAGATATGATCTTTTCAACTCGCAGGATTTCTTCTGTTCTTAGTAACTGATCTTCAATACTCTCCCTTTTCTCTATCGCTCTCCTTTGTCTTTGGCTTCATATTCTTCATATTGATCTCTCTCCCTTTGACAACAATACCAAAGAGAAAATAAAAACATACAGCTCTATAGTAGCCATATAACTCTATGTTGTCTGGTGCATTCTCTATATCTTGGTATACTGATGCGCAAATCTGTTCTAGTACTTCAACCTTTCACAACCTTAGATAGAATTCCAAAGTGTGAACTCTGCTGCATCAACATGTATAATCTTCTGATAAGATTAGGCTAATGCAACCTCTAGATCACCTTAGTGATCAATAGACAGGGGATAGACTCCAAGTCTAGTCCTCAAGTATTCATATGTATCCTTCGGTAGAGGCTTTGTAAATATGTCAGCAAGTTGTTCTTTTGATGTAACAAATTCTAGCTTTACTTGCTTCTCCTGTACTTGATCCCTTAAGTAGTGATACTTAATACATATATGCTTTGTTTTAGAATGCATCACTGGATTCTTTGAAATATTAATAGCACTAGTGTTATCATAGTATATAATCACCGGCTCAATGATTACCTCATTCATACCTTCTAACACTTGCTTGATATATGCAATATTTGAACAGTTAGTAGTAGTAGCAACATACTCTGCTTCAGCTGTAGAATGGGGAATGCAAGCTTGCTTCTTACTTGTCCATGTAACCAGTCTTTCACCAAAGAAGAATGCTCCTCCAGTGGTACTCTTTCTATCATCCACATTTCCATCCCAATCAGCATGGGTATATACATTAAGTTCAAACTTGCCTTTCTTAGGATACCATAGTCCATAATCTTTAGTTTTCTTTAGGTATCTTAAGATTATCTTTGTAGCAATCATGTGTGACTCTCTAGGGTTTACAGAAAATCTAGCAACTATTCCAACAACATGTGCTATATCAGGTCTACTAAAAACTACATACATTAACTTACCAATCATGGATTGGTACAGTGTCCAATTTACCTCAGTAGTTCCATCTTCTTTAGTTAGTTTACATCCAGTAGCCATCGGTGTTCCCACAAGTTTAGCATCTTCCATGCCAAATGTCTTCAATACTTCCTTTATATATTTAGATTGTGTGATGAATATACCATCATTCTCTTGAATCACTTGTAAGCCTAGAAAGAACTTAATCTCTCCAAACATAGACATTTCAAATTCACTTTTCATTTCATCAACAAATGACTTACAGATATGATCTTATCCTCCAAATATTATGTGATCCACAAATATCTCAGCAATCAAGATAGTATCATCAGAATTTCCTTTCATGTATAGATTATTGTTCTCACTTGTTCTAACAAATCCAATACTCAACAAATAGTTATGTAGCCTCTCATACCAGGCTCTCAGTGCTTACTTTAAACCATATAAAGCTTTATGTAATCTACATACCATATCTTTGTTGTTTGGATCAATGAACCCTTCAGGTTGTTCTATGTAGACTTCTTCAGGTATCCCATTCAAAAAATAAGATTTAACATCCATTTGGTAAACTTTGAACTTTTTGTGTGTAGCATATGCAAGTAACATTCTGACTCCTTCTATTCTAGCAACAGGTGAAAATGTTTCACCATAATCTATTCCTTCCTTCTGTGCATATCCCTTGCATACTAGCCTAGCTTTTTTCCTTGTTACCTCTCCATTCTCATTAAGCTTGTTTCTGAATATCCACTTAGTACTGATAACATTGATATCCTTAGGTTTGGGTACTAAACTCCAAGTTTTTTTCTTCTCTATCTGTTCTATTTCCTCTTTCATTGCATTAACCCATTCATCATTTTCTAATGCAAATTTTACATTCTTCGGTTCATATTCACAAACTAGACATGTACCTTGTCTTTCTTTACTTCTTGTTTGCATGCCAGCTTGTCCATTTCTAATGATTTGTGTCTTAGGATGATGTCTTATGACAAATCTTGCTAGTATCTGATCTCTTCTTTCTTGTTCATCCTGTGCAGGTTAATTTGCTTGCTCGGTAGGTGCTTCCTGCTCATCGGCTTCTTTTTCATGTTCCTCGGTATTATTTTCCTATTTACCAGTTGTCACTATCTTCGACATCGGTAGGTACTTTGGTTGTTCAATGTAATTGAATCTAATGTAGTCTTCTAGTTCCTTTTTGCTTTCCTCTACATTCTTATCATCAAACTCATCAACCCGAACATTAGTACTTTCAATCATTTTATTAGTTACTTTGTTAAGACACTTGTATGCTTTAATATTAGTGGAATATCCCAAAAATATCCCTTCATCACCTTTTGAGTCAAACTTCCCATTTCTTTCATCTTTCAAAATAAAGCATTTACTTCTAAAAATCCTAAAATAACTTACAGTGGGTTTGTGACCAAACCATAACTTATAGGGTGTCTTATTAGTGTCCTTCTTAAGTTGTACTCAGTTCAGAACATAAACAGTTGTGTTGAAAGCTTCCCTCCAGTATGTCTGAGCAACATTCTTTTGTAACATTATTGTCCTTGCACAGTCAACTATTGACCTATTTCTTTTTTTAGCTATTCCATTTTGTTGAGGTGTCCTCGGTGCAGAGACCTATCTTTTAATACCATGCTCATTACAAAAGTTAGTAAATTCATTAGAAATAAATTCACCACCTCAGTCAGATCTTAAGCATTTAAATTCTTACCAGTCTCTTTCTCAAATTTTTCTTTATACCACTTGAACATCTTAAATGCCTTTGATTTTTCTTTCAAGAACATCACTGTCATTAATCTAGTATAATCATCAACAAAAAGAATAAAATATCTATCTCCATAGTAACTTTGAGTTCTCATAGGACCACATAGGTCAGTATGCACTAACTCAAGTAATTTTTTTGTTGAATAATCTTTGCTTTTGAAACTAAATTTTGTCATTTTACCTTTCTGACATTCATGACACATAACATGATCAAGCTTAGATAAGTTAGGCAGGCCTCTAACCTTTTTCTTTTTACTGATCTTAATCATGTTATCAAAATTCACATGACATAACCTTTTATGCCACAACCATGCATCTTCATCTTTCATCATTAAACAAGAAGACTAATCATTATCAAGATAAAACAAATTACCTCTCGATTGTGTTCCAGTTCCAATAAGTCTTCCTTCATCATCAAATATCTTCACTTTCTTGCTCTCAAAAGCAACTCAGTGGCCTGAATTGTTTAGTTGTGCCACACTTAGCAAATTATAGTTTAGACCTTTTACCCAATAAGAATTATCACATCTAATTTTATCATTTATCATCAGGGCTCCTTTTCCTCTAACCATGCAAGGTGCATCATTACCCATTCTAACAGATCCTCCATTGTGTTCTTCAAGATGATAAAAATTTTCTTCATCACCAATCATGTGATGTGTACAGCCACTATCTATGATCCATGTATCATTTTTATTAACCTTAGAGATAAGTGTTGTCTCTACATACCTTTCATTTTCCTCTGATTCATCCTTCATTGCAACAAATACTAACTCCACATCTTCATTAGTGCTAGTATCGGTGACATCTTCTTCTACAATGTAGCACACCATTTTTCCATTATCATTATTGTCTTGGTTGTCTCTGTTGTAGTGTTGATAACTTCTATTACCTCTTCTCCCATAGCTTCCTTCACCAGATCAGTCTTTGTTTCTATCATCATCTTTCCTGTGTGGAAATCTAACAACAATATGACCAACCTCTTTACAATTAAAGCATGCTAAAGGTAATTTACCTCTATATCTTCCTTTACCTTTAGGTAACCTTCTCGCCATAAGAGCTTCAAGTTCATCAAGCTCATCATCAGTATTTGTATTACTATCATCATTCTTATTTCTGCTACTAGACTTACCAATCTTCAGAGAAGACATAAAATCAGATTCAATAGATGGTACAACACTATTATCAAAGTTATTCAATTCAAAGGTTGTAAGCTTACCAATTAGATTATCAAGAGTAAGGTTGTTATCAAATGCAGACCTAGTTTCATGAATTGCAGATATTCTGATTGCATAAACCAATAATAAGGTTCTGAGAACTTTTCTTACCACTGTCTCTTCATCAATAACACCATCAGATGCTCTAATAGCATGTACTACCTCTTTCATTTTATTTATGTACTACACAATATTTTCTCCTTCCTTCATCTTCATATAATCAAATCTTCCCCTTAAGCTTTCAGCTCTAGCTCTTTTGACATTCACATCACCACTATAAACTTGAGAAAGTTTATCCCACATACCTTTAGTAGTAGTGCAATTTTTAATATCTTCAAATTCAGCATCAGCACAGGCAACAACAATCTCCATCATAGTAACATTATGTTCATGCCTATCTCTTAGTTTATCAAGGGTCAAGGGGCCAGTGGGCGGTGCAATGTAGCCATTCTCCATTAGTGTCAGGGTAGAATTCCCAATTCTAGATACATGCAGTTTTATTTGGCTTTGCCATACTGTGAAGTTATCCTTGTTTAGCTTTGGCAGTTCCCTCTTATACATTTTGAGATCTTTGTGTTGAAGTCCTTAAAACTTTGTTCCAAGCAACCAACACTCTGATAGCAATAGTTAGAATAACTAAGAGGGGGGTGAATCAATTATCCACAGTCCCAATCACAAAATGTAAATCCAAAAGCAATTTACTAAAACTTCTACAGCTCGGTAACATAAAATAGTATTATGTCTGTGCTTTTACCGATTACCATTTAATAACATATAGTGATTACTGATCAAATCCAATATGAAACATGTAAAGTATGACAACAAAAAATCATCACAATCAACACATAACACAAGAGATTTAACATGGAAACCCTATGAAGGGAAAAACCACCTAAGACCGGCAACCCAAAAATTGTTCACTCTTCTAAAGTGAGGTCGGTGAAGACCAAACCCTGTTAAAGGTTACAAACACACTGTGAGGTGTGACCTTGTTAGAGGATTTTAGACCAACCATTATCATCCAACCAGCATTCACTATGGCATTGATAGGATAACAAATGTACACTCTATGAATGACATTACAAGACTTTCTAGTCCACTCTATTAAGAGATTTATCTATTTACAATGGTTAAAATGTAATAGCAATTGATCTAATTATAACAAAACTTTAATTGTAGATTATTAGATATATGGTAAGCTCATTCAAATCCTCTAGCCAATATATCAATTCTATTACAATCAATATTTAGTAACTTACTATCACTCAGTTATAGCTTTTTGATGCTCGGTAATCTCTACAGTTCGGTTCTCCTTAACTAGTCTGATCAGGCATGCATGAAGCTTGTTCATGCAATATCTCTTCAGTGTCCTTCTTCTGGCATGATTTCATCATGAAATCCTAGTCTCTTAAATAGACAAGTAAACCATTTTAATTCCATCCATTAGATTTTGCCGCTTAATCTCCTTTGTTGATTTTTTCTCTTAAACCTTCCTCGACTGATGTGTCAGTAACTTATTTTGTTTCAATCACTTAAATCTTCTTCAAATTATGTTAGCCGTCAATCTTTGTAACAAACATTATCTTCATCTTTGATTTTGAGGTACTTTATATCTCATCAACTTCCATCAACCAAACTAGTCATTTAGTTCTTTTCTTCTGCTCGGTTAATAAAGCAATGTGTCAATGAACACAAGCTTTGTTTATACTGTGCTCAGTATACACTACACTACGTCGATGTCTACTGAAATGGTTCTTTAACTAACCACACTTCTTTGTGCATTTTTATCTTATCCTTCATCATAGATGAATGTAACATAATCAAGTCAATAACATAAGGTCATAGACTCATCCATAAGTTACCCAATGTGTTCCTTATCCTTATCTGTTATATCCATCTTCCTCATGTAGATATTTCTATTCTTCATCTCTTTTCTTCTTCTTTCTATAGATGTTTGGGTATAGTAACTTACAAGATAAGTATTATCAAAACTAGTTGACATCAATGACAACATATTACTAATTTAATCATCTTACATATCTAATCAGCAACTCAGTGATCTAGAATCACAGATCTTCAAGTCATACAGTTTATTCAAATTAGTTGTACTTCATCAATCTCTCCCTTTGGCATTGATGGCAACACAAGCAATATGAAATATGCCATACACATACGAAACATGTATTCTACAACTCTGTCAACAAATGTTGTAACTCGGTACAAGCTCTCCCTAGCTTAATATGTTTAATTACTACGTTACATAAAAGCATTTGGAAGAGCAGACTAACTTTTGCAGATATGATCTTTTCAGCTCATAGGATTTCTTCTATTCTTAGTAACTGATCTTCAATACTCTCCCATTTTTGTATCGCTCTCATTTGTCTTTGGCTTCATATTCTTCATATTGATCTCTCTCCCTTTGATAGCAATACCAAAGAGAAAATAAAAACATACAGCTCTATATTATCCATGCAACTCTCTGTCATCTGGTGCATTCTTTGTATCTCGGTATACTGATGCGCAAATCTGTTCTAGTACTTCAACCTTTCACAACCTTAGATAGAAGTCCAAAGTGTGAACTTTGTTGCATCAACATGTATGATCTTCTAATAAGATTAGGCTGATGCAACCTCAAGATCACCTTAGTGAACAGTAGATAGGGGACGGACCCCAAGTCTAGTCCTTAAGTATTCATATGTATCCTTCGGTAGAGGCTTTGTAAATATTTTAGCAAGTTGTTCTTTTGATGTAACAAATTCTAGCTTTACTTGTTTCTCTTGTACTTGTTCTCTTAAGTAGTGATACTTAATACATATATGCTTTGTTTTAGAATGCATCATTGGATTCTTTGAAATATTAATAGTGTACACACTAAGATGTGCACTTCTTTGTCATTACTTCTAAGAGAATCCATGGATTGGAAACCTTGAAAAAGTGACCTAGAGCTCCCTAGGCATGGAGTCACAAGGATATTAAGAATGCTCTCAGCTAGAGCTATTAATCCTATAACCTTGCTAGTAAATGACACAATGGGAGATTCAAAGAGACAAGGGCAAGAATGCCAATATCTTCAAGAATCAAGATGAGAATGCAATGCAATGCTATGCTAGAAATGAAGATGAAAATAAGCTATTGAAATTAAAGTATTACAAGCCTTACTAATTAAGCTATGTGAGCTAAGCTAAAACTTGAATGGAAATCTAAGCTAAGAAAGCATAAACATGAAGCTATGATGCAAGAATGAAAGCTAGAATGCAAGAAGATCTCCAAAGCTCCAAAGTCACCAAGAAATCCTGCAACATAAGATTAGTATTCAAAAGTTGGATCCTAGAATGAGAAGAGAGCTCTTCTTTTATAAGAAATGAGAATCAACGGACGATGGAGATTAAGAGGAAAAATATTTAATCAAGGGTGGAGTTTGAAAGAGGAGCAATCCATGTGCACAAGTCTCCTCCAATGAAAAAGAAGTGTTGACTTTTGAGCCTCATGTGAGACAAAAAGGCCTTTTCTCCTTTTTATAAAATAAGAATAATGCTTTATTTGTGCAACTTAGGATAAGAGGAAAGTGGGGGATTTTTTATTTAATAAAAGGGGAAGGAATTCCTTTTAAATAAATAAAGACTTAGGATAAAATGGTTAATCCATAGAATATAATCGAATAAATGATAGAATTAGGATTTGATCAAGAAAATTGATTTATTTTAAAAATATTGATTTAAAATATTGATTTAGAAAATTGATAAATTGGTTCCATCATTTGATAAATTGAAGAATGGGGCCCAAAGTCTAGGTGACCATTTTAGGGTGCATACATTTGCCCCTCTTTGGCTAATGTGAGATCGATTTGGAATCACATGTAGTCAAAGAATGGAATTGAAGTGTGAGATCAATTTGGGATGACAAAACAACCCAGACGTGTGTTCGACGGATGGGAACACATCAGGACAAAGATAAGCTGATTGAAAAAGACAAGGCCAACATACATGTAAATAGGTGATTGTCAAGTCTCAAATAAGAGATAATAATCTCAAGGTTTGATTGATAAGCTGAATCAAGGATTGAATTTTGATAGGTACTGCCCTCTCAGAATCAAAATCAAAATCAAGTAGAGGAGAAATAGTAAATTGATAAATCTGATCAAATCACTAGAAATCATACTCAAAGGTGAAACATGATAGAATAACCATCAAGCAGTGAATATATGCCTTAGTTTGACTAGGTTTGACTGAGAAAGATATAGGATAAAGATGAAGTCAAACCTTAGAGAGATGAAGTGAATGAAAATGAATGAAAGACAAGAAGGTTGAAAGAGATGGGGATGAAGAAATGAAGATGCCCCAGCGAAGATCAAAGGATCAGGCCTTAAGCAGTCAACCAACTACGCAGGAGAAGGAAAAATTTTGAAATGTGATTTTGACTATCAAGATGAACTCAAATTTTGATTTTGATCCCAAAAATGGATCTAGGACATTGAAATTAGCCAGTAGTGCAATTTTTATGAAATTCTAAGATGTTTTGAAAATGAGGTCAAAAAGTCAAAATGCTATATAAGGGGTAAAATGTGGGTGCCAAAAATGTACACACTAAGATGTGCACTTCTCTAAGTCATTACTTCCAAGAGAATACATGGATTGGAAACTTTGAGAAAGTGACCTAGAGATCCCTAGGCATGGAGTCACAAGGATATTAAGAATGCTCTCAGCTAGAGCTATTAAGCCTATAAGCTTTCTAATAAACCACACAATGGGAGATTCAAAGAGACAAGGGCTAATATTCAATTAGTATTACAAGCCTTACTAATTAAGCTATGTGAGCTAAGCTAGAACTTGAAAGGAAATCTAAGCTAAGAAAGCATAAACATGAAGCTATGATGCAAAAATGAAAGCTAGAATGAAAGAAGATCTCCAAAGCTCCAAAGTCACCAAAAAATCATGTAGCATAAGATTAGTATTCAAAATTTGGATCCTAGAATGAGAAGAGAGCTCTTCTTTTATAAGAAATGAGAATCAACGGATGATGGAGATTAAGAAGCAAAAGATTTAATCAAGGGTGGAGTTTGAAAGAGGAGCAATCCATGTGCACAAGTATCCTCCAATGAAAAAAAAGTGTTGACTTTTGAGCCTCATGTGAGACAAAAAGGCCTTTTCTCCTTTTTATAAAATAAGAATAATGCTTTATTTGTGCAACTTAGGATAAGAGAAAAGTGGGGGCTTTTTTATTTAATAAAAGGGGAAGGAATTCCTTTTAAATAAATAAAGACTTAGGATAAAATGGTTAATCCATAGAATATAATCGAATAAATGATAGAATTAGGATTTGATCAAGAAAATTGATTTATTTTAAAAATATTGATTCAGAAAATTGATAAATTGGTTCCATCATTTGATAAATTGAAGAATGGGGCCCAAAGTCTAGGTGACTATTTTAGGGTGCATACAAATAGCACTAGTGTTATCATAGTATATAATCACCAGCTCAGTGATTACCTCATTCATACCTTCTAACACTTGCTTGATATATGCAATATTTGAATAGTTAGTAGTAGCAACACCATACTCTGCTTCAGCTGTAGATTGGGAAATGCAAGCCTATTTCTTACTTTTCCATGTAACAAGTCTTTCACCAAAGAAGAATGCTCCTTCATTAGTACTCTTTCTATCATCCACATTTCTAGCCCAATCAGCATTGGTGTATACCTTAAGTTCAAACTTGCCTTTCTTAGGATACCATAGTCCATAATCTTCAATTTTCTTTAGGTATCTTAAGATTCTCTTTGTAGAAATCATGTGTGACTCTCTAGGGTTTGCAAAAAAATCTAGCAACTATTCCAACAGCATGTGCTATATCAGGTCTACTGTGAACTACATACATTAACTTACCAATCATGGATCGGTACAATGTCTGGTTTACCTCAGTAGTTCCATCTTCTTTAGTCAATTTAAATCTAGTAGCCATCGGTGTTCCCATAGGTTTAGCATCTTCCATACCAAATGTCTTCAATACTTCCTTTATATTTTTAGATTGTGTGATGAATATACCATCATTCTCTTGAATCACTTGTAAGCTTATAAAGAACTTAATCTCTCCAAACATAGACATTTCAAATTCACTTTTCATTTCATCAGCAAATGACTTACAGATATGATCTTGTCCTCCAAATATTATGTGATCCACAAATATCTCAGCAATCAAGATAGTATCATCAGAATTTCCTTTCATGTATAGATTACTATTCTCACTTATTCTAACAAATCCAATACTCAACAAATAGTTATACAGCCTCTCATACCAGGCTCTCGATGTTTGATTTAAACCATATAAAGCTTTATGTAATCTACATACCATATCTTTGTTGTCTGGATCAACGAATCCTTCAGGTTGTTCTATGTAGACTTCTTCTTCAAGTATCCCATTTAGAAAAGCAAATTTAACATCCATTTGGTAAACTTTGAACTTTTTGTGTGCAGCATATGCAAGTAACATTCTGACTCCTTCTATTCTAGCAACAAGTGCAAATTTTTTTCCATAATCTATTCCTTCCTCCTCTGCATATCCCTTGAATACTAGCCTAGCTTTGTTCCTTGTTACCCCTCCATTCTCATTAAGCTTGTTTCTGAATATCCACTTAGTAACAATAACATTCATGTCCTTAGGTCTGGGTACTAAACTCCAAGTTTTTTTCTTCTCTATCTATTCTATTTCCTCTTTCATTGCATTAACCCATTCATCATTTTCTAATGCAAATTTTACATTCTTCGGTTCATATTCACAAACTAGACATGTACCTTGTCTTGCTTTACTTCTTGTTTGCATGCCAGCTTGTCTATTTTTTATGATTTGTGTCTTAGGATGATGTCTTCTAAAAAATCTTTCCAATATCTGATCTCTTCTTTCTTGTTCATCTTGTGCAGGTTCATTTGCTTGCTCGGTAGGTGCTTCCTGCTCGTCGATTTCTTTTTACTGTTCCTCGGTATTATTTTCCTATTTACCGGTTGTCACTATCTTTGACATCGGTAGGTACTTTGGTTGTTCAATGTAACTGAATCTAATGTAGTCTTCTAGTTCCTTTTTGCTTTCCTCTGCATTCTTATCATCAAACTCATCAACCCGAACATTAGTACTTTCAATCATTTTATTAGTTACTTTGTTAAGACACTTGTATGCTTTACTTTTAGTGGATTATCCTAGAAATATCCCTTCATCACCTTTTGAGTCAAACTTCCCATTTCTTTCATCTTTCAAAATAAAGCATTTACTTCAAAAAATCCTAAAATAACTTACAGTGGGTTTGTGACCAAACCATAACTCATAGGGTGTCTTAGTAGTGTCCTTCTTCAGTTGTACTTAGTTCAGAACATAAATAGATATGCTGACAGCTTCTCTCCAGTATGTCTGAGCAATATTCTTTTGTAACATCAGTGTCCTTGCATAGTCAACTATTGACCTATTTCTTCTTTCAACTATTCCATTTTGTTGAGGTGTCCTCAGTGTAGAGACCTGTCTTTTAATACCATACTCATTACAAAAGTTAGTAAATTCATCAGAAATAAATTCACCACCTCGGTCAAATCTTAAGCATTTCAATTCTCTACCAGTCTCTTTCTCAACTTTTTCTTTATACCACTTGAACATCTTAAATGCCTTTGATTTTTCTTTCAAGAACATGACTATCATTAATCTAGTTTAATCATCAACAAAAAGAATAAAATATTTGTCTCCATAGTAACTTTGAGTTCTCATAGGACCACATAGGTCAGTATGCACTAACTCAAGTAATTTCTTTGTTGACTAATCTTTGCTCTTGAAACTAGATTTTGTCATTTTACCTTTATGCCATTCATGACACATAACATGATCAAGCTTAGATAAGTTAGGGAGACCTCTAACCTTTTTCTTTTTACTGATCTTAATCATGTTATCAAAATTCACATGACATAACCTTTTATGCCACAAACATGCATCTTCATCTTTCATCATTAAACAAGAAGACTAATCATTATCAAGATAAAACAAATTACCTCTCGATTGTGTTCCAGTTCCAATAAGTCTTCCTTCATCATCAAATATCTTCACTTTCTTTCTCTCAAAAGCAACTCGATGGGCTGAATTCTTTAGCTGTGCCATACTTAGCAAATTATAGTTTAGACCTTTTACCCAATAAGCATTATCACATCTAATTTTATCATTTATCATCAGGGATCCTTTTCCTCTAACCATACAAGGTGCATCATTACCCATTCTAATAGATCCTCCATTGTGTTCTTCAAGATGATAAAAAATTTCTTCATCACCAGTCATGTGATGTGTACAGCCACTATCTATGATCCATGTATCATTTTTAATAACCTTAGAGATAAGTGTTGTCTCTACATACCTTTCATCTTCCTCAGATTCATCCTTCATTGCAAAAAATACTACCTCCACATCTTCATCAGTGTCAGTATCGGTGACATCTTCTTCTTCAATGTAGCACACTTTCTTGTCTTTATCATTATTGTCTCGGTTGTCTCTGTTGTAGTGTCGGTAACTTTTGTTTCCTCTTCTGCCATAGCTTCCTTCACCAGATCGGTTTTTATTTTTTTCATCATCTTTCCTATGTAGACATCTAGAAGCAATATGACCAACCTCTTTACAATTAAAGCATGCTAAAGGTAATTTACTTCTATATCTTCCTTTACCTTTAGGTAACCTTCTGGCCATAAGAGCTTCAAGTTCATCAAGCTCATCATCGGTATTTCTATTACTATCATTATTCTTATTTCTACTACTAGACTTACCAATCTTCAGAGAAGACATAAGAGAAGATTCAATAGATGGTACAACACTATTATCAAAGTTATTCAGTTCAAAGGTTGTAAGCTTACCAATGAGATTATCAAGAGTAAGGTTGTTACCAGATGCAGACCTAGTTTCATAAATTGCAGATATTTTGATTGCATAAACTGGCAATAAGGTTCTAAGAACTTTTCTTACCACTGTCTCTTTGTCAATAACACCATCAGATGCTCTAATAGCATGTACTACCTCTTTCAGTTTAATTTTCTACTACACAATATTTTCTCCTTCCTTCATCTTCATATCATCAAATCTTCCCCTTAAGCTTTCAGCTCTGGCTCTTTTGACATTCACATCACCACTATAAAATTGAGCAAGTTTATCCCACATACCTTTAGCAGTAGTGAAATTTTTAATATCTTCAAATTCAGCATCAGTACAGGCAACAACAATCTCCATCATAGTAACATTATGTTCATGCCTATCTCTTAGTTGATCAAGGGCCAAGGGGCTAGTGGGCGGTGCAATGTAGCCATTCTCCATTAGTGTCAGGGTAGAATTCCTAATTCTAGATGCATACAACTTCATTCGGCTTTGCCATATTGTGAAGTTATCCTTGTTTAGCTTTGGCACTTCTCTCTTCTACATTTTGAGATCTTTGTGCTGAAGTCCTTAAAACTCTGTTCCAAGTAACCAATGCTCTAATACCAATTGTTAGAATAACTGAGATGGGGGTGAATCATTTATCCATAGTCCCAATCACAAAATGTATATCCCAAAATAATTTACTAAAAATTTTGCAGCTCAGTAACATAAAATAGTATTATGTTTATGCTTTTACCGATTACTAGTTAATAACATATAGTGATTACCAATCAAATCTAATATGCAACATGTAAAGTATGACAACAAAAAATCATCACAATCAACATATAACATGAGATTTAATGTGGAAACCCTGTGAAGGGAAAAACCACCTGGGACCGACAACCCAAAAATTGTTCACTCTTCTGAAGTGAGGTCGGTGAAGACCCAACCCTGTTAAAGGTTACAAGAACACTGTGAGGTGTGACCTTGTTAGAGGATTTTAGACCAACTGTTATCATCCAACCAGCATTCACTATGGGGTTGACAGGATAACTAATGTACACTCTATGAATGACATTACAAGACTTTCTAGTCCACTCTGTTAAGAGATTTATCTGTTTACAATGGTTAAAATATAGCAGCAATTGATCTAATTATAACACAACTTTATTTTCATATTATCATATCTATGTTAAGCTCATTCAAATCCTCTGACCAATATATCAATTCTGTTTCAATCAATATTCAGTAACTTACTATCGCTCGGTAATCTTTGCAATTTGGTTCTCCTTAACTAGTCTGATCAGGCATGCATGAAGCTTGTTCACGTGATATCTCTGCAGTTTCCTTCTTCTGGCATGATTTCATCATGAAATCCTAGTCTCTTAAATAGACAAGTAAATCATTTTAATTCCATCCATTAGATTTTTCCAATTAATCTCCTTTGTTGATTTTGCCTCTTAAACCTTCCTCTATTGATGTGTTAGTAACACGTTTTGTTTCAGTCCCTTGGATCTTCTTCAAATTATGTTATCCGTCGATCTTTGTAACTGTAATACCCCAAAAATGGGCTATAGGTTCATTAACCTCCTAAATCAACAAATCGAATGAAATTGATACAAAAGTCCTAACCTAAGGCACATCTGCACATTATTGAATTTAATTGATTTTATCCTAAAATTCTGCATCGGGCAATATTCTTAGCAATATTCCTAATTTATCCTAATTATTCTTAATTTAATAATTATTTGGTGATAAATCTTATTTATCCTAAAGTTTGATTAATTGAATATTCTAAATATTTAATTAATCAGATTTAATACTGCCACTTAATTATTTAATTACATTTAATTATATTTATTCCTAAATTGTATTATTTAATTTTGACAATAAATAAAAAATCTCATGACTAATTGATTAAATTCTTATTTAATTAATTAATCTCAATTGTCAAATTTAATAATATAGTTTTTGAATAAAAGTTTGATTTAATAATTGATTAACCCATAAATCAATTATTTTAATTTTAAAATCAGTTAAGTTGAGAATAAATCACTTTATTTATTAAATTAATTCATAATTAAATCATGCACAATCAGAAAAGCAGTCAACTTTAAAGCAACTTTAAATCAATTTTCAATTTCAATTTGTTAACTTTCTAAACTCAACATCTGATGATGAGTTGAAAAAGAGAACTAAAATTCTATTTTGAGATAAAAACTGCTTTTGCATGATTTATGAGTTTATTTATTCTTAATTCCTTGTTAACTCAAAAATCAACCTGAGTTTATCAAGAGTGATTTATGGCTTTTATCAATGCATCCTCAAGCCTTGGATTTCTATAAAAATAGGGCTCATCTCTTCATAATAAATCTCTCAAGATTTCAATCCCTCTCTAAATCCCTCAAGCTTTCAATCTCACATCTCTCAAATTTGCACAATTACTCTAGCAAATTTACAATTGAAGAACAAAGATTTTGTGATAGGTAATTTTTTGAGATTAATTCATAGTTTTGCATAGCTTTTCATATCAATTCATATAATTCTTAGATTAATTTGCATATCATTTCAATTTCATTCTAGATTAATTTCATACAGTTTTTCATCATATTGCATCAAAAATCCAAAAATATAGATTAATTTGCATTCATCATTTTAAATCCTTCATTAGGTGTTGCATTGTCACTGATCTTGATTTCAATCTGAGAACATCATACTCACACCTATTAGAAGGCAGTAAATCACCTGGTTAGCATAGTTTTAATTACTTGCAGATTTTAATTTTTACTAACCTCTAATATTTTACTAAAGTGTTGTGTCTACAGATAGGTATAAAATTCACATACATTTTTGGCACCCACTGTGGGGCCCTGAAATGGGCTTCCATTCTATTCTATCAATTTTCTATCATTTTTCTCGAACCCAAGACCATAAGTTTAATTTTTGCGAGTTTTGTGATAAATTTCTAGGTTGTTTTTCCAGAAATCTGACTGATGTTTTTATTGGTACATGCATATATGACATGATAAAGATCCCAAATTTATACTTCTGGAAATTTATTTGAGTTATCTTTCATTTTCCATTGGTTTGGATTAATTTTGTTATGATTTGCAAAAGTTATGATTATTTTAGTGAAGATTGGTTAGAACCTGATTTTATAAAATTTGACTGATGTTTTTATTGGTACATGCACATATGACATGATACAGATCTAAAATTTATATTTCTAGAAAGGTGTTTGAGTTAAATTTCATTTTCCATTAGTTTTGATTAATTTTGTTTTGATTTACAAAAGTTATGATCATTTTAGTGAAGACTAGTCTAAACCTAATTTTATGAAATCTGACTGATGTTTTTATTGCTACATGCACATATGACATGAGACAAATCCAAAATTTATATTTATAGAAAGGTATTTGAGTTAGCTTTCATTTTCCATTGGTTTGGATTAATTTCATTTTGATTTGCAAAAGTTATGATTGATTTAGTTCAAACTGGTCAAAATTTGATTTTTTATGACAACAGGTTTTTCGATTATCAAATGACATTATCTTTGACTAACCTAATTTTCTACAATGTCGGGTTGAAAATTTGTGTTTCTTTTTTGATGGATTTTTATAACAATGGGTTTCATGTACAAGAATAGGTAATTTTTTCATAATAGTGGTTTGCAGGTGCAGGTGCAGGTATGTCCTATGGGTACAAAAGATAGAAGACAAATGCTCAAAAATTGCTAAAACAAGTAAAATCTACTAAGCATGTTGTGAGGAACTCGGGTATTCTATTACATTTGATAACACTTCATTTTGGGACATAAAACAAAATCTCTTGTGACAAGCTTAAGTGCCTTTACAGCTTTCATAATTCACACTTAAGTTTTGGGCTCTAAAACGAACATAGATTTGCTTTTTTCATATCTGTTACACATAGTAATTAGGCCCTATGAACACTATTTGTGGATGATCTTGAGAGAGTGGGCTTCTTTCACTTGTTTACATGTGAAGCTCTTCTTGATGAAGGATCCCCTTGTAGGTAGGAAGGATACTGAGATTGTCTCACGTTCCCTTTATTTGCATCCTTAGCTCTTGATTGATACATTCCCTCTTCAGAGAGATTGATAGACCATAAGTTGTTGACATCACAGATCTTGGTGAGATAATTTTAGTCTTAGCGTGTCATATTAATCTATCTACTTTTTTTTGGTGAAGTGAAGAGGCTAGGGGATTATGTTCTACTTCCTTTTTGGATAGTACCAAAAACCCAGATCCTTGAATCTGATCTAGTCCCCCTGTGGTATATTTTGTGAGTCACCTTTAGAGAGGGTTAACCGTATTGGAAATTCTCTTAATTAGGTCAACCACATGGATGACACCTCAAGTGGTAATAGCCATTTTCACCGTGGTAGTAGCAGCCGCTATATAAATGTCCTTGTGGAAGAAATCTTCATAGGTGTGGTCTCTTGTTGGGCTGTCAGATCTCCCTAGCAGCTCTTGATTGATTAAATTCTTGGACTATGTCAAAACCCCGGTGCACTTGGATTGGAGTTCAGCCTCTTGAGATCACAAAATTTGCAGAGTCAAACCATTACTACAAACCCTAGTGAGGCCAAATTTTTCATTTTCTAGGACTATGTGCATTATTGAAAAACTTTTTGGAACATACACAAGTAGCATTCCTAAGGATTAGCACATTAAGTTACTACTGCTTGTTCATGCGCAAGGTTTCTTTTGCCCTTGTTCATTATTTTTAGATGATTGATTGCTTCCCTTTGCTTGATGTTCTGCATGTTTGTTATCTACTTGGTTATTGAAAATAAATGATCCCGAACTATTACACAAATCTGCAAACCTGAATAGAGAAAAACTTGCAAACAAACTAGTTCTGAAAACTAAAAAATTGCAAATCTAAAAAAAAATCCTTTCTGGTGTCAAAAGTCATCCTGAAATTTCAAAACTCATATCAAAGCTAAAGTCAAAGTTGTCAGAAAACTCCAAAATTTGTCAAAAATCTAGTTTTTATAGCCTACTTCTAGATTCTGTCAAACAAATCATTGTGTCAGAAACATAGCAGAACCTATAACAAATCCATCTATTTTCCTAAGGTGGTCTCTTGAGTTTGATTTAGCCTTCTAATTAATCAATTTGAGTCTTTTTCATCTTGTGTCAAAACCTTGTCAAAATTATCTTCAAAATTCAGTCTTCTTACAAAATCGCTAAGTGTTGAGAGCTCATGCCCTCCATCTATTGGGAGTCTACCCATACTATTGTGGCACATTATCCTTCATTTATGTCTGATCTAATCTTCAATTAATTCAATCTTGACAAGATTGAATCATTTGATCTTCTTGAATCAAGTCATTCTTTAGTTGTCTTTGTCTTGCTCTCTTGCTTCACCCAAGAAAAATGGTGGAAAATCGAGCTTCATCACACAAGAAATGTAGAGAAGCATCTCATACCTTACCTCTATCTACTCACATGGGTCTAGCCTTTGACAAACTCTACAATTTAGGTCTTTACAAAGATGATGGTCTTGGAAATCTTTGAATAAAAACTGGTTACATACCCCCTCCTCCATCAATCCAATGGGTCAATCAAAAATCTCTACATCAATCTATTCCAGGGAGTCCTAAAACTCCTAACGTGTCTCATAAAGAGACACATGATGGGTTTCAAGGATGTCACTCTCAACATGGTGTGGATCAAGAACCCACACCTTTTGAAATTGTTCGATATCAAAATGATGATGACTTCAAGAAAATGATGAGGCATTTCTTGAAGGAAGATAGAGAAACATACTTTCTAGAACTAGCTCGTCAAGGGGCTAAACTTCCTCCCAACTTTAATGTTGAAGATATCATTACACATGAGGAAGAAACTCTAATCATAGCTATGATGAAATAGATGCATGCAATGCAAGTCAAACTTAACAAACTTGAAAAAGAAAAGGAACCTAAAGAGTTCTCCATGGAGGCTCTATGCCCTTTTCCATTTGATAAAGACTTGTACATGCCACCATTCCCTAAAAGAGTGGAGATACCTAAGTATGATAAGTATGATGGAAACTTTGATCCTCAAGATCATGTTAGATAATTATGTACTCAATCTATGGAGTTCATGCATGAACCAACTTACTTAATGCATCTTTTCCCTCGATCTCTGGGAGGGTTAGCCATTCATTGGTTCTCAAAAATTCCTCCAACTATCAAAAATTTTGAGGATTTAATCAAAATTTTCTATCAACAATACTCCTATAACATCTAGCATCCGGTCACCATGATCGACATCTACAATCTAAAACAATACTCAGGAGAACCATTCCTGATTTTTCTCAAAAGATGGAGGAAGAAGTTTTCTCTATATGCTAGACCCATTCCAGAAACTAAGAAGCTAGAAATCTTCATCAACAATCTTGTTCCAAAACTCAACTACCACTTGCAAATGCAAAATCATACATCCTTTGATAAGATGGTATAAAATGCAATCAAAATTGAGAAAGTACTTGTGCAAAAAGGAGACATATCACTTCAAAAGGACAAGTATGAATCTAGATCTAGTTCTAAAGATAGAGCCAAAAAATGGAACAAGAATAAAGGCATTGTCATAGATGGCATTGTTGATAATATCCATGCCCATTCTAAGGCACTTGCTTTCAATCTCACTATTGGCACCCAAGCCATCAAAGTTTTTGAAGCTAAAGAAATAGAATCTAACAAGAAACCATCTACTTACAAACCTTGGGCTACAAATCCTAACCGCAAATTCACTCCTCTTGGAGAGTCCTTGGAATTTTCCATGAAAAATTTGTTGGCTAACATCATTTTCTTGCCTGAGATAAAAGTCTTTGATTCTGAACCTAAACCAAAATGGTGGAGAGAGAATGATTTTTGTGACTTCCATCATGATAAAGGTCATAAAACTAATAACTGCATCCTCTTGAAACACCTCATACAAGACAAAATTGATAATAGAGAAATCATGATTGACAATCATAAAAGCAATAATGATCATACAGCATTCATGGAGCCATTTCTGAAACATGGTAAAGAATATTCTTCTTCTCAACCTAATATGGGTGCTAAAGTCAATTATGCCTACTCTGGAAACAATTTTGTCATCAATATGGTTGAACCATGTCTATCTGAGTGTTGCAATGTCATCATAATTGTACAAAGAGATAGAGAAAATCAATCAGCTAATGTAGTTACTCGATCACAAGCTCAGGTGCATCTGCTAGGACAAATCCCATATTCATCCAATGTCCCTAAGATGCCTTTCAATCTTTCATCTGCTTCTAAATAGAAGGCTATATCTAAATCTTCAAATCCTAAAGACACAAGGCCTACATCATACAGTATTGTCCAACAAATCTAGCATACAAATGCAAGAATCTCCATGTTTGAGTTTCTTCAGATATCTCCATCTCATAGAGCCATTCTAGACAAAGCTTTGGTTGGATCCAATGTTCTTGACAACCTTGATTTAGATAGATTCTAGACTATGGTTGGTCAGCTTATGTCTCCATAGTATATCTCCTTTTCAGAGGAAGATGATAACTCCTTGAGTCATTTGCATAATCAGCCCTTGCATATTGAAGTCTTGATCCAAAACTATCATGTCAAATGTGTGTTGATAGATGGGGGCACTGGCTTAAACATTTGTTCTTTCAGCTTGATCACACAACTAGGATTTTTAGAAATGGCTATTGATCCTAGAAATAAGATAACTATAAAATCATATGATGAGCAAGAAAGATCTTCCAAAGGCACCATTGTCTTACCTATTAGAACAGGTCCAGTAATTAGAGATACTACATGTCAAGTTCTTGATCTACCTTTGGCTTACAACATCCTTCTAGGGAGACCCTAGATACATGAAATTAAATTTATTCCTTCTACATACCATCAATGTTTAAAATTTCCTTATGAAGGAGTAGAGGTAACCATTCTAGCAGATATATCTACAACTTGCAATGCATTGAAAGAAAGTGCAAATAAACTTGTTCCTAATAACAGAGAATCTTCCACTAAGAAAATAGATGTAGCATCCACATCCAAGATGGAAGACATTGCAAAAGAGGTCAAAATAAAAGATAATGGTATGGGAGAATACACAATGGAACCTTTTTTATCTCTCACATCTCTCTCATTTTCCCCTAAGTCTTATGGGCAACCGTCAGACAAATTGAAACCTAATGCTAAAAAATCTCAAGTCCTATTCAATGGAAGCTTTTTTCTAGAACAAGTATCTAAACAAGAGTTTGAAGAAGATGAAGTTGTGCTTGCATGGTTTTATAAAGAGGAATCTAACTATCAGTGAGTCCAGAAATGTGACTCCACTTCAAGCAAAATTCCTTAGAAGTCATATGGACCAAGGGACAAATTGATCACAAAAATGAGATATACTGGAAAAGGACTTCTAGGACTACAAGGTAAGGGTCTTCTATCACCTCTTGACCACCATGGTTGAACCAACAAAGATACAACAGGTCTAGGATATAAGAAGAAGCATTTCTATCTTAGCAAGAACTCAACACATGTCTTAGAACAAATTGAACCAAAGGAGGAAACAATACAATAGTCTGATAGTGATGAGTCAGACACCACTGAGGAGCTCATTCCTTATGAGCATTTGCCTAAAGAGATAAAAGCCCTCCTTGAAGCTGAAGATGATCCAGTAAAAGGAATCAATGTAGTAAACACACAAGAACCTACTATAGAATAAGAGATAGTTGCACCACAAGAACTAGCTAATCTTGAAGATAAAGAGGAAGGTGGTAGTTATTCTGAGATAGATTCTCATGAGTATGAATTCAAATCAAAATCTGGGGGTAACCCTTCTTGGGGTACTCACCCTGACTTTACTTTATGTTCTCAATTTTCCTAGAGGCATAGATGAGGAATCAAATGACTATGAATGGGGAGTCATTCCAGAGGAAGATGAGATTATCACATAAAAACATATTGATGTTATTCACCAATATGCACCTAAACCCAACATAAGTCTAGAGCGAAATAATGAACTTAATGAGTCTGATCCACCTATGGCTGAATTGGACTCCCACAATGACATTGAGCCTATTCATAAATTGAACATTTTGAGTTGTAATATCACCTTCGAACTCGAGCGTTGGGTTAGGACCAATGATCAGAGATCCATATCCATAAACACTATCTCCCAATCTTTTCCCACTTTGACTATCCAACATCCTGACCTTCTTGACCAAACTTCCATGAATCCGAGCCAAGGTATCTTTACTTTCCCAAATGACTATGCCCTTGCTTGCTACCTAAATGTAGTTGAGCCTATGAAGACTTCCATTAGTGAACTAAGCATCAGCATGACGGAGTTAGACATCAAGTATCTTAGTCAAAAGAATAAGAATAAAAAGAAAAATAAAAGGAGTTCTGAGGGTGAAAACCACTTTGTGGCAGTCTCAGAACCTACAAAAGTAAAAACATAAGATGTATCCAAAGGTGGAAACCTCTATGAAGCACCTAAGGATGAAATATTTGATGTCCTTTTGAGTCATTTACAAGACATATCTCCAGTTCTAATTGAGCCCACTCAATCTATCAACTTGGGAACAAAAGAGGAACCACAATTGATCCATGTAGCACAATCCTTATCAGAAGAAGGAAAGAAAAAATTGACTACATTCCTAATAGAAAAGAAGATCAACTTTGCATGGAAATATTCAGATATGCCAGGGTTAGATCCTGATCTTATAATGCACCATTTATCTATTGCTCCTGGAGTAAAACCTGTTAAACAAAAATTAAGAAAGATGCATCCACATGTTGCACTCTTGGTCAAAGCTGAATTAGAGAAACTACTAAAAACTAGATTCATCTGTGTTATTGACTATGTTGAATGGATCTCAAATATTTTACTTGTTTCTAAACCAGATAAATCAATCAAAGTGTGTACAAACTTTAGAGATGTGAACAAAGCATGCCCTAACGATGATTTTCCACTACCTAACATTGATATGATAGTGGACATGACTGTGGGTTTCGAGATGTATTCTTTAATGGACGGTTTCTCCAGATATAATCAAATAAAAATTTCTCTAGAGGAAGAAAAATGATTTCACATGTGCATGGGGTACCTTCTGCTAGAATGTCATGCCATTTGGGCTTAAAAATACTGGTGCTACATATCAAAGAGCTATGAAATCTATTTTTCATGACATGATGCATTGAACTATGGAGGATTATGTTGATGATACTTTAGCAAAATCTATGATTAGAGTTGAACATCTAAATGACTTGATCAAGATACTAGATAGAATGGGAAAATTTAGTCTCAGACTAAATCCTAAGAAGTGTTCTTTTGGTGTCACTTCTGGAAAGCTCTTAGGATACATAGTTTCAAAGAAGGGCATTGAAGTTGATCCAACTAAAGTAAAGGCTATAATGGAGATGCAACCCTCAAAGAATATTAGTCAAATGAGAACATTACAAGGGAGAGTACAATCTATCAGGCATTTCATATCAGAACTTGTGGATATCTCACAGCCTTTTACAAAAACTTTACATAAAGGTGTGTCTTTTGCGTGGAGTGAAGAATGTGAGAACTTTAACCATATCAAGAAATATCTATCAAATCCTCCTATCTTGATGCCTCCTATTCAGGGGAAGCCATTAATCTTATATGTCTTTGCAATAGATACATCATTGGGGGCATTACTAGCACAACATGATGAGAATAAAAAGGAAAGGGCTATATACTATATTAGTAGAACATTGGTAGCATATGAGAAGAACTATTCAATGATTGAGAAAGCTTTTCTAGCTGTGATCTTTGCATCATAGAAACTAAGACATTACATGTTAGTTCATACCACACATTTGGTAGCTAATATTGATCCACTAAAGTACCTACTAAGAAAATTTGCCCTCATAGGTAGATTAGCCAAATGGGTCATGCTCTTAAGTGAATTTGACATTGAATATGTTGAAAGAAAAGCTATCAAAGGACAAGTTATTGCTGATCAATTGGAAGATGCACCTATGTTTGATGATACACCAATGCAAATAGAGTTCCCAGATTCCTCTATCATGAATCTTTCTTCTAGAGAATGGAAATTTTTCTTTGATGGCTCCTATACAAAAAATGGATCTAGAGTAGGCATATTATTTATCACTCCTCAAGGGTACTCAATACCCAAAGCATTCAGATTAAATTTCCCTTGCACAAATAATATTGTTGAATATGAAGCCCTTCTTAATGGTATGAAACTAGAAATTGAGTGGAGAGTGACTGAGTTACACATTCATGGGGACTCTCAACTTGTTATCCATTAATTAAATGATGTGTACCAAACGAAAGATAAAAATCTTATTCCATACAAAAGAATGGTAGATGATGTAAAGAAATATTTCATATCTATCACATTTGAGAAAATTCCTAGAACAGAGAACAGGGTTGCTGATGCAATGACAACACTATCTACTCTATTACACCATCCTTAACATGAGCTATGCTATGAGTTCCTAGTGGAAGCACTATCTTATCCTGCATATGATTCCCCCAAAACCCGCATGATCTACACTATTGTTGGTCATGATTCATCTCGATGCAAAAATGTTTTCTCCTATCTCCAAGACCAAATCATTCCTGATACCTTCAATCACCATGAGAAATGATACCTTATCTACAATGTGTCCCAGTATTGGCATCATTGGTAATGATTTGTACAAATGAGGTCTAGATGGTACACTACTTAGATGTTTAGAGCAGGAAGATTCTCAATGTGCACTTGAGGAAGTCCACTAAGGTATATGTGGGTCACACTTGAATGGTTTAACACTAGCTCGAAAGCTTATTAGGGCTGGTACTATTGGCCTAAAATAGAGAAAGATGCAATCAAGTTTGCTAAGAATTGTCAAAAGTGCCAAGTACATGGTAACTTAATTCATGCTCCAGGGAAAGATCTAATTCCCTTTACTATACAATGGCCTTTTCACTAATGGGCATTTGATCTTATAGGATCCATAACTCCTCATTCTTCTAATGGACATACCCATATCATAATAGCTATAGACTATTTTACAAAATGGGTAGAAGTAGTCCCCTTGACTCAAGCAACCGGCAAGAAAATTTCTATGTTCATTCTAAATTACATCATATGTCGGTATGGTATTCCACACTCTATAGTCACAGATAATGGTGGACAATTTAAGAATAGAGACTTAGATGATCTATGTGCCAAATTCAAGATTACACAACATTGGTCATCTATCTACTATCCTCAAGGGAATGGACAAGCAGAGGCTTCTAACAAGAATCTATTGAAAATCTTGCACTGTACAGTTAATAAGACAGGAAGAGACTGGCATCTCATGATCAATTCAGCTCTCTAGGCCTACAGAAAAAGTATCAGAATGCCCACTAGGGCTACACCTTTCATTTTAGTTTATGGTTTTGAAGTGGTACTGCCTATTGAGGTTGAAATCCCATCACTAAGAATCAAAATGCATGGTCTAGTAACTGATGATGACTACAGAGTGTCTAGGTTGCAAGAACTGGAACTACTAGATGAGCGCAGATAAGTAGCGTATGATCATCTTAGAGTATATCGGAAAAGAATGTCTAGAGGCTACAACAAGAAAGTCAGACACAGAGAATTTCAGGTTGACGATATAGTGTTGAGAGAGAATCCTAAAAATCAATCACATCGAGAACGCAAGGGGAAGTTTAAACCCAACTGGTTGGGTCCCTTTGTAATCACTACTAATTTTGGCTCTAGAGCTTATCAACTCTCAATGACTAAAGGAGAATAGCTCCAAGAACCAATCAACATTCTCCATCTAAAGAAATTATATGCCTAAGGCATTCAGTGTATGGTAAAATGTCCTGAAAAAAATCTTAAAAATCTGAAAAAGTATTGAAAAAATGAACATCTTGGTGAAAACCTAGCAATAGGCGCCTTGATGATTCACAAAAAAATCAAAAAATACCAAAAATATCAAAAAAATTGGAAAAATGAAAAATACAAAAAACTGAGAAAAAGAAAAGTGCCTTAGTGAAAACCTGAAAACAGGCATCTTGCTAGCAAAAATAGAATCTCTGCCAAGATGGTGAAAACCAAGCAAACGGGTGCCACTTGTTTCAAAATACTCCATCTATCAATACAATCTTGGTCTTTCCTAGATTTCAGTCTGATTTAGTCTGTATATATCCTTGTTTCAATAAAGTCAGTCTGTACACCAATCAGCTCAAGCGTCTGTATCCTATCAATGCTTAACACTTGGGGGCAATCAATGTCATATCCTATGGCCTCCAGTACATCTTAGATGAGTCATATCTAGTCAAAGTCCTTTGAAGCTTCATCCAAGTCAGTCAGTCAGTCTCCTCTCCAGAAAGGATTTTGTATCTACAACAATGCAATCAAACACGAATGAAAATAATCTATGCTTTTTACATGCTTTTATCTCCTTGTATGCTTACTGATTCACATTGATATTTTTTCATATTGTGTCCTTTGAGCTGTTCGATGATGTCCTTTACAGGTGTAGACACCTAAAAATCCTTTAGAAAATAAAATATTTTTATTTTTTTAAAAAAAACCCTTGATGACATCATCATTTTTTTAAATTTATTTATTTATTTATTTATTTTTATGTCAATAAATCCCTTTATCTTAATTAAAAATATTTAATTAAGAAATCCCTCCCAAAAATGTTTAAATCTTATTTAAACATTATTCCCCTATTTATTAATTATTTAATTAATAAATTGACCAAAAATCCCAAAATAAGTTATTTATTTATTTTTTGCCCAAAACTTGGCCAATTTCCTTAAGACCACTAACCTCTTCTAGAATCTTCTAATCCTTCTTTAATTTTGATTAAAGGCTAATCCCGTCATTTCCTAACCCTAATCCCAACTCAAGAATATTTAATTAAGATTAAATATTAATCCTCAATTCCTAATTTACCCTAGGAAAACTCTAGACCCTTCTAGAACTTTCCTAATCCTTCCCTAAACCCATTTAGGGGAAATTACCTACTTTCCCTAAGCTAATCTAAGTCTCCTTTGACTTCTAGTCAAACCCTACCTATAATGAGCCTCAAACTCATTAAAACCTTTGAGATAAATAAAACTTTATTTATTTCCTAAATTTCATATTTATCCTTAGAAAGCCTAGACTCTTCTAGAAAGTCTTCATCCTTATCCCTTTGACTCCTAGTCAAACCCTACCCCTAATGAGCCTCAAACTCATTAAAGCCTTTGAGATAAATAAAACTTTATTTATTTCCTAAATTCCATATTTATCCTTAGAAAGCCTAGACTTTTCTAGAAAGTCTTTATTCTCATCCAAAGCCTAGACTCTTCTAGAAAGTATTCATCCTTATCCCCTTGACTCAAGACCCTAACCGTACCCCAAACTCTAACCTTTCCTCCTAACCCAAGCCCTTAGGAAATCCTATAAATACTCCCTCTTCCAAGAGCAATTCATTAGCTTAGTCTTTCATCTTCATGCATTGTTATCATGCTCTTTTACTTCTAGCTCTAGCATAATCATTCCTAACTGTTAGATTTCTTTGTTTTCTTCAAGCTTTCTAACACATCATAGCTTAGCAATAATGGATTAACTTATTTTACTTCATTGTTTTTCATAGCATATCATCATCATCACATCTCTATTTGGTTTAAAATCAATCTTAGCATAAACATCATGTAGCTTAATCTTCATTTCAGCATCATTTGGATCCTTGAGGCCTTAGGGGCAAATCAGGTGTTCTATACCTATTTTGTGCCACTTATGGGGCTCTCATGAGTCTCAATCCTTCCAAATAAGCATTAGGAACATGCTCCAAGTGCTTAGAGAGCACACCCACATCCCTTAAGCAAGAGCAAATCAAACAGTGCTTGGGTGCACCTGTTTAAGCTCTATCTGAGGTGGCTTAGTTTAGAGTTTTCTTTGTTTTGAATTGATTTCATGCTAGGTTAAGATCTAATGTTTTTTTGGCTTGAAGCTTTCAAAATAGGTATCCTCAAAAGCCTAGTCTACATTCTGGCACGCTTGATGGGACCCACTTCATGGGTCTTTTGACAACATCTCATCGATTTTGGAGTTTTTGCTAAATTTTAAAGCTTGCAGGTGGAGGGAGCTTGTGAAAATATTCTTCCTCTTCTTAGTCTTATCATTCTTCCATTTTTTCTACTCCTCCTACTTCTTAAGAGATTTTGGCATATTCTCCTCTTTAAAATCCATAACGAGGCACTTCCATGAAAAACCTTGTAACTTTTGCATACAAACTCCATTTTTGGTGATTCAAAAAGCATTAGAAAGCTATTTCAGAGGTCTATAATAATATCTAGGAAAGAAAGCTCGAATCATGGGTGAGAATAAAATCATTTCAGTTTGGGGTAAAAATGAACAAAACAAAGCCATAGACATCTTGTTTTAGTGCTTAAAATGAACCCCCAAATCATTCTTAAATGCATTAAAGAATAAAAATTTTCAAAAAGATTCTAACAAATGAAACTAAATCAATCAAATCATTTGCATCCTTGCAACATCAAGGTTTTAGATGCATTCATGCAAAGTTAGGAACACTTCATTTTTAGAAACTGAAAAAAAAACTTCAAGTTTCCATTTCAAAAGGTTCAAAATCAACACTAAGTGCACACAAAATTCTAAATCAAACTCAAAGAATCAATCAAGGATAAAATGAACTTCATTTTCAAATATTTTAAAGTTCTTTTAAAATATCATGCAAACTAAGAGTCCTAAATGGTTGCCAAAACTGTCCTAAAAGCTTTGTTATTTGTTCCAAACAAATGTCTTGTTGCAAAATCTTGAATGTTTCCTAGGTTTTTCATGCATCAAAACAATCTAGGAATATCATTTTTGGGCTTAAAACATGCAAACTAGAAAATAAAATCTTGAATGAAAACCAAAGTCCAAAGAGTCATTTTTACTTTGAGTAAAAAATAATCTTGAATGATCTAAATTGGAAAGAAAAGCATCCCTATTCCTTCCTCTTTGAATTTCAGTTCAAACAAACTCAATCTTGAATGATCTAAGGTTAAAACAAAGCACTTCAAAGTTCTAAATTAACATGATAATTCAATCTTGAATGCCCAAGTCAAAGCAACTGCAAATGCTCGAAAGTCTTTTGGAAAAAGAACAAATCAAAACCTAAACAATTGTGTCTTCAATTGTTCAAATTCAAACATCACTTAATCAATTTGGAAAAAAGAACAAACTTGCTTGATGTGCATTTAGGAGTTTTTCTTTTCTTGCAAAATCCTTGTTAAAGTAAGCAACGTAGAACATTTTGGACTCAGACAAGTTCACTTGTTCTACTTTTAGCGAGTCCTGTCCAGGGAGAAAAGTGTTTCCTCCTTGGATAATGACCTTAAATCGGTATCCCCCCCGACCGGTATATAAATAAAGTGAAGGCAAAAAGTACTCACTTATATCTCCTAATCCACGGGCATTTTGTGCCAAATGCAAATGTCTGGGGATAGGTAAATATTCCTCCCCCAGCGTTGTTGGCTAGGCTCTTAAGTGAGTCACAGGTGGTCAGCATAACCAGGTATGGAGACTCCATGAAACTATTAAAAACTTGATAAAATAGAGGCTACCCTATCTACATCTGAAAGTATCAAAATCCTTGTGCAAGGACCGATCCAAGGGGTTTACCGGATCACTTCAAGATTACTCACCATTTGTATCCCCTTCTAGGGGTACCAAGCTGTGGGCAAGCAATTTTGATACTCACCTTCCTTAGGTAGATCTATTTGAAGTGCTTGACAGTCAAAAACTCTATGAAAACATTGTTCAAACATACACTTTTCAAAGCTTTATCAGAGTCAGTTATCTTGTTTGTATCTCACAAGGTTGCTTTGTCCCTTTTGGAGATTTCTTTTCTAAAAATCTTTGTTGAAATCTAACCTTTGCCATTGGAAAACACCAAACTGATCTACAACTTGGTTCAAGATACTCAAAATAGCCATGTCAGTCCAAATCCTCCCAAAATCTAGAAAATGTCCAAATCTTTCAGAATCTCAAAACATGGTCTTCCAGTCATATTCAATCCAGTCTTGTCATCCTTTCCTCCTATCCTAGGTTAGCAAAGTCATCTCGGCCATCCCCCATCCCCTTGTCTATCTTCCTCTAGAGTTAGTCTTCTTCCAATCTTAAGCCAAATCCAATCCTAGTCTGACCCTGTCAGTCATTCCAATCTGAGTCTTAGTCTTCCAATCCATCTTCATCCTTCATCCTTATCCAACTCATCCACAAGTCAGCATGTCTCAAAACTATTATGATGAGTTTGGTTATTATGTCTCTCCCCTCAATCCATCCTATCCCAAAGATGATGAAAGCCTTGTAGATCATGATGCATATTTTGAAAATCTTAGCAAGTTTGCTCCAAACATCCCCCAGCATCCAATCATTCCTCCAAAATATCTTATCATGCCTTCACGCTTATCCACTAGCACTCCCTTTCATGTCCTTGGCAAGGCAAATCCATTATCTTATCCATCCACAACTTATCCCTATCTTAAACCTACACATCCTCCATATGCATCCTTCATACCTCCATCTCCTGCTATGGTCATATCCCAATCACCACCATCCCCTTGAAACACTTCATGCTACTTCCCTTATCTAAAACCTCCATCCACTTATCCTCCAAATCATTCTCAAATCCACAATCCTAGTCCTCCAATCCTTTTTCCCAATCCTCCACCCTATCTCAATCCGCATCCTCCCGTTTCAACCTACATTACCAAAAATCCCCTCCCACAAGCAGAGTGCATCCTTCAAACCACTTCATATCTCACACCTCGATCCATCACCTCTACCTCTTTAGCACCATCATCCCCTCAAGAAAATTCAAAATCTTCCACCCCACCTTCATGTGAGGACCATCCAAGCCCCCCATCTTCTACACATTCTAATCCTTCACCTCCTCCAATCTGAAAGTCTCCAAGAAGTTTCACAAGGAAGCCAATAACAAATCCCACTCCTAAAAATGAAGAGCCAAGCCATTTCAATCCTTCATGTGAAGCCATCATTGATGAGGCCCATCCATCACTCCCATCTGTCATTTATCTTCCATACATTAATCCTCTTCCATCTCCTAGCATCATTGAGTCCTTTCCATCTAAAGTTTTCATCCAATCCCCACCAACATCACCTCCTCCTAGTATTATCCAAAGCATATCTAATGAGCCTCATGAGTTGACCCTTCTTCTTTCCATCACAACTACAGAACCTTCCATCCTTTCATCCATACCATATGAAAAGTTCTTCCTTCTTCCAGACATCATAGCTATAGAATCTCCCATCCTTTCATCCATAAAATCTAAAGAGTCCATCCATACATCCCCCGTCACTCTATCCACACAAAACCTACCATGTCAAGATCTTGTCCAAAAGCATGTTGAAATACTCGCAGAAGAAAATCAAGATCCAATCCCTTCACTTCCCCCATCACATGTTCTATTGCTTCCATCACCCCCAATCCAAAATCCTATAATCCAAAGTCTTCCAATCCAAGATCCTACAATCCCTATTCCTCCATCTCAAGATCTATTACTATCTCCCAATCCCAGTCAAGATCCCATCATCCCATCCTCTCCTCTTGAGGATCCTCCAATCCAAACTATCCAGCTGCCAGCACTCTATCCTCTTGGACCACTTACATTTGTTAGAGGTAACCCACTTGAAGCAGAAGCAATAAGTTCCATATCTTCCATCAAGGAACTAGAAACTGGATGTTTATCATATTCCCCAAGTCAGAAATATCCTTGTTTGGATAAAATGCTCAAGAAATGGAATTATCAAGGCAAAGGCCTAGGCATCCATGAACAAGGAAATCTGGAGCCTATCCAAGACAAGAAACATCCAAAGTTATGTGGCATTGGTCACACATCAGAAGAAGGCACTTCCTCCAGAAATGTTGGTACAACTACAGCTAAATTCAAGCATTCTTCCAAACCCACCATCACATCTTCCAAAGCATACACCACCATTCCTCCTCCTCCATCGTTACAACCAAAGACAACCTATCACATTCCTCCTTCATCCTCCAAATCCATTTTGGGTCCCTATGTCCCAAAATCTTCCAGCACATATCCTCTACATACCAAATCCATTTTAGGACCTTACATCCCAAAATATCATCCCCCATCTTATCCTACTCAGTCTTTCATCCAAAATCCAAACATCCCTAGTCAAGATCAACAAAGGCACATGCCCACATATCCTATCTACCAATCTCCTTCCATCTCTCCATCCACATTTCCTCCATCCCACACCTCTCCTCATATTCACTATGATGCTCCCCACAATTTGGATGCCATATCAAATATGAATAAAGGGAAATATCCACAAAGATCTAAGGATTGCCATGTCTAGTCTAAACAACATGGTCAACCAAAGAAAAATCCAATCAAGTAATCTAACGCATTCTTATGGCCACAAAGGCCCAGAAAAGCACAAGAAAAATCCACTACATGGCCACAAAGGCCTAGCAAAGAAAAAGCAAAATCTGATGCATACCAACGGCCACAAAGGCCCACCAATGCTAAAGCAAAAATGATGTGGATCCCAAAGCAAAAAGATGTAATGCATCTAAAAGAAACATCCACAATGGCATCCAAAGTTGCTAATCCCCTAGCTACTTAGTCTTCTCCTCCATCTCCTAAATCTATTTTGGGTCCCAAAGATCTGAAATCTCCTAGCATAAATCCTCCATCACATCCACCTCTATCTTCCATGTCCTATCCATTTCATCCACCTTCCCCACAACATGTGCCAATGTTGATCCTAACAACATCCCCCTATCATGATCACTTTCCATCTTTCCATCCAAACACTTTCTACCACCATATCTCCCATCTACCCCATCTTATCCATGCCTTTGCATAATCCCTCCATCCTAATAAAGTTGTACCAACATCCTGAGAAATTGAAAAGGCAGCAACAAATCAGAAAATATCAGTAACAAATCAGAAGATCAGTAAAGAAAGATAGCAACACATCAAAAATATCAGAAGGTCAGCATCCAGTCAACAAAAAATCAAAAAATCCATAAAAATTGGAAAAATCAAGAGAAAAGTATCAAAAAAAGAAAAGAGAAAAACATTCATCCTATGGTGAAAACTTGGCAATTCAAGCACCTTGGATAAGTACCATGGTGAAAACCTGGCAAATAGGCGTCATGCGTAGGTCCCCCCAATTCCTTTCTGTAGTTGGGGGCCATTCCCTTCTATCACCTCTTATCCAACATCTCCTCCATCCCATTTGTCTCTCACCTCCTTCATCCTCCTTTGGATCTTGATGATAAAATAAAGACTACTAGGTATACATGCCTTTTGGGAACTTTCTTGGCATCCATCACACTTTTCAACTACATATCCTCTATCCAATCCATTCATCCTATCTTCCATCTACCTTCCTCACCCTCTTATCAACATATCTTCTATCGAATCATACCCCATCCTACTACCTCTGAATGAATGAACTATCCTAAGCAGGGGGCATCTTATTCCTTGGTGACATATTCCTTGGAGACTATCTTTCATCCAAAATCTTTCCATCTCCCCAAATCCCAAGCATTCCTCTATCTAGATCCCTCAGCATTTCCTCTAGCATTCCATCTTCCAATCCTTAAGAAAATTTTCCATCCAATCTCCCCAAGCATTCCTCTTTCCAAATCCTCAAGAAAATCTACCATCCAATCTCCCTAAATCTTCCACTATCCAATCCTCAAGTGTTCTTCCATCCAAATCCAAATCTTCCTACATCCAAATCTCCTAGCAGTTCCATCATCCTCATCCTAAGCATTTCCTCCATCTTTCCATCACCTGGTATCTTCCCTTGTCATTGGTATCTAGCTATAGGCTAACCTCATTGCAATCCAATGCCATTCATTCATATCCAACTATTCCTAGCAATCTTCCAACATCCTCCAATCCTCTCCACATCCTCTAGCTATCCAAAATCCAACATCCAAGATCAAGCCAACCAACCAAATCACAACCTTATTCTTGTAGCAAGCCTTGGTCTCAATCCAATCATCATTGTTGGGATATGTCCTTCCCAAATCTGTGTCATTTCAGGACACATCTACTGTCAGTCCATCTTGGCTTTTTCAGCCCAACTGGGGCATTGTCTTGCATATCTTTGGAGTTTCAGCTTCACCCCCAGGTTCTTTTTACATCCTAATCCTAAGCTTTTGTACATATCCATTATAAATATCCTCGCGTCTTGTTGTACATATCCTTGTCAATCCCACATCAGTAGTATTTGATCATAAATCTTGTCCTACCCAGCCTCGCACTTCAGCAACATCAATTGTCGACTATCCTTGATCATCATGACTATCTTTGAACTGCATCATTTTCCAATCAGCAACACAACATTCTCCCCATCAGCATCAAGTTCGCACAGATGTATGCTTCTATTTTGTCTGACCTAAGCATAATCCTGGGTCCCCTCAGTTGTATCCTTCCTGTCTGACCTAATCTTCCACCAAGCACACCAGGTCCATGTTGATGTATCCTTCCACACGTTCAAACCAATCTTCCCACCATCAATTCAATCAGTCACATCAAATCTCTCTCCTTGGCAAAGGATGTCTTTTTGGAGTTCTCATTTTGGCCTTGGATTTTGTCCTTTAGGTCTTGTTAGTCTTTTACGGCTTCTCATTGTTCTCTACTCAAAGTCACCATGATCCTTTATATCATGGTGTGCAGCAAATGAGGACAATCTGGGCAAGGTCTTTTGATCTTTTGCTTCTGCCTGTGAGTCAGTCGTGTGTTTGTGGTTTCTCCTACATCATTTTGACCATGATTCCTCTTGGGTTCATGCGTGATGCTGGGGAAACCCTACGTGTCTTTTTAGCGTCAGTCTTATGCAACGCTGGTGACAAGGCCTCGTGATCCCAGTATCCTTGGCAAGTCTCTAGCATTGCTATATTAAACTAGGTTGTGCTCTCCACATTTGCACTTGGAGCTTCCCCAAATCCCCTGCATCTTGCATCATATAGATTAATCTTGCATCCTCATATAGCTGCATCCTATATTTTTCATTTAATCTCATCTAGCATTCACCCATCTTTGCTCTTGGAAGCTTGGTTATTTATCTCCCCTTCTTCCTAGGTCCTTCTTTCTCTGTTTCCTTTTGAGAAAATTCCACAACGTTTACTCCTTGCGTTATTTTCTCGAGGGGGCACAATCCCTTATTCCTCTAAATTCTAGCTTTGGGCATCTTATTTTCTTGTCTTTGACACCATGCCACTTGCGGCATTGCATCAAAGAGGGGCAAAATGTAGACACCTAAAAATCCTTTAGAAAATAAAATATTTTTTTTTAAAAAAAAAAACCCCTGATGACATCATCATTTTTTTAAATTAATTAATTATTTAATTAATTTATTTATTTTTATGTCATTAAATCCCTTTATCTTAATTAAAAATATTTAATTAAGAAATCCCTCCCAAAAATGTTTAAATTTTATTTAAACATTATTCCCCTATTTATTAATTATTTAATTAATAAATTGACCAAAAATCCCAAAATAAATAATTTATTTATTTTTTGCCCAAAACTTGGCCAATTTTCTTAAGACCACTAACCTCTTCTAGAATCTTCTAATTCTTCTTTAATTTTGATTAAAGGCTAATCCCGTCATTTCCTAACCCTAATCCCAACTCAAGAATATTTAATTAAGATTAAATATTAATCCTCAATTCTTAATTTACCCTAGGAAAACTCTAGACCCTTCTAGAACTTTCCTAATCCTTCCCTAAACCCATTTAGGGGAAATTACCTACTTTCCCTAAGCTAATCTAAGTCTCCTTTGACTCCTAGTCAAACCCTACCCCTAATGAGCCTCAAACTCATTAAAGCCTTTGAGATAAATAAAACTTTATTTATTTCCTAAATTTCATATTTATCCTTAGAAAGCCTAAACTCTTCTAGAAAGTCTTCATCCTTATCCCTTTGACTCCTAGTCAAACCCTACCCCTAATGAGCCTCAAACTCATTAAAGTCTTTGAGATAAATAAAACTTTATTTATTTCCTAAATTCCATATTTATCCTCAGAAAGACTAGACTTTTCTAGAAAGTCTTTATCCTCATCCAAAGCCTAGACTCTTCTAGAAAGTATTCATCTTTATCCCCTTGACTCAAGACCCTAACCTTACCCCAAACTCTAACCTTTCCTCCTAACCCAAGCCCTTAGGAAATCCTATAAATACTCCCTCTTCCAAGTGCAATTCATTAGCTTAGTCTTTCATCTTCATGCATTGTTATCATGCTCTTTTACTTCTAGCTCTAGCATAATCATTCCTAATTGTTAGATTTATTTGTTTTCTTCAAGCTTTCTAACACATCATAGCTTAGCAATAATGGATTAACTTAGTTTGCTTCATTGTTTTGCATAGCATATCATCATCATCACATCTCTATTTGGTTTAAAATCAATCTTAGCATAAACATCATGTAGCTTAATCTTCATTTTAGCATCATTTGGATCCTTGAGGCCTTAGGGGCAAATCAGGTGTTCTATACCTATTTTGTGCCACTTATGGGGTTCTCATGAGTCTCAATCCTTCCAAATAAGTATTAGGAACATGCTCTAAGTGCTTAGAGAGCACACCCACATCCCTTAAGCAAGAGCAAATCAAACAGTGCTTGGGTGCACCTGTTTAAGCTCTATCTGAGGTGGCTTAGTTTAGAGTTTTCTTTGTTTTGAATTGATTTCATGCTAGGTTAAGATCTAATGTTTGTTTGGCTTGAAACTTTCAAAATAGGTATCCTCAAAAGCCTAGTCTACAACAGGATTTAGAGAGTGATGACTGGGGGCATAATCTTTTCTTTGTCTTCTACTTGTATGTGAAAATCTAACAACTTTGGAAATTCTAGATTGAAATGGTGTCTATCTGTAAGAGCCTCTATCTTGAATTGGATGGCCATGTGTACCTTGACCATTGATACCTAAAAAATTCAAAGAAGTTTGATCTAACTATTGTCTTTTTGAGTGAGTTCTTTCTCCTACTGTGAAACGTGATCTTGCCTAAGGATGTGAATGATAAAGGGTCACTACAGGTAATTCACACTAGATTTAGAATGATCTCTTGACTTTTTGATGTGTTTGAACACAAGGTGTATTTAGGTCATCATGAAATTTATGTTTTGATACTTATACAAATTGCTATATCAAAATGGACATGATATTCAGGTCATCCTGGCATTTGTGCCTTGTTGCTTATATCTAATCCGACATTCCAAAAATAAAATCAATATTCATATGTCCATGGTTGCCTAACCAGTGGATGTTGTATTGATTCCTGTGCATACAAATTGATATTCATATGTCTATGGTTTCATAACTAGTGGACATTGTATTCATTTATCCGGTTACCTAAAAGTTCAATGATGACAACAAATCGACACATGATCAGTGACTAGGTCCTAGGTCCTAGGTCCTAGGTTTGCATTTCATTCTGTATTTCATTTTGCACTTTGCATGATCTCACAAATTGCTTGAACACTTAAACGATTCTTCAAAACCAAAAATGCTAAAGATGACACAAGGACTGAGCATTGTATGAAGGTTCCTCCAATGAAACAGCAAGTAGAATCCTTTTTTGGCATCAAAATTGAAATATGAGATCATTCATATTATTAACTACTTGCATAATCGACCTTTAATCATCACAAAAATCTAGAATTCAACTTAACTGATTATCTTACATCAAACTACCAAAATTTCAATTTGGTCAACTATGGTCAACTCATGGTTTAACCTAGTCAAACTTGGTCTCCAGGACCTCTAAATGATGTAGAACACATTCTCGAATGTGTATAACCACTTCTCAAATCAATTAACATGCTTCTAAACTATAACGATGACTTTTCTTGTCAAATTTAAATTTTAATCCCGAAGGGGGCATGGTATTACACATCATTCAAGACTGTAAATCTAAATTTGTAATCAATCTTTCCTTAGTAATCAAGACAACAACCACGTCTAGTTGTTGACTCATCAAAAATCCTCATCGTTTGGGGCAAATCTATCATCGCTTGGGGCATATCAGATTCATCAAGATCCATATCAATCTGGTATCCTAATCTATCTTGTAAACTATATCATCTTTTTGTAACCATCAGTTCATTAGTGTTATTTCCTTGGTTCTTCGTAACTGATGGGTTTAGGATGTGATACCACTATGATTCTTTTGGGCAATCAGGTCTGGAATCGGTCACTCACTTCTTCACAATCATAAGGTTCAAAATCAGACATTTTGGCACTTTTTCATAATCACCAGTTCATTGTTGTTATAGTTAACATTATCTTTGGTCAACTAGGACCTAAATCTTGCATCTTTAAATCTTTCAATCGGTTTCTATCTCGGAATCAACTCATCTTTCAAATTAGTTTCAATCTCAAACATCTTTATCATACATTGACTATCTTTGAACCACTGTGCTTCACATAGTAATTCAAAGAGGGGTAAAATGTAATACCCCAAAAAATGGGCTATAGGTTCATTAACCTCCTAAATTAAAAAATCAAACGAAATTGATACAAAAGTCCTAACCTAAGGCACATCTACACATTATCAAATTTAATTGATTTTATCCTAAAATTCTACATCAGGGAATATTCCTAACAATATTCCTAATTATTCTTAATTTAATAATTATTTGGCGATAAATCTTATTTATCCTAAAGTTTGATTAATTGAATATTCTGAATATTTAATTAATCAGATTTAATACTGCCACTTAATTATTTAATTACATTTAATTATATTTATTCCTAAATTGTATTATTTAATTTTGACAATAAATAAAAAATCTCATGACTAAATGATTAAATTCTTATTTAATTAATTAATGTCAATTGTCAAATTTAATAATATAATTTTTGAATAAAGGTTTGATTTAATAATTGATTAACCCATAAATCAATTGTTTTAATTTTAAAATCAATTAAGTTGAGAATAAATCACTTTATTTATTAAATTAAATCATGCACAATCAAAAAAGCAGTCAACTTTAAATCAATTTTCAATTTCAATTTGTTAACTTTCTAAACTCAACATCTGATGATGAGTTGAAAAAGAGAACTAAAACTCTATTTTGAGATAAAAACTATTTTTGCATGATTTCATGAGTTTATTTATTCTTAATTTCTTGTTAACTCAAAAATCAACCTGTGTTTATCAAGAGTGATTTATGACTTTTATCAATGCATCCTCAAGCCCTGGATTTCTATAAAAATAAGGCTCATCTCTTCATAATAAATCTCTCAAGCTTTCAATCCCTCTCTAAATCCCTCAAGCTTTCAATCTCACATCTCTCGAATTTGTAGAATTACTCTGGTGAATTTACAATTGAAGAACAAAGATTTTGTGACAGACAATTTTGTGAGATCAATTCATAGTTTTTCATAGCTTTGCATATCAATTCATATAATTCTTAGATTAATTTGCATATCATTTCAATTTCATTCTAGATTAATTTCATACAGTTTTTCATCCTATTGCATCAAAAATTCAAAAAAATAGATTAATTTGCATTCATATTTCATTGCTTTCATCATTTTAAATCCTTTGTTTAGGTGTTGCATTGTCACTGATCTTGATTTCAATCTGAGAACATCATACTCACACCTACTAGAAGGTATTAAATCATCTGGTTAGCATAGTTTCAATTACTTGCAGATTTCAATTTTTGCTAACCTCTAATGTTTTACTGAAGTGTTGTGTCTATAGCTAAGTAAAAAATTCACACACATGGTAAAAAACATTATCTTCATCTCTAATTTTGAGGTACTTTATAGCTCATCAACTTCCATCAGCTAAACTAGTCATTTAGTTCTTTTCAACTGCTTTGTGCATTTTTCTCTTATCCTTCATCATAGATGAATGCAACATAATCCAGTCAATAACATAAGGTCATAGACTCATCCATAAGTTACCCAATGTTTTCCTTATCCTTATCTATCATATCCATCTTCCTCGTGTAGATATTTATGTTATTCATCTCTTTTCTTCTTCTTTCTACAGATGTTTGGGTATAGTAACTTACAAGATAAGTATTGTCAAAACTAGTTCACATCAATGACAACATATTATTGATCTAATCATTTTTCATATCTAATCAGCAACTCAGTGATCTAGAATCACAGATCTTCAAGTCACACAGTTTATTCAAATCAGTTGTATTTCATCACTTGCTGGCAAGGAATAAAACCAAACCTTGGCATTTCTTCCAAAGTCTGAACCAGCAACTTCATGAAAATATCTTCATGGAAAATTTCAAAATCTCCCATCAGATCAGCAAATTCTTGCAAATGATTACATGTTGAATCTGATTTTTTCCCCTGAAACTCTTGTAAATGCTTCCTAATCTTAGTAGGAATTTCATTTGGGAAACCATAATTGCCATCAAAACATAATGGTGCATATCTTTGCATAGAAAAATTTCTACACGAATCCATTATGGGTTGCACCTTCTCTTAGTGAAATTTTCAAATTCTTATCATGAACAACTTATGCAACCATAAAGATTCTCAAATCACACATATTTCTCCAAAAAATACAACCAAGATTTTAAACAAATCTAGACAAATATGTAGACCCACAATCCAAAATCCTCTCTCTGGTGACTTTTTCACCCAATAAGGACCATGCAATTACAAAAACATTGAATGGAAAATACCTAGTATGTTTTTTGATGTTGCCATTTTCTCTTTGGCTAGAAATATGGCAAATCTTAGAGCTCACTTTTTAGCTCCATCTAGTTCTTTTCACATAGAGTCGCCACCTCCTTGAAGAGGAAAAATATTTTACTACTTCACATTCTCTTTATCTTCTTTCCAGCCAACAACAAAACCTCACCGGGGTTTTAAAGACTGTTTATCAGGACTGCAAATACATCATATTTTTCATTCTAAGCATGCATTGCTCAAACAAAGAACTTCAAAATCACCACTCACAACTTAGTGAGAAAATATAAAACCTTTAAACCTAACTCTATATTATCAATGGTAACCACTAGATAAGATAAATAAGTAGGCTAGGAGTCTAGCTCAACTTGGAACCTGCATTATTTATAACAAGTTTACAACACCAAAGATATCAAACTAGATTCAACCATGAGTATATCATCTCTATTCCCCAACGAAGTCTCCATCATGTTGGTGTTTTTTCTTGCAACCTCCTTTCCTAGGTAAGAACTGGGGACCAAGTTTTGGTACTGATAACTTGGAACACAAACTCAACACCATCAGCAAAAAAAGAGACAAGAGAAATCCAATAGAACAAGGTAGGAATACCTCCTTCAATTTGAGCTCCACATCACTCAGTCGGGTAGACCTCATCTGCACATGCATAACTTCCATATGATAAACAAAAGCTTGCAGATACATAATTGTGGAATAGCTTTCAAACCCCTTTAGATAACTTGTACCTCAGTCCTTTTTACCATATCTTGTGCAATATCCCACTTGCATAGAGTAAGTTTGAAAACTAGAAAGACTTCTAACTCCTATCAACATGAAAGGGAAAAATGTTTTCTTTTATATTTTGGGTGAATGGATCCCTGAAATATCCCAAATATCTCATAGACCAGTGCCTTATCCAATGAGCAACAGAGTCAAATAAATCACTGTCACATAAGGCTATGAATAAAGAAGATAACACAGTCTAATATGTTAATTTCTTACATTAATCATACACCATTGATCAAGTTGTACTTGTGAATCCACCTTTGTATTCAAATATGCAACTACCTATTTAAATAATTTAACCCTCCCCTTAGAATAGACCCAAAAATAAGCAATACATTAATCGACATCCTCTGAAAGACAAGTCTTACATATCCTTGATATCCCAACTCATACATATCTGAAGAGAAATCCTAAATCCTAGTTATTCCCTTGAAATAACTTCTATTGTGATCTTTCAATACAAGAGACAAAAACACCCTTGGTGTTTTAACCATGTGATTTAGAAAGAAAAATGGAGACAACTTGATAACAGTATGAAAAATGTTGAAATCTTATTCATAAGACAAACTCTTACAAATCATATTCTTCTCTGAGAACCAAAAAGGAAAGAAGAACACCCTGTATGCAGAAAAGAGGGAAATATTTACAGAAGGAACCACTCTTGGAACCAGCTCTAAAAATTATAGAGAATTTGGAACCCTTACAAAATGAAAAAGATTAGAATATAAGGAAAAGGAAAAGAGACCTAAAACATATCTCTTCTTGACATCTGTCTCTTTCTAGAAAAACTCATTCTGCAAAATATCATTTTCCTCACCAAAATCTGATTTTGAAATGAAAACACCATTACTGCTCTTACCTACTTGGGCAAATCTGATTTTTTCTACCGCCATTGAAATCCTCATGTTGCACCATTTCCGTTGATATATAATAATTATAATTTTGGATAAAAATTTAATCCCCAGATAAAATTCCTAGGCAGAGCCCAAGTCATTTAAATTTTTGAAATTTTAACATATAGTGTGAACTATGAAATTCATTTAAATTTTTGCATAGGCCTGTAAACTCTGATGTGGGCCCATGAGCCACATGGTATGGCCCTATTGGTCTGTCAATCCATCTCATCACCCTGCTAGACTTGTTCGCATTGTCATCACTACTCAGTCATCGATGCCACATCATCATTAATGCCACATGTCGATCTCTGATTCGATGTCTCTCCAACCAAGCCCCAAGCTACAACTTACCTTGCTAGCTCATCATGGGACACTTGTCATTCAGGCATGATCCCGCGATGGTTAACCTTTAGACATCTTCCTCGTCAACGGATTGTGCCCACCATTGATCTTAGGTACGCATCCTAAGGCATCTGAATTGTCTAGCACAATGTGGAATCAAAATTATCCTTTCTTTCATGGGACACACTACCACATCATCCTTCAGTCACCTGCTACTTGTCACCTCAGTCCATGTGCATGTGTGAGGGAGCCTCCACCTAGGCATCCACACTTGGACACCATACCTTTGTACATTTTGTTATTTGAATGACTATTGTTCCTTTTCCACCGGCAATGTGGGATAAATCCCATTTGAGTTATAATAATTTTCTCTAAAATTTTCCTCTGAATGCATGCCCAATTAGAATGCATTGACTGGCCCCACACAAATCTAGGAGGCTTTCACTTACCTTCCTTTCTCTTTACCAACATAGTTAGGCACATTCCTTTTAAACATCTCTTGGCACCAAACCCAGGTGCATGTGGGATAATGCCCCCTACAATGCATGGCCCACATACCTACAATGTTTGGTGTGCAGTGTGTTTAGCTCACTGCAGCACCAAGGAAACACGTCTCCACCCACAGCTTGCACGTACTCCTCCATGGCATGCATGTGTAGCTCCCAAAGAGGCATGCACAACACCATAAGAAATTGTGCACAGCCCATGAGAGCATGCGCAACACCTCCAAATGGTGTGCACAATTCTCTAAAGAAGGCTCACACTCCGCTCAAAGAGGCATATGTTAGGAATAGTCCCAAGAGATAACTAAGAGGGGGGGGTGAATCAATTAGCTACAAGATTCTTATGTATCCAATTAAGTATAGAAGAACTTTAAGCATAAACACAATATAGGAACACTTAACACAACACCACAATTTTAGTTACGGGGAAACCCAAATAGGTAAAAACCTTGGTGGGAATTAGCACCCACTATAAACTGCACTAGAGTATTATGATCCATGTTAGAAGATCTTACAACCCTATTAGGAGTTTATGTTTACAATGCAATAAGCATAGTGAACTGGTCAAGGGTCAGACCCTATTAAGAGTCTTTTACAATTAACCCTATTAGGGGTGAGGACACACTATCTGAGAGCTCACTTCTCAAATGGTGAAGGTTGCAACCTTCTGAATAACAGATACACACTATATCTACATCTTGGTGAACTGCAAGGTAGACCTGAGGTCTTGATCAGTTCCAATGTATAGTAGACACTCTTTACTTGGTCACATAGACCTTTTGTTGATGGCTCAATACTTCTCACCTTCTACTCTTCTCTTATCTTTCAACTATCTGCCATACTTAGCAATCACAAATGACTACCTATAAATATCTTTCCTCTAAATGATATAATCAAGTCAGCCTATTAAAACCATCTTGAAATCATATTAGAGAAACAATAAAACTCTCCAATAACATCTCAGTCGACTCTACTAAGCACACAACACAAATTAGGACCACGCAACTCCATATGAGTAGACGCATCACTTCACACTGTCAACTCCACCAAATTAACTGATACTTTCTTCTCATGCTAACTTACATCATGCACTCTTAACTCTTCTATAAACAATAATCCAAGAACACATATCCAACTGATAGGTGCAACTACTACAACAATAAAAACAATGTCGGCTATGTCAGATAAACTCAAGAAACTATAACTGGCAACTAGAGACTTCATAACTCAACATGTACTACATATCAAACTCTACATCCATGAACATATCATCATACACATGTTTACAACATAAATATAAACACGCAAGGCTTGATTACAACCATACTATAAATCACATACATAAATCTTCACGGGACCTGTCAGGAACACTCACTGATACAGCCTACTGTATTACTATCTTTACTCAGTATCAACCTTTGTGCCCATGATATTATGTTGATAACATATCTAGGAAACATATACTCAAGGCTCTCTCCATCAAGCTTCCACACACACTGCTTACCATGTGTTGTCATCAATGACAAACATACAGTCAGCACTGGCTTGCTGGCAAATCTCCAACAGCATATGTAGCACAAGATGAAAGTGGGTGGGAGTGTGTTGGACATGAAGAAGGTGTGTTCATAGCAAAGGAAAGGGAGTGCACTCCAAAAAAAAAGCCACAACACTCATGTATGGCTTCCACCTACTACAATTTTCAATGCAATTTTTTGGAAGCCATCAACTTGTTGAATATACCTTCTTTCCTTGAGCTCTGAAATGTAAAAAAATTAGGCCAAAACAATCCTCAGCATATACTTTTAACTACCAATCATCTACGCAGACCTTGCAAAATTTGGCTTGTCCATTGAAGGCTACTCAACAAAGAATGTTTCTTCCCAATTTCTATCTTTTTGCTTAACAGTATCCAAAATGGACATTCTATCTCTATCATTTTGTTGAACAATATCAGTAGAGTAAATCAACAAAGTTACACAGGGAAAAAGATTTTAAAACTCAAAGTCACCCTTTTAAAAATCTATTCTGTAAACACAAGTTGAAACTACAGGGAACCGCCTCTCAAAAAGATGTACCAAAAATATCAAATGATGACCTAAGGCTCAACCACTGATCCTAGTAGAAGACTCATATATAGGGAGTGCAAGGAAATACATCCTCTCTTAAAAAAAAGCATCTGATAACAAGTTACCACTCTCTAAAAATAGTCATTCTACAAAGTTAATTTTGCCAACACTAGCCATCTATATAAAACATCTTTTGTTCTCACTTCACAAACCTATCAAATGGGACCATCATGGTCTGAAACCTTGGATGTAGATTCACTTTCACATATAGAAAACAAGGATATAATTAGATTTCCCAAAAGATCAATTGGTCATCCGGAATTAGTCTTCAAAGTCACCCCCTCAAAACTTTCAGAACTTTAAAACAGTGAAACTTGCAGAAATTAGATTTGGATTTGACTGAGCAAAGTGATCCAATGGATTGGTCATGATCTAAAAGTCATTAGAGAGGCTCATTTCCATATTTACAATGTAGAGGAACATTCAATTTCTCATGTTCATGAATTGGGTGCAATTTCTATAACCTCAAAGTAGGCCACTTAAATTTTGCATTTTCATGTTCAGACAAATTGAATAAAATGAAAATAGAAAGGCCTTGGTAAATTGATCATACAAACTCACAAGAATCTAAAAATGGGCATGGAGATTCACTTTCATGCCTATAATATACTGCAACAATCCTTATTCCATACTATCAACTGAACATTTGATACAAACATCTGAAGTGGGTCACTCAATAAAAAATGAATAGATGCAAGAATGCAGATTTGGGAAATGACCTCTAAATGGCTATCTTCAAAACACATCAAAACTGAAATTTGAGAGTTTTAACCCACTGCAATTGTTTAATGATAGGCAAGGAACACGTGTCCCAAGTGGTATCTCATGAAAATCATCAGGTCCTTTTTCACTTGCACTCAAATTAGGGTCCTTTAAAAGGTCTTTTAAGGCAATGATTTGTGCCTTAGGGAAATTATCAAACTAGTCACTCCAAAATTCAACCAAAATTTTAGAGCTCCAACAATGGGTCTCATTGGGGATGTGTGCCCCTTGCAGGCATTTAGAGAACTTAGAATCTCTTGGTAAAGAAGACCATTCAAAATAAATCAAACTTATATCTTCTCTTCAAAAATAGGGATCCTTATTCCGCCCTCAAACAACTGTTAGCAAAGAAACTTTACAAGTGTACAAATATTTACAAACAACCTCAAGCTCTGACAGTGAGAATCAGCATTTACCTCTATCAAAAATATAATTATCATCTTCATGTATCAAAGGTAAACTGAAGCCATTACTTCTACCAACATAATCAAACATGCTGCCACAAATCTTCATCATATCATATAAAAAATATTCAGCACCTTCACTACCATTAGGCATTTGGAAATCACTGAAATACTAAAGGTGTTGATCATTGTGTAACATGAGGCTGTCACATCTTTTAAAATTTCCAACCAGCTAAGGAAAAAGACACTCTGACTCCACATCATAGCCTGAAAATGTTGGCTTACTTCAACACATGCTTGATCATCAAAAGAAATTTTCTTAAATTCAACTGTATGTATACCACATAAGAATGGAAGTGAATCATTATGGACTACAATTTGTGGCCTTAGATTCAGTTCATTTCAAGAGACATCAACATGCTGGACAGGAAAAATCTAAGACTCATCTTCTATCTGATAGCTGATATATCCTTGCTGACTCGTTTCAATATCTTCTAAAAACAAGGCATCAATACATTTTACATCCCATTCTTGGAGAAATGAACATACCTCTAGCTAAAAAAAATAATCTGATGTAAAATTTGAATCCTCTTTCAGCTTCACATGAAACATTTCAAAATGTGGCTCAAACAAGTCAATATGCAGCCCATTACACATGTCCTTATCTTGGCACATGTCTCCCTGACACAAATCACTATTATAGGGAAAATTATCGGTATTATTTACTTCTCCTTGACAAGACATTGATTTCATACCATTAACAATATCACAACCATCAATGTCCACATCAAACAAGATGACTTCCTTTTCTAGTTCAAAAGCATCCTGAGCTACCCTGGTTTCATATTCTGGCTCATATGAACCTTCATCCATCCTAGGGTCAACAACTTCACATGATAAATCAAAGGATGAAAGCATACAAATTTAAAAATTAGTTTTATCCTCATTGTTAGCTGAAACAAAAGAATTCATCATTGTTTTAGTCAAATCAACTTCTTCACAATCATTTCCTACACATTATAACTCTTCGTCCTCTTTACAAGGCTGTAAATAAACCATTGCCTTATCTTTAAGAATATCAGGGTCATTCTAGCTCCATGAATCCTCTTCCTCACTATCAGCATCATTAAAGTCTGGTAGAACCTCATCATTTGGGGCTTCAACATCATCATCTGATGAAAAATCTACCCCTTCTTTATTTTTCATATCTGACTACAAATAAATTGTTCTTGCAGTTTTATAACTAGAAAAACTAGTTTCAAATTTACTTGGTGTGTAACCCTTATATATATATATATATATATATATATATATATATATATATATATATATATATATATATATATATATATATATATATATATATATATATATATATATATATATATATATATATATATATATATATATATATATATATATATATATATCCCTGCATCAAGGATATTTTGCAATTCTTCACTAACCATGTTAAATCACATATGAGGGGTAGCCATTTCTTGCTGAAGACATTCTTCATTTACATTTTGTTCAGAAGCATAATCTAAATCATGGTTAGTAAGATTGACAGGGATAGAGATACTTTGACATTGATTTTTATTTCTTGATACACACCTATCTATTATCTTTGATACATTATGACAAAGAACTCTAGCAGATAAAAATCCTTTGGTAATTCTGTATTTTAAATTATTTTCAATATCCATCGTTGTCATAAAAGCCTGATGTAAATTCCTTGGCTCTTTATCTCTCAATAAGAAGCTCATTTTTTTACCAACAGCACCCAAATAAATTACTAAACATATTTGATCATTGGGCCTATTACTTCTTGTACTATCACTTAATATTTTTGCAAATTTGATGTTGAACAATGGGATGTGACTAACTCATCTTCCTGAATTTCAATCTCCATCAATTTCATCAACACACTACTTGTGTTTATTATGTCAGCAAACTGCTCCATGAACGCTGAACTGAAGTCTTCCCATGAAGAAATAGAACTTGCACAGAAACATTTCTACACGAATCCATTATGGGTTGCACCTTCTCTTAATGAAATTTTCAAATTCTTATTGTGAACAACTTATGCAGCCATAAAGATTCTCAAATCACACATATTTCTCCAAAAAATACAACCAAGATTTTAAACAAATCTGAAGAAATATGCAAACCCATAATCCAAAATCCTTTCTATGCTGACTTTTTCACCCAATAAGGACCATGCAATTACAAAAACATTGAATGGAAAATACCTAGTATGTTTTTTGATGTTGCTATTTTCTCTTTGGCTGGAAATATGGTAGATCTTAGAGCTTACTTTTTAGCTCCATTAGGTTCTTTTCACATAGAGTCGCCACCTCCTTGAAGAGGAAAAATATTTTACTACTTCACATTCTCTTTATCTTCTTTCCAGCCAACAAAAAAACCTCACCAGGGTTTTAAAGAATGTTTATCAGGACTGCAAATACATTATATTTTTCATTCTAAGCATGCACTGATCAAACAGAGAACTTCAAAATTGCCACTCACAAATTATTGAGAAAATATAAAACCTTTAAACCTAACTCTATATTATCAATGGTAACTATTAGATAAGATAAATAAGTAGGCCAGGAGTCCAACTCAACTTGGAACCTGCGTTATTTATAACAAGTTTACAACACCAGAGATATCAAACTAGATTCAATCATGACTATATCATCTCTATACCCCAAGGGAGTCTCCATCTTGTTGGTGTTTATTCTTGCAACCTCCTTTCCTAGGTCAGAACTGGGGACCAAGTTGTGGGACTTAGAACTTGGAACACAAACTCAACATCGTCAGCAGAAAAGAGACAAGATAAATCAAACAAAACAAGGTATGAATACCTCCTTCACTTTGAGCTCCACATCACTCAGGTAGGTAGACCTCATCTACACATACTTAACTTCCTTGTGATAAACAAAATCTTGTAGATACATAAGTGTGGAATAGCTTTCAAACCCCTTTAGATAACTTGTACCTCAGTGCTTTTTACCATATCTTGTGCAATATCCCACTTGCATAGAGTTAGTTTGAAAACTAGAAATACTTATAACTCCTCCTATCAACATGAAAGGGAAAATGTTTTCATTTATATTTTGGGTGAATGGATCCCTGAAATACCCTTAATCTCTCATAGACCAGTGCCTTACCCAATGGGAAAAAGAGTCAAATAAATCACTGCAATAGAAGGCTATGAATAAAGAAGACAACACAGTCTAATATGTTAATGCCTTACATCAATCATACACCATTGATCAAGTTCTACTTGTGAATCCACCTTTGTATTCAAATATGCAACTACCTATTTAAAGAATTTAACCCTCCCCTTAGAAGAGACCCAAAAATAGGCAATACATTAATCAACATCCACTTAAAGAAAAGTCTCACATATCCTTGATATCACAAATCATACATATCTGAAGACAAATCTTAAATCTCAGTCATTCCCTTCAAATAAATTCTATTGCAATCTTTTAATAGAAGAGACCAAAACACCTTTGGTGTTTGAACCATGTGCTATAGGGAGCAAAATGGAGACAACTTGATAACAGTATGAAAAATGCTAAAATCTTATTCATAAGACAAACTCTTACAAATCATATTCTTCTCTGAGAACCATAAAGGAAAGAAGAACACCCTGTATGCATAAAAGAGGGAAATATTTACAGAAGGAACCACTCTTGGAACCAGCTCTAAAAATTATAGAGAATTTGGAACCCTTACAAAATGAAAAAGATTAGAATATAAGGAAAAGGAAAAGACACCTAAAACATATCTCTTCTTGACATCTATCTCTTTCCTGAAAAACTCATTCTGCAAAATATCATTTTCCTCCCCAAAATCTAATTTTGAAATGCAAACACCATTACTGCTCTTACTTTCTTGGGAAAATCTGATTTCTTCCATTGCCATTGAAATCCTCATGTCGCACCATTTCCGTTGATATATAATACTTATATGTTTGGATAAAAATTCAATCCCCAGATCAAATTCTCGTGCATAGCCCAAGTCATTTAAATTTTTGAAATTTTAACATATTAACTAAACTATGACATTCTTTTAAATTTTCGCATAGGCCTTTAAACTCTGATGTGGGCCCATATGCCACATGACATTATCCTATTGGTCCACCAATCCATCTCATCGCCTTGCTGGACTTGTTCGCATTATCATCACTACTCAGTCATTGACGCCACATCATCATCCTTGCCATGTGTCAACCTATGATTTATTGTCTCTCCAACTGGGCCCCAAGTTGCAACTTACCATGCCACCTCATTTCTGGACATGTGTCTATTAGGTGTGATCCCATGATGGTTAACCTTCAGACATCTTCCTCATCAAGGGATCGTGCCCACTGTCGATATTGGGCATGCATCCTGAGGCATCTGACTTGTCTAGCACTACGTGGTGTCAAAATTATCCTTTCTTTCATGGGACCCACTACCACATCATCCTCTAGCCATCCACCACATGTCACCTCGGTCCACATGCATGCGTGAGGGAGCCTCCACTTGGGCGTCCACACTTGGATACCATACCTTTGTACATTTTGGTATAGGAATGACTATTATTCCTTCTCCACCGGCAATGTGGGATAAATCCCATTTGAGTTTTAACAATTTCCTCTAAAAATGTTCTTTGAATACGTGCTGAGTTGGAATGCATTGACTGGCCCCACACAAATTTGGGAGGCTTCCACTTACCTTCCTTTCTCTTTACCAACATATTTGGGCGCATTCCTTTTAAATATCTCTTGGAACCAAACCCGGGTGCATGTGGGATAATGCCCCTACAATGCATGGCCTACATACCTTCAATGCTTGGTGTGCAATGTGTTTGGCTTATTGTGGCACCAAGGAAACACGTCTCCACCAACATCTTATAAGAACTCCTCCATGGCCTGCATGCGCAGCACCAAAAGAGGCATGCACAACACCATAAGAAAGTGTGTGCATCTCATGTGAGCATGCGCAAGACCTCCAAAAGGTGTGCACAATTCTCCAAATTTGGCTCACACTCCCCTCAAAGAGGCATACACAACACAAGGTGAAGGTGGGTGGGAGTGTGTTGGGAATGAAAAAGGTGTGCCTCCAACAAAGGAAAGGGAGTGCGCTCCAAAACAAAATCCACAACACTCATGTATGGCTTCCACCTACTACCATTTGCAATGGATTTTTTTGGAAGCCATCAACTTACTGAATATACCTTCTTTCTTTGAGCTATGAAATGTAAAAAAATTTGGTCAAAACAATCCTTGGCGTATACTTTTAACTATCAATCATCTACGCAAACCTTGCAAAAGTCAGCTTGTCCATTGAGGGTTGCTTAATGAAGAATGTTTCTTCCCAATTTCCATCTTTTTGCTTAATTATATCCATAATGGACATTCTATCTCTATATTTCTATTGAACAATATCAGTAGAGTACATCTCTACCAACAATTCAACATAAACAATGCCTAGACTCTTGTTAGCGAATGGTATGAAAATATCATACCAGTCACTATATTCTTTGAAATTATTTAAGAAATGATGATGTTCAAATGGAAATTATAGAGGAAATTTAGAAGCTGACAAAGTGTAAAACACATGTTCAGACAAATTAATTGTTGACCTCCACCTATGTGGATGTATTTTTGACAACAAGAGCATATTTGTAAAACATTGAGCCTCTATTTGATTTGTAGTTTTGAGCAGCCAATATATGACTTCTGCATTTCATGGATGGAAGCAAGAGCCATTGTAGTATAGATAGTCATCTTGTCAGACAAATTTCCACAAAGATACATAGGGAAAAAGATTTTAAAACTCAAAGTCATCCTTTTAAAAATTTATTTTGTAAACGCAAGTCAAAACTATAGGGAACTGCCTCTCGAAAAGATGTACCAAAAATATCAAATGATGACATGAGGCTCAACCATTGATCCTGGTAGAAGACTCATATATAGGGAGTGCAAGGAAACAACTCCAATCTCAAAAAAATCATATGATAACAGATTACCATTCTCTGAAAATAGACATTCTGCAAAGTTGATTCTACCAACACTAGCCACTTGTATAAAACATCTTTTGTTCTGACTTCACAAACCTATCAAATGGGACCATCATGGTCTGAAACCTTGGATGTAGATTCACTTTCACATATTGAAAAAAAGGCTATAATTAGATTTCCCAAATGATCAACTGGTCATCCAGAATTAGTCTTCAAAGTCACCCCCTCAGAACTTTCAGAACTTTAGAACAATGAAACTTGCAAAAATTAGATTTGGATTTGGCTGAGCAAAGTGATCCAATGGATTTGTCATGATCTAAAAATCATTAGGGAGGATCATTTCCATATTTACAATGTAGAGGAACATTCAATTTCTCATGTTCATGAACTGGGTGTTGTAATCACCTAAAATTGGGCTAATAGAACATAAGGCCCTATTTGCCCTAGTTCAAAAACAATACCTTAATTATGTTAATTTGATCTTCGATTGTTGACATAAATATTACAATTCAATAAAATCAATTTGAATCCTCAAATCAAGTATTTATCGCCAAGGTTTCAAGCAAAAATGAAATCAATTAACTCTAGGCTTAATTAATTAATTCAATCCCACCAAATGCATGGCTAGAGTAATTAATTAAAAGAAAATGATAAATCCCTCTTAATTCAACAAACACAACAAACACACTTCAATCATTAAGAGGCTCTCACATGGATCAAGGATCAAGCATGAATGCATCTTAACCATTCCTCATGGATGCATCATAACTGTCCATTTCCTCCAATCTTCTATAAAAGAGAATTTTCAAATGCTCATTCTTCCTTCCTAATGCTTGAATTTTAGCTTTCTAACTCTTTCCTTGTGATAGTTGTTTTCATGCTTTCATGTTTTCCTTTCCTATGCTCTAGTTAATTAGAAAACATCTCAAATTGGGCTTATAGTAAAGAATTCATGACCTAAATGGCTAATTGTGAGGTATTTTCTAGATTTAGCTTAGTTCTTGCATATTTCATTTGAATCTCTAATTTTAGTATCATATTGTCATGGTTTAGGGTCAAATCTGAGAGCTACTAACACCCTTTTCATACTTGTGCTAACTAGAGAGCAATGAGATGATTTCATTTTTTGATTTCCTTAATTTGCATGCTTAATTCTTCTAACAAATGATGTAATGTCTTATTGAAGTGTTGTGGTGCAGGTCCAAAACTCACACACACATTTTTGGCACCCACCGTGGGGCCTTGCCCCAGATTTCCTATTTTTATAGCTTTTTAAACTGATTTTTGTCGTGTCTTTTTTGCCAGAGGATCACATTTAGGAAGAATAGTCACACCCCATATTTCTTGGATCGCATCCGGTATTCACAAATCACGTCTAGAAGTAGGGTCATTTATGGTGAAATTCAGGATCGCATTTGGTGATCTGGATCACATTTCGGTAATAGGGTCGTATTCAGGAAATAGGATCGCATCTGGTAGATTTTAGGATCGCATCTGGGAATTTTTCTTGAATTCTTGAGTTTTCTAACCCCTAACAAGTTGGATTGTTGATCTCTATGGTTTTTAGCAACTTAACTGTTGTTTGCAGGATGAAAGACAGAGACCCAAATGCTTAAACTACTAACAATTGCTTGTATTTTGCCTTAAAAGATAAACTAGACTTCATGATTTTGTTTCTAGGCACTTAAATGCAACTGAATTTCATCTTGTAAGTCAATTAGAGGAATATGCTCTTTTCCCCTTGAGGGAAAATTAGAAACTCAAAAATTAAATTACACTTTGAGGTTAAATTGGGAAATGAATGCTAACACTTGCATAATATGTCTTAGATTTGCAAATTGAGCTAGGAGATTATGCACTGCTCCTTCAAGGAGAATCAGAAATCCAGATCTTAATTTTGCATATCTACTTTCTTTGAAGCATTATCTTTTGAAGGCTTGTAAAATTTGGATTTCTAACAAGCTAATGAGTGAATGTTGGGTTTGTGCTTGATCTAAACAGCTTAACAAGTGCTTTGCAGGTTGTTTTTCCAAGACAAATATCAAAAGAGACTACTAATTCTTGTCTTGCAGGTTGCCTAAAAGAGAAAGAAACTAAAACTTTGTGCTTTTTTTTCTATGAACATTAACACAATTTGAGATCAATTTGCAAACTGATTAGAGGAGTATGCTCTTTTCGCCCTTGAGGGAAAATCAGAAACTCAAAAGTTAGCTTGCAATTTGGGGTCAAATTGGAGTAATTGGATTTAATTTGCATGATGTGTTTGGGATTCTTGGTGTGAGTTAGGATATTATGCTCTTCTCCTTCATGGAGAATCAAAAATCTAGAGCTCATTATCATCTATCCATTTTCTTTATTGTACACCTTTAGAGGGCCTATCGGTTGAGGAAAAAATAACTCGGGAATGACTCAAGTGGGGACAAGTCTTAAGCTGACTCTTCCACCCCACTATAAAATTTGACACTGTGAGCAAGGCTTTCGAGGGTACCTGTTACCTATTTTGAAAGGCTTAAATCATTCAAACGTTAAGAGTCTAAACTAGCATACAATCAAAACAAAAACAAAGAGCTCTAAGCAAAGCCACCTCAGATTGAGCTAGAAACAGTTTGCACCCATGCACTGTTTGATTTGCTCAGATTAGAGGGATGTGGATGTGCTCTCTAAGCATTTGGAGCATGCTCTAATGCATTTAGGATGATTTGAAGCTCATGAAAACCCTAAAATTGGCACAAAACAGGTATGGAACACCTGATTTGCCCCTAAGGCCTCAAGAACTCAAGCTATGCTTTAATGGAGATTTAAGCTACATGATGAGTAATCTAGGATTGATTTTAGACCAAATTAGATGTGATATGATGCTATGCTATGCAAAACAATAATGAAAAGCTAGATTAATCCATTATTTCTAAGCTTATGATGAGCTAAAATACTTTGAAAATAAACTAATTAAGATGATTTATGTTAAGTCTAGAATGAAAATGGCATTATAAGTTTGCTATTGCTTGAGAATGAAAGTGGATTTTTATTTGCTCTTGAAAGGAGGGGTATTTATAGGATTCTCAAGGCTTGGGGTAGGAGGAATGAATGGCCAGGATTGAAATCCTTAAGAGAGGCCAAGATTCATTCAAAGGGAAGCACATGGATTGTGCTAGTTTACAGCCAATCAGGAGGTGACACATGTCACAAGGTGAGTGGATGAAGGGAAGGGCAAAGAGGAGTCAACAAAGGGGGCTCCAAGCTCATAACTCTCCAAATAAATGCTTGTAAGAGCAATGAATGGGCTTTAAGAGGGTTTGAAGACTTTGGGGAAGCAATAAATGCTTTGTGGTTGAGATATTTGGAAGGGAAGACTTTGCTTTGGTTTAGGAAAGTCTTAAGCTTGGTTAGGATTGCACAAAGGTTTAAGGGTATGATTAGGATTAGATTAGGACAAAATAGGATTAGGCTGGGTGAAGAGGTTGGATTTGAGAAGATTCTAGAAGAGTCTAGATTTCTCCCTAGTTTCATGGAATAAAAGTTATTCATTCCAAAAGCTTAAGTTTTGGGAATATTTATTGAAATATTTTCAATAAATATGAAATTTAAATGTTTAATCTTAATTAAATATTTAGCCTTGGGATTAGGGTTAGAAAAGATGAGATTAGCCTTTTAATCGAGATTAAGGAGGGATTAGAAGATTTTGGAAGAGGTTAGTGGTCTAAAGGAAATTGGCCAAGTTTTGGGCAAAAAATAAATTAATTATTTATTTTGGAATTTTTGGTCAATTTATTAATTAAAATAATTAATAAATAAGGAGATAATGTTTAAATAAGATTTAAACATTTTTGGAAGGGATTTCTTAATTAAATATTTTTAATTAAGAAAAAGGGATTTAATGACATAAAAATAAATTAATTAATTAAATAATTAATTAATTAATAAATGATGATGTCATCGGGGATTTTTCAGAAAATAAAAGTACTTTATTTTCTAAATGATTTTTAGGTGTCTACATTTTGCCCCTCTTTGATGCGATGCCGCAAGTGGCCTGGCGTCAAAGACAAGAAAATAAGATGCCCAAGGCTAGAATTTAGAGGAATGATGGGTTGTGCCCCCTCGAGAAAATAACACAAGGAGTAAACGTTGTGGAATTTTCTCGAAAGGAAACAAAGAAGGAAGGGCCGAGGAAGCAGGGGAGATAAATTACCAAGCTTCCAAGAGCAAAGATGGGTGAATGCAAGATGAGATGGAATGCAAAATGCAGGATGCAGCTATATGAGGATGCAAGATTAATCTATATGATGCAAGATGCAGGGGATTTGGGGAAGCTCCATGCTTTAGATCTTTTAGAGAGCACAACCTAGTTTAATATAGCAATGCTAGAGACCTGCCAAGGATACTGGGATCACGAGGCCTTGTCACCAGTGTTGCATAGGACCGATGCTAAAAAGACACGTAGGGTTGCCCTAGCATCACGCATGAAACCCGAAGGAGGCATGGTCGAAATGATGCTTAAAAAAAACACAAACAGACGACTGACTCACAGGCAGAAGTAAAAGATCAAAAGACCTTGCCCCAGATTGTCCTCATTCGCTGCACACCATGATATAAAGGATCATGGCGACTTTGAGTAGAGAACAACGAGAAGCCATAAAAGATTAACAAGACCCAAAGGACAAAATCCAAGGTCAAAATGATAACTCCAAAAAACAACCTTTGCCAAGGAGAGAGATTTGATTTGATTGATGGCGGGAAGATTGGTCTGAACGTGTGGAAGGATACATCAACACGGACCTGGTGTGCTTGGTGGAAGATTAGGTCAGACAGGAAGGATACAACTGAGGGGACCCGTGATTAGGCTTAGGTCAGACAAAATAGAAGCATACATCTGTGCGGACTCGATGCTGATGGGGAGAATGCTATGTTGCTGATTGGAAAATGACGAAGTTCAAAGATGGTCATGATGATCAAGGATAGTCGACAATTGATGTTGCTGAAGTGTGAGGTTGGATAGGACAAGATTTTTGATCAAATACTGCTGCAAGACTGACAAGGATATGTACAACAAGACAAGGATATTTACAATGGATATGTACAGAAGCTCAAGATTAGGATGGACAAAGAACCTGGGGATGAAGCTGAAAACTCCAAAGATATGCAAGAGGATGCCCCAGTTGGGCTGGAAAGCCAAGACAAACTGATGGAAGATGTGTCCTAAAATGACACGGATTTGGGAAGGACATATCCCAATGATGATGATTGGATTGAGATCAAGACTTGCTACAAGACTAAGGATGTGATTGGATCGGTTGGCTTGATCTTGGATGTTGGATAGCTAGAGGATGTGGATAGGATTGGAAGATGGCTAGAAGACTGCTAGGAATAGTTGGATATGGATGGATGGCATTGGATTGCATGAAAGGTAGCCTATAGCTAGATACCAATGACAAGGGAAGATACTGGGTGATGGAAAGATGGAGGAAATGCTTAGGATGAGGATGATGGAACTGCTAGGAGATTTGGATGAAAGAACGCTTGAGGATTGGATAGAGGAAGATTTGGGGAGATTGGATGGCGGATTTTCTTAAGGAGATTTGGATGGCGGAAGATTTGGATTTGGATGGAGGAACTGCTTAGGAGACGTGGATGATAGATTTGCTTGAGGATTGGATAGAGGAATGGTTGGGATTTGGATGGAGGAATTGCTGAAAGATTTGGGAGATGGGATATTTTGGATGAAAGATAGTCTCCAAGGAATATGTCACCAAGGAATAAGATGCCCCCTGCTTAGGATAGTTCATTCATTCAGAGGTAGTAGGATGGGGTACGATTGGATGGAAGATATGCTGACAAGAGGATGAGGAAAGTAGACGGAAGCTAGGATGAATGGATTGGATATAGGATACGTAGCTAAAAGGTGTGATGGATGCCAAGAAGGTGCCCAAAAGCATGCATACCTGGTAGTCTTTGTTTTGTCATCAAGATCCAAAAAGGAGGATGAAGGAAGCGAGAGACAAATGGGATGGAGGAGATGTTGGATAAGAGGTGATAGAAGGGAATGGCCCCCAACTACAGAAAGGAATTGGGGGGGACCTATGCATGATGCCTGTTTGCCAGGTTTTCACCATGGTACTTGTCCAAGGTGCTTGAATTGCCAAGTTTTCACCATAGGACGAATGTTTTTCTCTTTTTCTTTTCTTGATACATTTCTCTTGATTTTTTCCAATTTTTATGGATTTTTTGATTTTTCGCTGATTAGATGCTGACCTTCTGATATTTTTGATGTGTTGCTATCTTTCTTCACTGATCTTCTGACTTGTTGTTGACGTTTTCTGATTTTGCTGACCTGCTGATTTCTCTGATTTGTCGCTGACTTTCTTCACTGATCTTTTGATTTGCTTGGATGTTGGTACAACTTTATTGGGATGGAGGAATTTATGCAAAAGCACAGATTGGATGGGGTAGATGGGATATATGGTGGTAGAAAGTGTTTGGATGGAAAGATGGAAAGTGATCATGATAGGGGGATGTTGTCAGGACCAACATTGGCACATGTTGCGAGGAAGATGGATGAAGTGGATGGGTTTCGTAAGATAGAGGTGGATGTGATGGAGGATTTACACTAAGAGATTTTGAATCTTTGGGACCCAAAATAGATTTAGGAGATGGAGGAGAAGACTGAATAGTTGGGGGATTAGCAACTTTGGATGCCATTGTAGATGTTTCTTTGTAGATGCATTACATCTTTTTGCTTTGGGATCCACATCATCTTTGTTTTAGCTTTGGTGGGCCTTTGTGGCCATTGGTATGCATATGATTTTTTTTTTTCATTACTGGGCCTTTGTGGCCATTGGGATGCATTGGATTGCTTGATTGGATTTTTCTTTGGTTGACCATGTCATTTTGACTAGACATGGTAATCTTTGAATTTGTGTGGATATGTCCCTTTATTCATATTGGATATGGCATCCAAATTGTGGGGAGCATTAGAGTGAATATGAGGAGATGTGCGGGATGGAGGAAATATGGATGGAGAGATGGAAGGAGATTGGTAGATAGGATATGTGGGAATGTGCCTTTGTTGATCTTGACTAGGGATGCTTGGATTTTGGATGAAGGTCTGAGTAGGATAAGATGGGGGATGATATTTTGGGATGTAAGGGCCCAAAATGGATTTGGTATGTGGAGGATATGTGTTGGTAGATTTTGGGACATAGGGACCCATAATGGATTTGGAGGATGGAGGAATGTGATAGGTTGTCCTGGGCTGTAATGATGGAGGAGGAGGAATAGCATTGTATGCCTTGGAAGATGTGATGGTGGGTTTGGAAGGATGCTTGAATTTAGCTGTAGTTGTACAAACATTTCTGGAGGAAGTGCCTTCTTTTGATGTGTGACCAATTCCACATAACTTTGGATGTTTCTTGTCTTGGATAGGCTCCAGATTTCCTTGTTCATGGATGCCTAGGCCTTTGCCTTGATAATTCCATTTCTTGAGCATTTTATCCAAACAAGGATATTTCTGACTTGGGGAATATGATAAACATCCAATTTCTGGTTCCTTGATGGAAGACATGGAACTTATTGCTTCTGCATCAAGTGGACTGCCTTTGACAAAAGTAAGTGATCCAAGAGGATAGAGTGATGGTTGTGGGATAGTTTGGATTGGAAAATCCTCAAGAGGAGAGGATAGGATGGTGGGATTTTGACTGGGATTGGGGGATGGTAATGGATCTTCAGATGGAGAAATGGGGATGATAGGATCTTGGATTGGAGGAATTGAGGTTGTAGGATTTTGGATTGGGGGTGATGGAAGCAATAGAACATGTGATGGGGGAAGTGAAGGGATTGGATCTTGATTTTCTTCTGTGAGTATTTCAACATGCTTTTGGGAAAGATCTTGACATGATAGGATTTGTGTGGATAGAGTGATGGGGGATGTATGGATGGACTCATCAGAGGGGGTGGATGGAAGGATGGGAGATTCTGTAGCTGTGATCTCTGGAAGAAGGAAGAACTCTTCAGATGGTATGGATGAACGGATGGAAGATTTTGTAGCTGTGATGGTAGGAAGAGGGGTGAATTCATGAGGCTCATTAGATATGCTTTGGATAATGCTAGGAGGAGGTGATGTTGGTGGGGATGGGATGGAGACCTCAGATGGAAGGGACTCAATGATGCTAGGAGATGGAAGAGGATCAATGAGTGGGATGTATGGAAGATAGATAACAGATGAGAGTGATGGATGGGCCTTATCAATTATGGTTTCACGTAAAGGTTTGAGATGGCTTGGCTCTTCAACTTTAGGAGTGGGATTTGTTTTTGGCTTCCTTGTGAAACTCCTTGGAGACTTCCGGTTTGGAGGAGGTGAGGGATTAGAATGATTAGAAGATGGGGAGCTTGGATGGTCCTCACATGAAGGTGGGGTAGAAGATTTTGAACTTTCTTGAGGGGATGATGGTGCTAAAGAAGTAGAGGTGATGGATCGAAGTATGGGATATGAAGTGGTTTGAAAGATGTACTTTGCTTGTGGGAGGGGATTTTTGGAAATGTGGTTTGGAATAGAAGATGGTGGATTGAGATAGGATGGAGGATTGGGGAAAAGGATTGGAAGACTTGGTGTTTGGTTTTGAAAGGGTTTTGGAGGATAAGTGGATGGAGGTTTTAGATAAGGGAAGTAGCGTGAAGTGTTTCGAGGGAATGGTGGTAATTGGGATATGACTATAGCAGGAGATGGAGGTATGAAGGATGCATATGGAGGATGTGTAGGTTTAAGATAGGGATAAGGTGTGGATGGATAAGATAATGGATTTGCCTTGCCAAGGACATGAAAGGGAGTGCTAGTGGATAAGCGTGAAGGCATGATAGGATATTTTGGAGGAATGATTAGATGCTGGGGGATGTTTGGAGCAAACTTGCTAAGATTTTCAAAATATGCATCGTGATCTACAAGGCTTTCATCATCTTTGGGATAGGACGGATTTAGGGGAGAGACATAATAACCAAACTCATCATAATAGTTTTGAGACATGCTGACTTGCAAATGAGCTAGATAAGGATGGAGGATGAAGATGGGTTGGAAGACTAAGACTCAGATTGGGATGACTGACAAGATCAGACTAGGATTGGATTTGGCTTAAGATTGGAAGAAGACTGACTCTAGAGGAAGACAGACAAGGGGATGGGGGATGACCAAGATGACTTTGCTAACCTAGGATAGGATGAAAGGATGACAAGATTGGATTGGATATGACTGGAAGACCATGATTTTGAGTTTCTAAAAGCCTTGGACATTTTTTGGATTTTGGGAGGATTTGGACTGACATGGCTATTCTGAGTATCATGAACCAAGTTGTACATCAATTTGATGTTTTCCAATGGCAAATGATAGATTTCAACAAAGATTTTCAAAAAAGCAATCTCTGCAAGGGACAAAGCAACCTTGCGGGATACAAGCAGGATGACTGACTCTGATAAAGCTTTTGAAAGTGTATGTTCCAACAAGTGTTTTCACGGAGTTTTTGACTATCATGCACTTCAAGTAGATCTACCTAAGGAAGGTGAGTATCAAAATCACTTGCCCACAGCTTGGTACCCCCTAAAAGGGAATACAAATGGTGAGTAATCTTGAGGTGATCCGGTAAACCCCTTGGAATCGGTCCTTGCACAAGGATTTTGATACTTTCAGATGTAGATAGGGTAGCCTCTATTTTATCAGGTTTTTAATAGTTCCGTGGAGTCTCCATACCCGGTTATGCTGACCGCCTGTGACTCACTTAAGAGCCTAGCCAACAACGCTGGGGGAGGAATATTTACCTTTCCCCAGACATTTGCATTTGGCACAAGACACCCGGCGATTAGGAGATGTAAGTGAGTACTTTTTGCCTTCACTTTATTTATATACCGGCCGGGGGGGATACCGGTTTGAGGTCGTTCTCCGAGGAGGAAGCGCTTTTCTCCCCGGACAGGCCTCGCTAAAAGTGGAATAAGTGAACTTGTCCAAGTCCAAATGTTCTACGTTGCTTACTTTAACAAGGATTTACAGAAAATGAAAGCTCCTAGATGCACATCAAGCAAGTTTGTTCATTTTTCCAAATTGATTAAGTGATGTTTGAACTTTTGAAAATGAAGACACACGTGTTTAGATTTTGATTTGTTCTTTTCTTCAAAACATAAATGATTTGAGCGTTTGCAAGTTCTTTCCTTTTGGGCATTCAAGATTGATATTTGCGAGTTGATTTAGGAACTTTGAAAATGTGCTTTGTTTTATCCTTAGACCATTCAAGATTGTGTTCATTTTCTTGCTCTAAAATCTAAAACAAGAGAGGGAATAGAGTGTTCGTTCCTTTTAGTGCATTCGAGATTGGGTTTGATTTTCAAAATGACAATGACACTTTAGGACCTAAGTTCTTTCCTTTAGTTTCATTTAAGATTGAGTTTGACCTTTTCTTGTTATGAATTTGAGAACAAATTAAGACAAAAAACACAGTCATAATGACATTGTCCAACTTATACACGACATTGGAAAATGCAGAAGTGACACCAAAAAGTGACAGGCGGCATTTAAATATGCCTAAGCGTGACCAAAATATGCATACGCGTGATCTTTTTATGCATACGCATGATTTCTTTTTACAAATGCGTGATTTCTTTCTGCATACGTGTGATTTCTTTTTACATACGCGTGATTTATTTTTTCATACGCGTGATTTCTTTTTTCATACGCGTGATTTCTTTCTACATACGCGTGATTTCTTTTTACAAACGCGTGATTTCTTTCTACAAACGCGTGATTTCTTTCTGCAAAGGCATGATTTCTTTCTGCAAAGGCATGATTTCTTTCTACATAGGCATGATTTCTTTCTGCAAAGGCATGAATTCTTTCTGCAAAGGCGTGATTTGTTTATGCAAAGCGTCATTTCTTTATATAGAGGCGTAATTTATTTATGCGAAGGTGACAGAATAAGAAATAAGATAGAAAAGAAATTGCTGATGGTGAAAAATTGTCAGTTTGTAGGTGTCGTTTCAGAGTTCATAGGTGTGATTTGACTGCTTGTAGGCGACATTTCTTTCATTTTCTGCGACACCGAGAGTGAAAAAGTGTGATTTGATCAAGCTGATTGTGGTTTGAGTCCCACCGGGCGTGCTAGAATGTGAGCAAGGCTTTCGAGGGTACCTGTTACCTATTTTGAAAGGCTTAAATCATTCAAACGTTAAGAGTCTAAACTAGCATACAATCAAAACAAAAATAAAGAGCTCTAAGCAAAGCCACCTCAGATTGAGCTAGAAATAGTTTGCACCCATGCACTGTTTGATTTGCTCAGATTAGAGGGATGTGGATGTGCTCTCTAAGCATTTGGAGCATGCTCTAATGCATTTAGGATGATTTGAAGCTCATGAAAACCCCAAAATTGGCACAAAACAGGTATGGAACACCTGATTTGCCCCTAAGGCCTCAAGAACTCAAGCTATGCTTTAATGGAGATTTAAGCTACATGATGAGTAATCTAGGATTGATTTTAGACCAAATTAGATGTGATATGATGCTATGCTATGCAAAACAATAATGAAAAGCTAGATTAATCCATTATTTCTAAGCTTATGATGAGCTAAAATACTTTGAAAATAAACTAATTAAGATGATTTATGTTAAGTCTAGAATGAAAATGGCATTATAAGTTTGCTATTGCTTGAGAATGAAAGTGGATTTTTATTTGCTCTTGAAAGGAGGGGTATTTATAGGATTCTCAAGGCTTGGGGTAGGAGGAATGAATGGCCAGGATTGAAATCCTTAAGAGAGGCCAAGATTCATTCAAAGGGAAGCACATGGATTGTGCTAGTTTACAGCCAATCAGGAGGTGACACATGTCACAAGGTGAGTGGATGAAGGGAAGGGCAAAGAGGAGTCAACAAAGGGGGCTCCAAGCTCATAACTCTCCAAATAAATGCTTGTAAGAGCAATGAATGGGCTTTAAGAGGGTTTGAAGACTTTGGGGAAGCAATAAATGCTTTGTGGTTGAGATATTTGGAAGGGAAAACTTTGCTTTGGTTTAGGAAAGTCTTAAGCTTGGTTAGGATTGCACAAAGGTTTAAGGGTATGATTAGGATTAGATTAGGACAAAATAGGATTAGGCTGGGTGAAGAGGTTGGATTTGAGAAGATTCTAGAAGAGTCTAGATTTCTCCCTAGTTTCATGGAATAAAAGTTATTCATTCCAAAAGCTTAAGTTTTGGGAATATTTATTGAAATATTTTCAATAAATATGAAATTTAAATATTTAATCTTAATTAAATATTTAGCCTTGGGATTAGGGTTAGAAAAGATGGGATTAGCCTTTTAATCGAGATTAAGGAGGGATTAGAAGATTTTGGAAGAGGTTAGTGGTCTAAAGGAAATTGGCCAAGTTTTGGGCAAAAAATAAATAAATTATTTATTTTGGGATTTTTGCTCAATTTATTAATTAAAATAATTAATAAATAAGGAGATAATGTTTAAATAAGATTTAAACATTTTTGGAAGGGATTTCTTAATTAAATATTTTTAATTAAGAAAAAGGGATTTAATGACATAAAAATAAATTAATTAATTAAATAATTAATTAATAAATAAATGATGATGTCATCGGGGATTTTTCAAAAAATAAAAATATTTTATTTTCTAAAGGATTTTTAGGTGTCTACAAACACTTCCTTAAGGCAAAAGCCTCGGAAGACATAATCTGTCTTATCTTGGGAGATTGATGAGCAATCCCAATGACAGACTTGGATCTCATGTAGAGCGGAGCCGCTTAAATCTCACTTGCGAGACTACACATTTTCAGGTTCCTGTAGGGCTTACGGCCTAAATCCTTCTTGCAAGACTATGGGAGATGGTTATGAATGGATGCCTTCATTAAAAACCTTATGTTAGATGCTACCCAAATCACCCCCAAAAGGTTTTTATCACTTGTGCAAGGAAAATAGTAACTACCCTAAGACATTCACCATATCGAGCCCTCATTGATGTTACTACTCAGCTAATATGGGCTCCAATATCCATTGTGTGTTATTGGAATGCCATATTCTGAGGAGTCTTTGAGTGTGTTCCTAAGTCAATGAACAAGTGGTACTAATCTCTACCTAGCATAGGGAAGGATAGGTGTGTCTTCATAAAAATTATTGCTTGATATATTCTTATTGCAAATTCAGATAATTCCCCCCAAATGAACAAACATAGAGTATTTAAAAGCACTTAGAAACACCTGATAGTCACTGGAATCCAACAGAAATGACCCATTTTCCAAAAATTCACTAAAACAAAAAAATTCCTAGCATCATAAGATCGCATCCCCGATTCCCAGATCGCATCTCATATTCTGGATCACATATGTTCAAAATTGGATCACATCTGGTAACTACACCATTTCCTAGATCTATTTGGTAACTACTGCATTTCTTGAGTTGCACCTCATATTTTGTGGATCACATCTAGGGACCAAAAACTCTATGAAAGGTTGCATCTGGGATAGTGAGCACTTCCATACCTTCCAAAACCAAAAATTTTACATTTTTAGATACCTATTTGGCCCAATAGTAAGTTCCTATTGTCAAAACACATCCATCTAATCACCAGAAAGAGTCATCTTTGAGAATGTCTTGTTACCTTGCATGGTCCAAATTTGCATTGTCCAATTGTGGAGTCAGTTTATCCTATCAGTTACAATCAAGTTCCCAGCTCATAATTAGGGCACTTTGACACCCTTTGATGTTGGAACTTCACATTATCATACCTACTTACACCTTGGTTCCCAACTCAAAATCATGGCACTTTGACACCCTTTGATGTTGGATCCATAAAACAATTTCAAATCCACTCTTGCATCCTTGGATTCACAATCAGACATTGCAAACATTCAGACCCACTTCCAATTCAAGACACTCATTGATCCCTTAATCAGGTTGTCATGGTTAATACAAGACACAAATCTTACCATTTTGAAAAGAATCCATTCTTGGATGAAGTACCATTTCTCATGCTTGAAACAATAGAGACTTCAAGACTCAATCCCTTATTTGGTAATACACCAAGCACTACTCATACAGTGACACCTAGAATAATAAACATGAATAACTAGGAAGATTTCCATTGGTACAAAAGAGACAATGACCAAGATAATCAAGAAGAACATGATGACCAAGCATGAAATAACCAAGGAGAGACAATACTATGAAACATATCAAGATTACGATGATGATGAAAAACCCACTAAAAAAGAATACCAAAGAGCTGTAAGCAGCAAATGATTCCACAAAATCCTTGAGAGAACTTTGGAAGAAAACAAAGAGAAATACTTCCTAGAACTCACTTCTCAAGGTGTGAAGTTACCAAAGGACTATGATGTAAACCAACTTAAGCAAAAAGAAGATCTTAGTCCTATGTATATTCTAACAAGATAATTGCTTGTCATGCAAGCAGAAAGTCAAGAACTCAAGAAATCAAAGGACAAACCAAAACAAAAATACTCTTTGGAGCACATATGTCCTTTCCCTTTTGACAAGGGACTCAAGATGATTCCATTTCCTAAAAATGTCATGATTCCAAAATATGACAAATACATGGGAAATTTGGACCCTCAAGATCATGTGAGCAAATTTTGCACAATCGGTATGGAGTTCATGCATGAACAAACATATCTAATGAGATTATTTCCATGAAGTTTAGGTGGACAAGCTATGTATTGGTTCTCAAAATTACCTATAGGAATCAAGACATTTGATGAACTAGTGCAAAAATTCATACAACAATACTCCTACAACATCCAACACACAGTAAAAATGTTGGATCTATGCAATACCAATCAGAAAATAGGAGAATCATTCTTGAATTTCCTTCAAAGGTGGAGGAAAATATTTGCACGATACACTAGGAAGATACCTGAAAATGAAAAAATGGACATTTTCATTAACAACTCGGTTCCAAAAATGAACTTTCCAATACAATTTCAAGGACCACAAAGTTTTGATAAAATGATAGATAGTGCCATCAAGATTGAAGAGGTCTTGATCAAGAAAGGTGAAATCACTATCAATAAGGAAAACAAGGACAAATATTATCCCACCAAGGATAAATACAAGTATGGAAGAAAAAACAAGCATGTGGTCAATGATGGAGTTGTTGATACTCCTAGTCCAAATTCAAAATCAGATGTTTTCAATCTTACAACAAGCCTTCAAGCGAACAATAATTTGAACTCTACAGTGATGCCAATGGCTAATAAGACCTTCAACAAACCTCCTACTTGAACGGAGCCTTGGGCAGAAATACCTAAGAGAACATTCACACCATTGGGAGAAACATTGGAAGTGGTCTTAAAGTCACTATTGGACAATAAAATCATTACGATTCCTGACTCCAAACCTTGGGAACCAAAAGTAAAACCCAAGTGGTGGAGTGATAATGATTACTATGATTTCCATCACAACAAAGGACACAAAACCAAAAACTGTATGAAGTTGAGACATGTTATTCAAGACTTGATCGAAGAAGGTAAATTCAAGGTAGATGGACATCACACAAACAATGATCACAAGGCATTCCAAACTCCACTACCTAGCTATGAAAAAGGGGAGTCTTCTAAGAGAAACAAAATTAACTATACCTATAGAGATGATGACAATGTAATTCATATGGTTGAACAATGCGAACACTCTATCAATATGATCACTCTAAAAGGAGTCAAGAACAAAACTCAATCTTCTAATGTTGTAACATGAAGTCAATCTAAGATCACTCTCAAAGGGGCTTCAACATCTAACGCACTAGCTACAACAACAACAACATCTAAGAAAGTGACATTACCTCCAAACTTTAATCTTGTGGATCAGTTACAAAAGACACCCACTCAAATATCTATTCTAGAACTGTTGAAGATCTCTCCTAGTCATAGGGAAATTCTTGATCAGGCCCTACTTAGCACTAATGTACCGAAATATCTAGATGTGGATAGATTCCAAGCTATGGTTGGTCACTTAAATTCCTCACATTACCTATCTTTTTCTGAAGAGGGTGATAAATCATTAAACCAACCACATAACCAACCTCTACATTTAGAAGTCCTAATTCATAAACACCAAGTTAAGCGAATCTTGATAGATGGAGGCACTAGTTTGAACATATGTATGTACAATTTGGTAAAATAGTTGGGCTTCTCAGAACATGCAATTGATCTTAGAAGAAATATAACTATCAAGGCTTATGATGAAGAAGAAAGATCATCCAAAGGATTAGTTATTTTACCTATAAGAGTGGGACCAGTGGAGCAAGATGTCTTATGTCAAGTTCTTGATCTACCCCTTTCCTACAACATTCTTCTTGGAAGTGTAATACCCCTCTAACCCTAATATAAGTTTTGTGTTTTTGAAAGAATTAAGATCCTTCGATGTTTTCTTATAGCTTAAGTTGTACATGATACTTGTTTGATCTATTCCTATAGTTATTTATAATAATTTCATAAGCTAGTACTCAAATCAGACATACTATCTAAAGGTATCATTTTTGTATGTATTTATCTCCATGTATGTATTGAGTACCTACAAGACCTTTATGAACATAGTTAGGATGTTATATGATATGTACTTGATAGATATAGATAAGTGGTTATTTATATTTTCTTCTATTAAGGTTACCTTGGATGAATCTTGTATCTCACTTGATGATTTGATTATGTTAATTTATTATTAGTATTGATAAGAGACTAACACAATGCTTGAGATTCTAACCTTCATTATGATGATGCTACATGCTTTGAGTGTATATATATACATGATGTGTTTTCATGATTCAGGATGAATTCGTAGTTACTCACATAGCTGAGGTCCACACGATGTATCGATCCTGGTCATCTGTCTACAATGTTTTCTTTTATATGTATATCCGTGCATATGTATTTCTTCTTTGTGATGCAGGCTTGCAGGTACCGGGCATCGACTTCACCTGGCTTCACAGGTCTGAGCATGCCCTCAAATCCTCGATGGTTGTTGTTATGGAGATAGTACTAAGGCCCCTACATGAGTCTTTATCATTATTCCAATTTGAGAATATTAGGGTTCCTTCTTTGTTAGTCAACCTTTGGGTCAAAAACCCAGATCCAACGCACCCAGTTGGGCATGGTTGTAGCTAGTGCCTTGTGACCACTTGAATTCATTTGGTTGTATGATTTGTTTACTCATTTTATTTATTTCTCCTTCTTGGTATGATTCTTAGTTAATCTTTCTATGTTGTGTTTCAGGAGTTTGGCTTGAATTTCCTTGTTGACTTTGGTTGACCTTGTTTGATCTTATGGTTTTCTCGATATGTTTCATAGATGATTTGTATGGCCTCTTTGGATGATTAGATTTATTTTGAGGCATGTGATTTTATTCTACCTCAGTGTTATATCCTATAGCAATTATAAATAGGTAATAATATTGTGATCTATTACTTCATAATCTTATAGATTATAGTGTTTGGTATTTGGCATATATATATATATATATATATATATATATATATATATATATATATATATATATATATATATATATGGAAATATATATATGGGTGCACACATATATGTATTTATATAGATATAATTTATATGTGATTATATGTTAATTATTGTAGATATTGTTGATGGTGTATATTTTGGGATTAATGTAAAGTATAATATTATTAATAATTAAATATTAAATAATGCGAGGTATATTATTCTCAATTGTTAATTATTAATAATGAGGATAGGTTATATATATAGATATTGATGTAATTAATGATGGCATATGCATATATGTTAGGATAATATTACATATGTGTATGAATGAATACAAATAATCTTTTATTGTATATTTGAGTAATATAGTTGTATGATATTAAGTTATTTTATAATACCTTTTAGTTAAGAGTTAGTTGGGAGTTGGTTACTTTTCCTCTCAACCTTTGGAAATCTATTTATATGCACTACTTTCTCATTTGAAGAGAGGAGATTTTGGGGGCTGAAGCATTGAGGATAGGATGGCCTTACTTTTCATGGAGATTTTGGAGAGAAACTTGGAGATGTGAGGGAGAGTTTGTAAGCATATGTCTTTAAGAATTTTTGGTTATCTTTGCTTTTGGGAGAGAGACATTTTTGTGAGAATTTCAGTAGTTGAGAGAGGGATTCTTTGCTGTGGAATATTTCTTTCTTTCATGGAGATTTCTAAAAGTGGATAGGGTTTGAAGGATGCATCTCAAGTTTGGAATTGTCTTCTCTTTTGTTTCCTTCCTTCTTCGATTCAACCTTCGTAGGACATGAGGTATGGATTGAATATTTTAGTTACTTTATGTGTCTGATAGATTATGGATCTATTTATATATTATCATTATTTATTATATCTATACTTTTCATTTCTATGGTTATTTTAAAGTTTTGAGTTTTTGTTTGTAAGAATTGGCATGTGTTTTCCTAGGGTTTTTAGCAACCCGTTTTTGGAGATCTATTATTATAATAATTTAAATTGCATCTAGGGTTTTACTAAATTGATTTTCTGGAAGTAAAATTCACAGATCTCAAATGGGTATCTCTCTGATTTTATTTTTAGGATCGAATTAATGCCTTATTTTTGACATTTTGGCAGACTATGCCTGTCCATTCTTGATTCTAAATTTTCTGTCAAATGTATTCATATGCTACAGGCTGATATGATAATATAAAAGTTTAAATTTGATATAAAAGATTCTCCTAAGTCTTATCTTTCATTTCCAATTGGTTTGGAGAATTTTTATTATGTTTTGTAAAAATTACAACCGTTTTAGTGAAGGCAGGTCTGAACCCTAACCAGAATTTTCTGTTTTAAACCAGAAGTCATAACTTTCTTTCCCACCGTTGGATCTTCCTAAAAATCAAATTGAGAGTCCATAATTATGTTATCTAAATCTCCACTAAAGATATTTCCTTTATTATTTGTTTTGTGGAAGATATGGATGACTGTTCTATGATGACTATTCTTTGCATTTAATCCTTGCTTGAAATAATTCAGTTTAAGAACATCATTAAGTTTTAAGGTTTCGTATGGTCACCAGAGGCTATTAGAATGTTTTTTTTGGTTAATTGGATCTATTTATACTCTGAATATGTTTATAATATCACTTAGATGTCTTCTTATATGTTTGGAACATTCTGTATGCCATATTGGGTTTAGGGTTGTCAAGTGAACTAGGGACAACATATGTTTTCCTAAACTCAATCAAATGTTGTTATGGAATTGATATGAATTCTTGATGATGGATCTATTATGATCTTATGATTTTTATATGTATGTTAGGGAACCTAAGTACACTAGGTGAGTGGCTCATAGTGAGGGGCCGGGGCCCTAAGTGGCTAGTACCAGGATAACCTACTATGAGTTATTTAATCAAGTGATAACCTAAATAAATGAATTGGGAATGGGAGATTATTGGAATGGGAAATTACACACTAATCAAGATTAATTGTGCCTCACCCATGCCTGTAGTGCTAGTAAAGACTAAGGATGGGAGTGGGAGAAGGTACCTATGCGTAGGTACGACTGGATGACCTTGTCTGTACGAGAGGCATTCGGTTCCGCATGTGTCTACTTGGGGGCCGGGGCCAAGAGTGGCTAGTACCAGGACAACCCAAGGGGTGAGGGCTATACGATGACACTCACCTAGCTTGTAGCTTAGAGTCTCTACTAAATTTGATCATGCCTCTGGTAGTCCTTGTGGTCTTCTTGTCTTTTCTTTTGTGTTGTGACTTTGGGGAAATTTTATCACCACCTTAGGAATTTCCTAGTTGTTACCTCTTGTATGGGCCTTTGGTTCTATCTCCTAGCTCGGGGGAGTGGGCCTATTGGTTCCACGTGGTTGGGTGGTTAATATTTATATCGAGGTATTGATCGTGATTCTTTGGATGATCCTAGCACATATTCCTTTCCAGATCTGTAGTTGAAGATTTCTTATTGGATATTTTAATATGTTGAGATGTACCTATGTATTTGTATTCATGTAATTTTTAATCTCCTAAAAGGAGTCTTGTAGTATTGATGCAATCTCAATTCAAAGCAATGCATAAGGGAATGGGTAGTTCTAGGTAAAAGAAAGGGAAAAGAATGTGGAATATTGGACATGTTACTAGCAAGTGTTTATGTTATTTATCCTATCCTCTTATGTTGTCCATGTGTAAAGGAAATAATCTTAAATATAATTATATATAATGATGTATCACAATAATAATGTATTCTCTCTTGATGAAAGAATTCAAAGAGATTATTGAGAAATGATAGATTAGTGATTGGAATTATTAACAATGAATGGTTATGAAACAATGCAATAGAATAGTAATTTGATTTTAATGTTAATACTTGCTTCATGTTAATGAAGTACCTAGGATGATGCCTACCTTAATGAATATTAATCTCTTACCTAAATTATTAGAGAAAAGTGATATAAAGGATAGTAGATGTAGATGAAATCAATATGAATTTATGGAATGAGTTGATAAAAGGAATAATGATGTTGGATGATTAACCTATGTTTAATAAAAGAAATAAGTTAGGGACATTTAACTTGGTGCATTAAAATGAATGTAGATCTTTTAAGCTCATGATTCCGTGAATATCTCATGATTCCGTGAATATCTTATGCATGTAAATGGTTTATATGATGTTGCTTTAGTAGCGACGTTAGGGAACCCGGGAGGACTTAAGTTGTATAAATCTTACATTCAAGTAGTAGAAAATTATTTCTTCTTTTAGAAATATGAAGTGTAATGATGAATATTGTTCCAGTTAAAATAAATAAATAAATAAATAAAAATTCACTACTTGCATTTTATAGAGGTTTTATGTCTTGTCCTCTTGGGTTTCCTGGCGGGGCGTTACAGGAAGACCATGAATACACTCAATGCAAGCTGTTCCTTCTACTTATCATCAATGTCTAAAATTTCCTCATAATGGAGTGGAGGTTACTATCCTAGTAGATACAATGTATACTTGCAAAAATCTCAAACAAACAGAAAGCATGGTTCCTCAGAACAAGGAAAGCTCTCATAAGATGGAAACATCCAAAGAAATGGTTATGAAAATCTTTGCTAAAAATATGAACATCTAAGAAACAAGCATGGGATAGTACAAGATGGACCCCACAATATCTTTAACAGATCTTCATGTATCTTCTAGAACACAAGGAAGACCTTCATCAACATTTACACCTTCCAATGGAAGTGCTCTAACTATACATGAAGGAACTGGAATGGTCAAAGAAAAAGTATCCCTTGAAGAAGAGAATGAAGAAAAGGTTGTCTTGCAGTGGCTTTATAAAGAAAGTGAAGAAGATGTAAATGTCAAGCATGTGGAGATCTCTCCAAACAAATACAAAAAGGGGTATGAGATCATGAAACAAATGGGCTACAAAGGAAAAGGACCCTTGGGACAAAATAAAAAAGGACTTGTATAACCTCTACATATGGACTTCAAAAATCCTAAAGACAAGATTGGATTGGGTTTCAAGGAAGCAAAATTTCATCCTGTGGCATAAAGTGGTCATGTATTTGATATATTAGAGGACTCAGATGATGAAGAAGAGGTAAAAGGACAACCTATTTCCTATGAAAGGTTACTTCTCTTACAAGGAGACCCACTATTAGAAATTGGTACCAATCTTTAATGGGAATGAGAAGAAGAACAAACAAAAGAACCTAAAGAAGAATGAGAGAAAGGGCTTCCTATTTTTGACACACCTCACTCCAATGGGGAACCAAACATGATAAATTCACAAGAACCACTACAAGAAGAAGAGGACCATGCTACTGAAGAAGAAAGAGTGCCCATGACTATTGCCCATTTCTTGGGAGTTTCAAATTATATTCTTATGGACTCACATGAATATGAATGGGATGTCCTTTCTGATGCTACCATGGACATAGAGGTGGAGGTAATACACAAGTTTTCTTCTAGAGTCTTAATTGAAGATGGAGAAAGTTCAAATGCTAGATCACTAGAGTTAGATTTGCATAACACTAACATGAACTCTAATAATAACAAACATGACTCTAATAATCCTAACAAAGGCTCCTCAACTCATTCACATTGCTCAATCATTAATAGAGGAGGAAAAGACCGAGTTCACCAATTTCTTCAAAGAAAAGAAGGTCAATTTCGCTTGGTCATATTTAGACATGTCTGGATTGGACACAGACTTGATCATGCATCATTTATCTATTTCACCTGATATAAAACTAGTAAAGAAAAAAATGAGAAAGATGAATCCACATTTGGCATTGCTAGTGAAAGCAAAATTGGAAAAACTATTGAGGGTTGGATTCATTAGAGCAATTGATTATGTAGACTGGATCTCAAATATAGTCCCCATTTCTAAGCCCGACAAATCTATCAGAGTTTGCACAGTTTTAGAGACCTCAACAAGGCTTTCCCTAAAGATGATTTTCCACTTCCAAACATTGATATGATTGTAGATTTAACAGCAGACTATGAGATGCATTCACTAATGGATGGATTTTCAAGATATAATCAGATCAAAATTGCTCCAGAAGATCAAGAGAAGATAGAATTCACATGTGCATGGGGGACCTATTGTTGGAATGTGATGCCATTCGGTCTTAAAAATACTGGTGCAAATTACCAAAGAGAAATTACCACCATATTCCATGACATGATGCATAAGAACATGGAGGACTATGTAGATGACACCTTGGCTAAGTCAAAGATAAGAGCTACACACATGTTAGAAAGTAAAGTCCACCAAGATAACTGAGAGGGGGGGGGTGAATTGGTTATCAGATAATTATAAATTTTATCATCTTCAACAACATTAAACCATATAAGAAATATAATTACCAACCATAGAAAGATATTCATACACAATAACACAATGACACAAGATATGTTAACTAGGGAACCTCTTGATCAAAGAGTAAACCCCAGTGGGAATGATGCCCACAAAAGATGCACTAATATGAATATTCCTTGTGAGAGGATGGACTCTATTAGGAGTCTTATAAAATACATTTAGTACATATGAATCCCTGTTAGGAGATTTTGAATCCCTGTTAAAAGATTCTAACCCTGTTAAGAATTATGGAAGACAGAAGGACCCACTACCCAAATAGCTTCAGGATAAGATCACTGAACACACTGTCCAAATAATATTTTCATTACTCAATAGAATAATATGTTACCTCTTCTCTAACTATGCCAAACCACACTCACTATTACATCATATCTCAATTTCAGATCTCTGTACTTCGCATGTCTTCCTTCACAAATTTGCTTTCATACTTAGCTCTTTTCTTCACTTCATGCATACAACATCACAACCACTGCTACCATATCATAATTACACACTTTCACATTAAAAATACTCTACAACAAGGAAATACATTCCTTCCTTTATACCACACTCAAATAATTACAAATGAGTCGGCACACAATTACAAAATACAAGTTTCCACACGCTACACCAAAATTACACAAAATTGTTGGCTTTGAAATATAATAAATCTTCACTCATGCAACCTTAAAGTCTATGCTATCATCCACATCACTATCAATGTGTCTCCAACTTCCCTTTAACTTCGCAAAACCAAATTCCATCCCGATTAGGAGATATCATCCGATTTCCACAAACCGCTACTCAGGAACACTGCCTGAATACTGCTTCCACCAAAATGATCATAACTTCAATAAATAAATGAATTACTTTCTGTGCTCTTAACCATAGACATATGACATATCAAATATTATAACCTCAACATCACATAGCTCCAACTACAATAACCCATGTGTGCTAATCCAAACTCTGTCTACTTCTCTGCAAGTCTTTGGTAAATCACTGTGTTGACATCAATGACAATCATAGTCATGAATGCAACAAAAACTGCTATAGAATGTCTTCCAAACATTTAGCATTCATTCCTAACAATATCCCCCATTGACATTGATGGAAACATAGATGAAAAACATCCAATGTTCCAAAAATCCAATACTGCAACACTGCTTCTTCAAATCCTCTTCATCAATCAAATATTGCTTCATTATCCTATTCAATTTTCTCCAACAGATGTTCTAGATTGTTTTTCATGTATACTTCTCCCCCATTGACATCAATGACATAAATTCCATCACTAAGTCAACAACAACTCAATGTCAAAAGACACTTTTGAGAAAATACATTTACTAGAGTCCTCATGACTCAGCTCAGATACACATACTCCCCCATAGAGGAAGTACCAACATCCAATCCAAAAGAAAGATAAGGCTCATATACCACTAGATAGATGCAACCAACTACATCACTTCTTAAAAGTAGGCTGGGGCATAACCCCAAGCATACCTCTCAGATACTCAAATGTATCCTTAGGCAAAGGCTTTGTGAATATATCTGCTATCTACTCCTTTGTACTTATGTACTCAAGTTTGACTTATTTTTCAGCAACTTTCTCTCTTACAACATGATACTTAATCTCTATATGCTTTGTCTTAGAATGTAATACAGGATTCTTAGACATACTAACTATACTAGTGTTATCACAATGTATAACAATAGGTTCAACAAATTTTATAACAATATCCTTCAGCATTTTCTTCATCCAAATTATCTGGTTACAATTGTTTGCTACTATTACATATTTTTCTTTTGCTATGCTTTGTGAGATACAATTATGCTTCTTACTTAGCCAAGAAACTAATCTTCCTCCAAGGAAAAATGCTCCACCACTGGTGCTTTTCTTATCATCAACACTGCCTCCCCAATCAGCATCTGTATATGCACATAGGGTAAAATCATCAAATTTTTCATACCATAATCCATAGTCCATTATGCCTCTTAAATATCTCAGTATCCTCTTTACTACTGCATAATGTGATTCTCTAGGTTCAGCTTGAAATCTTGCTACAATTCCAACTGAATGTGCTATATCAGGTCTTGTATGGTCAAATATTGCAATCCTCCAATCATAGATTTGTATTTTTTATGTTCTACTGTAGGAGTCTCATCTGTGCTAGATAAATTATGTCTGGTCACCATAGGTGTTCCAACTGGTTTACAATCCTCCATTCCAAATATTTTCAACAAGTCATTCAAGTACTTTGTCTGACTTACAAAGATACCATCATTTTTTTGTGTTATCTATAATCCCAAAAAGTATTTCATCTCACCAATCATACTCATTTCAAATTCAGCCTTCATTTCATCAGCAAATTTGTCACTAGCTTCATGTTCTCCTCCAAAGATAATGTCATCAACAAAAATAACTATGACTAACAAACCATTTTCAATTTCTTTTGTGTACAGATTACTATCAACTGTTCCTTTTATAAATCCCAATTTTAACAAATACTTATCTAGTCTTGCATACCAAGTTCTAGGTGCTTGTTTAAGTCCATATAAAGCTTTCTTCAATTTACATACCATGTCTCCTTCTTGAGTTAAAGGAAAACCTTCAGGCTTCTCAATGTAGACTTCTTCTTCTAGTTCTCCATTCAAAAATGCTGACTTCACATCCATCTGATATACTTTGAATTTCTTGTAAGCTACATAAGCCAAAAACATTCTTACTACTTCAATTCTTGCAATAGGTGCAAAAGTTTCTTCATGGTCAATTCCTTCTTGTTGTGAGTAACCCTTACATACCAATCTTGCTTTGTTTCTTACTACTTCTCCTTGTTCATTCATCTTATTTTTGAATACCCATTTAGTTCCAATAACATTCTTGTCTTTAGGTCTAGGGACCAATTCCCATGTCTTGTTCTTTTCAATCTAATCTAGTTCTTCTTTCATAGCATTAGTCCAACTTTCATCTTCACAAGCTTCATTAGTAGTCTTAGGTTCAATTTGAGAAATTAGACATAACTGTTCTTGTTCCTTATTTCGAGTCAAAACTCCTCTTTTGATGCTCCCAATAATCTGTTCAAAAGGATGATTTCTTAAAAAACTCTTGCTAGGTGTCACTGTCTCAGATCTCTCTTCAGATGTAGGTTCTTCAATAACTTCACTACGACTTTCATTCAATAAATCACTATCAGTTTCATAAAACAATTCAGTAGTTCTAGTGTTAGGTTTAGGATGAGCTTCTTCATCAGATTCATAATCAAGCATTCTTTCCTAAATTTTGAAATTTTCATCAACTTTAACATTTGTGCTCTCAACAATAGTCTTAGTTCTTTTATTGAAACATCGATATGCTTTTCTTTTCAAAGAATATTCAAGAAATATACCTTCATCAATTCTAGGATCAAACTTTCAAATATCATCATCTCTCTTTATATAACATTTTCTTCCAAAAATTCTAAAATTCTTAACTGAGGGTGCATGTCCAAACCATAATTCATAAGGTGTCTTGTCTGTGTCTGCTCTGATTTGTACTCTATTCATTGTATACACTATTGTGTTCACTGCTTCTCTCCAGAATATCTTTTCCAAATCATTTTCAAACAACATAGCTCTTGCTACTTTAGTCACTGATCTATTCCTTCTTTCTGCAATGCCATTTTGTTCAGGTGTTCTAGGGGCTGAATACTGTCTTTTAATGCCATTTTCTTCACAAAATTTTTTAAACTCTCTAGAAGTAAATTCTCCACCTCTATTAGATCTCAAACATTTAATCTTCATTCCAAATTCATTCTCAACTTTATTCTTAACAATCTTAAACTTGTCAAATGCTTCAGATTTTTCTTTAAGAAATGCAATCCACATCATTCTTGTAAAATCGTCAACAAGAATCATAAAATACCTTTCTCCATAGAATCCTCTAGTCCTGGTAGGACTGCTCAAATCTGTATGAACAATCTCTAGCTTCTTTGTAGATGTAAACTTCTTACTAGGAAAATAACTTCTCTTCTGTTTAGCCATTACACATTCTTTGCAAATCATGTTAGTAGGCTTCATAATTTTAGGTAAATCTCTTACTGCAAGTGTAGTACTTACTTTCAAAATGTTATCAAAGTTTATATGACAAAACCTTCTATGCCATAACCAACTGTCATCAATCTTTGTAATCAAACATGTCATCTCAGTAGGATTCAACTGAAATACATTACCTCTGGTTCTAGATCCAGTTCCAATCAGATTTTCATCATTATCCTTTATCACACACAAGTTTTCTCAGTAAACCAAACTTGATATCCCTTATCAACTAACTATCCAACACTCAAAAGATTATTTTTCAATCCATCCACAAAATAAACATCATTAGTATTAGTCTTTCCATCAAGAGTAATAGATCCTATACCTTTAATCAAACAAGGTGCATTATTTCCAACTCTAACAACTCCTCCATCATATTCATTCAACTTTATGAACTTTTTCATGTCTCCAGTTATATGATGTGAACAACCACTATCTATAATCCAATCATCTTTCTTTTCAACTTGAGAAACTAAGGCTTTTTCTTCCTTAACATCAGTTTCAGGATTTTCTTCTTTAATTGCTACAAATCCTATGTCATCATTATTTTCAGTATCACTTTCACTTAAAGTTCTTTCTATACTAGCTTCAAGATCTTCATCATTAGCATAATAACATTCCTTAGATCTTCTAGGTTTTAAATTGCTTTTGTACTTTTTAACTCTCTTAGGACATTTAGATGCAAAATTACCATATTCTTGACAAGTCCAACATTTAAATATTTTCTTACCGTCCGGTTCTCTTTTCACAAGAAAGACAATACCTTCTTCAATCTTCTTGTCTTCTTTATTTCTAGATCTGTTGCTTCCAGCATAATCTCCACTCACACTGATGCTTCTTGACAAAGTAGGGTGAACACTAAGAGCACTAAATGTTGTCTCCATTCTAGGTAAGTCTCCTGATAATCTCAGGTTCATTTTTGTTGCTTCCAATCTTCCAAGAAGAGTCTCTCTTGTAAAGTTTGTTGTATAAGGTATCACTTGTTCAAGCATCTGTGTTGTCTACTTAAATATAGGAGTTAATGTCCTCAAAATTTTCCATATCACTTCATTCTCTATCTTGTTTCCTCCACAAGATTTTATACCTGTAATGATCTTTGACATTCTACCAATATAACTTCTAATAGATTCATCTTCCAACATTCTTATATCTTCAAATGCACATATCCAATTATGTAATCTAACTCTTTTTCCATGTTCATCACCTTCAAAACTAAAGTGTAAAGCATTCCAAATTTCATGAGATTTTTTCAAATATTTTACCTAACTGTACTCATTCTCCAAAAGTGTTGTCAAAAGTGCTTCTCTTGCAAGTATGTTGCATGTGAATAGATCACTTTCTTCCACAGTACATGTTTCAAGATTGTCCTCTTCAATGATAGTCTTATTATTCTTTGTAATCAACCAATAACCTAGTCCTAAACATAATAGTGTTGGAAATACAAATGGGAAAGTAGTACTGAGAGGGGGGGTGAATCAGAACATACTAACTTCTATCCTTTTAAACTATTAGAACTTTATGCATCATGTAAACAAAACTTGAACAATCTAAGTAATATATCATGTCAAGTAGCATACATGAAATCACACATAACACAATAGATTTGGTAACCCAGAAACCCTTGAAAAGTAAAACTGGGGTGGGGATGACACCCACAAATTTTCACTACTACAGATAATAAAGTTTGCATGTTAGGGCTTACAAAATTTGATCATATCATGATCTACCCTGTGAAAGGTCTGCTCTATTATAAGCTAAGAGACTTATTTAGTCTACCTTGTTAGAGGATTTGTAAACTTACAATAAAGTAAGCACATGATAAAGAGATTTACAAAAGTCTGCTAAGACTACTCGGTTAAGAGATTTACCCTGATACACTGGTTAAAATGTCTCAATATATGATCCTTCGATTTGCATTGATATGCTGATTACAGATCTTCTCTTTACTATATGATTGTGATCTCTTCTATCTGATTGTTCTTGATTCTATCCTTTCACTGCTCTACTCGGTCACTGAACTTGATCTGAATACTTCTCCTTATCATTTCCTCATACTCACATACTCATAGTATTCATCTGATCTCAATGTCTCTATATCTCTCTTTGATTCACACACATATATCTGTCCTAGATCTTTCCTCTATATAGTAACAAAAACATTTTATCGTTACAAGATCTACGGTCCAGATATATTCCTATTGCCACCTATACTATACAATTTTATGATTGGCTATAGATTATACATAGGGATCAATTATAACAATATGGATGTGTAACCACCTCTGTGATTACCTCAATAGACAACATACAAAATATAATTATCCTCAAAAATAGTTTACCTCAATCATTGTGCCATTTCAGACTTGTATGTCAATTCTAGCTAACTCGGCAAAAGTTATCCCTGGCACTCAGCATCAACTATCCTCGGCATCTACTATACTCAACATCTATCGAACTTCTCTGTCACTCAGTAATCATTGATATATGTAGCTCAACAATAACTATACTCAGCATATTACAAACATATTGTGACCATGAGTTTACTCGGTAGTACTAATGCTCGGTAAGCATACAATACAAAACTTGGCCTTTACAGAATGACTCAGTCGTAGTGATGACCAACCATCCTTGCCTAGATATATGACTAAGTGTAAGACACTAATAGTCAACAAAATTATAGAGATCTACAATCTCCCCCTTTGACATTAGTGGCAAAAACACTTTGTCATGACATTCGTATATACAATTACAAAAATATGTTTGTATAGCCTAAAAATCCCCCTTAGATATATATATATATATATATATATATATATATATATATATATATATATATATATATATATATATATATATATATATATATATATATATATATATATATATATATATATATATATATATATTCAAAATTGTGTTACCTGTCCCTATTTACACTCATGTTGTGATAATTCCCCCTTGTTTTTGACACGACTAATTTCCTCATTAGTAGGTAAGTTACAAATTTTCTCCAAAAAAGGTCCGTGAAGCACCATGATCATGTATAATGCATCTATCCATGCAGTTGAAGTGAGATTGAACACTTCAGTTTGTACTTCTAAATCAGTGGCCAAAATGATGAGACCTTTGGCTATACACAAATGTGAATCACTCTGGATCAATGTGTTAGCCTTGGCTAATTTTCTCTGTATAGCCTCCAAATGTGGTGTAAGAATAGTTTGAATAGAAAGTAGGTGAGAGAGAATCTTGCCATCATTTTCCATCAGCTCAACTAACTTACCCTATGTTTGCATTACCTTAACATAATGTCTGGCACTTGTGCTAGCATCCAAAGTCAGGGACTAACTTGAAACTTTGATCTCTTGCTTGAGAGTTTCAAGCAAGCATTGATTCTCATATGTGAATAATTAAACATTGCATATCTTCACCAATAGAGACTATCCATCCACAACTAATTTCTCAGTCTCCTTTACCAAATTTGACAACTCAACTTGTTTTACTGCTATCTCAACAGATATCTTATCCAGCATCTTTGTCTCAAATCTGCGTTCTCACCATTCAAATAACTTATCACTTGCACAACTCGTGTCATTATTTACTTTCTGAACAATATGTACAAGTTGTTCCAATATGGGAATAAAACTATTCACATCAGATAATTCATAAACTTCATTAAATATGTCCTTAATTTCATGAAGAACCTATTTTTGTTGATGCTCCCATCGAAGTTCTTCTTGTCTACTTATCCTAGTTAGCAAATCTTTCATTATCTGTAGCTGCTCAAAAGTAAGGTTATCAGTATCCCATTTAGGAATAAAAATTTCTTCATCAATTGTTACCTCATCTATTTCCTTTGGTGCTCTCGGTGGGGTGCTTCCACTCGGCAGTTGTACAAGAGCTTTGATGGCCTCTTGTTCCTTCGGCACTTGTTCTTCAATGAATTTTCCTCTACTTTTTCCTTCTGCTTTCTCCTTTTCCTCGGCATGAGGTCAAATAGCTTGTTCATCTAGCTTCATTCCTTGTCCTTATGTGCTATGTTCTTCCTTAGGAGGACTTTGAATTTTATCTTCTACTTTAACTTCTTTCTCGGTAGAGTGTGTTAGTGGTACCAAATTGAGTGATTCCTCGGTAAGACTTGTACTGACTAACTTATCAATAGTAGCAACTTCAGGTATAGGAGGATTATCAATGGCAAATTGTGTGCTCATGATGGTGGGATAATCCTTGACTTGCAATAGGATAGTGTTACTACCTGGCAGGGGTGTTCCTGTTGCTGTTGTGTTCTTTAGATCATCCTCAGTTAAGAATGAGGTCTTAATGGGGTTCTCCTCTAATATATCAACAATATGAACCTCAAAAGTATCCTGTGATTGCACTTTCTTAGGAGTTTCAGTCTCCATTGTAATTTTCTTGTTGTCAGGTTCAACAACTGTTGAAGTGGTTGCAACTAAACTGTCATTCTTTCCTTCATCCTCGTCTTCTACTAGGGCCGATATCAAACCAAACACTACCTTCCAAATCTTCAAACTCTCTTGAACAACATCTTCAATCTTGTGTTGAAGGATAAGATAGGCTCTGAGTTTAGGATCAAACTTGCCTCTATATTGGTTGACTATCTATTTGATATTTGCAGGAGTGAGAGTGGATTCAACTTGTGCTAATGTACTTGCTCTTATTTCCTGCTCTGTTTGTAAAGCATACTCCCACTTTTGTGTGACTCTGTTGCACAATTCCTTTAGAATCCTATTTTCAATTTCAATCGGTAGCATCTTGAAAGTGTATAACATTTCAAGAATAGCATCCTCAACTTTTTCTTTATCTCCAATACTCAGTAATCCAAACTTTAATTTCTTCACTTTATCAACTGTAGTTGTGCTAGTAAGCTTATGACACAATTCATCAATAGTGAGTTGATGTGAACCCTGTTGTGTTGCCTTCCCCTTTATTGCTTCATCACTTTTAGTTTCTTCATCATCTTTTGGTAGAACAAGTTTCCTTCTCGACTTCTTCATGACCTTGGTCGATACTACCTTCGGTTGAGCGAGTTTGCACTTTGTAGATGCAGGAGGCATCTTAGGGGTCTCGGTAGTAGTCCTTTTTGGCTGAGGTCTAAGTGATGGTGTCTCAGACACTTTATGTTTTAACACTCTTCTTTTAGGTGGGGACTCGGCAATTATTGGTTTCTTCTCTTCTTCTTCTTCTGTCTCACTTCCACTAGTTGCACTTTTCTCATCTTCTCCTAACCCTTGGTTTAACTCTAGTGGTGCATCTTTGTCAAATTCTTTAACATATTCTTCCAGATTCTTTACTATTTTCTTTCTTCTTCTCTCAATGGTGGCAGCCAATAATCCCAAAGAGATCTTGGATTTGGCCTCTTCAAATGTACCAAAGTAAGGTGCCTTAGTATAAACTTCCTCAGCTAGGAGGGCTATGATTGTAGTAGTAGCTTCATCAATATTGAGTTCATAGGGTAGTGGCATCAACCATGAAACCCTAGGTAGGACTGCCTGTGCATAGGTAAAGTCTGTGTATACTAGAAAACATATGTCCTTACTATATTTCTCAATCAGAGACATAGGGAATCTAGTCCTATTCCTCATCTTCTTCTTAAACTCAATGAAATAATTGTCCATGATTCCTTCAAAATCATCACCAATCTCATTTATGAAATCATTTATCTAAACAGTAATGGGTTGTACAAATTTAGAATCGCTCTAATATCTTGAATAGCCTGGTGAAATGAAATTAACGGCAACTTTCCGCTTTATAGAATCCAAAAAAATAGGATTAGGGCCTCATAAATGCTCCATAAAAATTTTAGGTGAAGTATAGTTGTCTCAGCAAACTCATGTTAAACTTGGTTAGACACAAGCTTGGTCAATGTAACTATTGCAATATAGCTCGGCATAGCATTTCGGTAATAACAGGTGCTCAGCAAACATTGTTAGCTCGGTCATGACACTTATGCTCAGCATCAAAATGAAATTTTCTATTTTTCTCAAATATGTCCTAATGCATCTTAATCTATGTAGATATAGAATTTTTCTCAATTCTATGTTAGGAACTGATGTACAGTATGACTTTGCAAGAATCAATTCCAGACATACCTTTCATGTTTAGTTGGAAGAAGTGTGATCACCTGATCCATTGGATTGGGTGACCTCAGATGTGCTTGCTTCACTTGTTGTTCCTTCTACTTTCTTCCTCCATGACTTTTCCATCTGGTTCTTCATTTTTTCACAGATATCCTCATTTTGGTTGTTAAGATTGCTTGGCATAGGTGATCTACAATCTCTCTTTAAGTGACCGACCTTATTACATTTATAACAGACCATGCTTCCATTCATCCAACTTTTAGATTTGCCTCTAAAATGAGTCTTCATGAAATTTACTCCAATATGCCCATACTTACCACAATAATGACAATTGTACCAAGTGTTGTAATCCCAATTGTAGCTTTTACGCTGTGTGACTAGCTTTGTTTGCTCATTAGTTGACCACCTTGGTCTAGATCGGCATTCATAAGCTTTGTGCCCATACTTCTAACAATTGAAATAACTTCCTTGAAACTTGGGTGAGGTGGATGAAATGTTATCTTTAGATCTACATTCATGTGCTTGATGTCCATGCTTCTTGCAGTTAAAACAATGTCCGTTAAACTTAAGTTTAGAATTAGTCTTACCATGTTTCCTTCTGCATATGTTGGTTGTATGTCCTAGCTTCCCACAGTGATGACATGTGGGCCTTTTGTTCTTTGATTTAGCAATCTTTTGTTCTCCATCTTTTGATGACTCTCCTTCTTTAGTAGATGATTGTTCATTCAATCCAAGTCTAGATCTATCACCAGATCTCCTAGGTGACCTTAACAGTTCTTCAAAATACTTTGTAGCTTCATTAGGTTTGTTCATCCTTTCATTGATTTCTTTCTCAGTTCTCAACTCATGTTTCAACTGATCATTTTCATGTTTTAATTGATTTTTCTCCAAGTCTTTCCTACCCAATTCTTGGTTGGCCAGCAGTAGTTGATTTACCATATCTAGTTGATTATTAGTCAACCTTTGTATATCACTTGTTCTCTCATCTAGCCTTATTGCAATTTGTCTTTTGTCTTCTTCAACCATTGCTTTATCATCTTCAACTTTCTTTTTTTGCTCCACTACTTCACAGAGTCTGACAGATTGAATTTCCTGTTCTCTTTTTAGAGTCCTGATTTCATCATTCAGTGTGGTATTTTTCTCCAGCAGTTCTTTCATGGCTTTGTCATTTTCTATAGAATTACCAGTATCAAATAGTCTAGTGGTGTCTTCTTCCTTGTACAGTGGCTCACTTTGTTGAATAGTAATTTCTCTTCTTTTGCTCAAAGGTTTCTTCAGTTCCCCTCTAGCTGCTTCCAGTTGTTGTAATGCTAGTTGAACTTTGATCTTTTGGTTCTCTATGACTTTTCCCAATTTGTGAACTTCCATCTTAAGATCTTTTCCTCAAGTGGTTAGACTTCCTTATGAGAAACCCTCCGCTCTGATACCAATTGTTGGAAATACAAATGGGAAAGTAGTACTAAGAGGGGGGGTGAATCAGAACTTACTAACTTCTATCCTTTTAAACTATTAGAACTTTATGCATCATTTAAAAAAAACTTTAACAATCTAAGTAATATATCATGTCAAGCAGCATTCATGAAATCACACATAACACAATAGATTTGGTAACCCAGAAACCCTTGAAAGGTAAAACTGGGGTGGGGATGACACCCACAAATCTTCACTACTACAGATAATAAATTTTTCCTGTTAGGGCTTACAAAATTTGATCATATCATGATCTACCCTGTGAAAGGTCTGCTCTGTTATAAGCTAAGAAACTTATTCAGTCTACCTTGTTAGAGGATTTGTAAACTTACAATAAAGTAAGCACTCGGTAAAGAGATTTACAAAAGTCTGCTAAGACTACTTGGTTAAGAGATTTACCATGATACACTGGTTAAAATGTTTCAGTATATGATCTTTCAGTTTGCACTAATATGCTAATTACAAATCTTCTCTTTACTATATGATTGTGATCTCTTCTATCTGATTGTTCTTGATTCTATCCTTTCACTGCTCTACTCGGTCACTGAACTCAATCTGAATACTTCTCCTTATCATTTCCTCATACTCACATACTCACAGTATTCATCTGATCTCAATGTCTCTATATCTCTCTCTCTCTGATTCACACACATATCTCTGTCCTAGATCTTTCCTCTATATAGTAACAAAAATGTTTTACCGTTACAAGATCTATGGTCCAGATATATTCCTATTGCCACCTATACTATACAATTTTATGATTGGCTAAAGATTATACATAGGGATCAATGATAGCAATATGGATGCATAACCACCTCCGTGATTACCTCAATAGACAACATACAAAATATAATTATCCTCAAAAATGGTTTACCTCAATCATTGTGCCATTTCAAACTTGTATGTCAATTTTGGCTAACTCGGCAAAAGTTATCCCTGGCACTCGGCATCAACTGTCCTTGGCATCTACTATACTTAGCATCTGTCGAACTTCTCTGTCACTCAATAATCATTGATATATGTAGCTTGGCAATAACTATACTTGGCATATTACAAACATATTATGACCATGACTTTACTCGGCAATACTACTTCTCGATAAGCATACAATACAAAACTCAGCCTTTACAGAATGACTCGGTCGCAATGATGACCAACCATCCTTGCCTAGATATATGACTAAGTGTAAGACACTAATAGTCAACAAAATTATAGAGATCTACAAATAGGTGTGTCTTCATCTTTTCTTTCTAGCTGTCAAAATTTACTCCATCAAACTTAGGGCTTTCTTTCCTAAAATTTGCCATGGATCTCCTTAAGTTGTTAAACTTCTTTTTCAAGGACCTGCCACTCTGATACCAATTGTTAGAAAGTAAAGTCCACCAAGATAACTGAGAGGGGGGGGGGTGAATTAGTTATCAGATAATTATAACTTTTATCATCTTCAACAACATTAAACCATATAAGTAATATAATTACCAACCATAGAAAGATATTCATACACAATGACACAAGATATGTTGACTAGGGAACCTCTTGATCAAAGAGTAAACCCCGCTGGGAATGATGCCCACAAAAGATGCACTAATATGAATATTCCTTGTGAGAGGATGGACTCTGTTAGGAGTCTTATGAAATACATTCAGTACATATGAATCCCTATTAGGAGATTTTGAATCCCTGTTAAAAGATTCTAACCCTGTTAAGAGTTATGGAAGATCGAAGGACCCACTGCCCAAACAGCTTCAGGGTAAGATCACTAAATACATTGTCCAAATAATATTTTCATTACTCAATAGAATAATATGTTACCTCTTCTCTGACTGTGCCAAACCGTACTCACTGTTACATTAGATCTCAATTTCAGATCTATGTACTTCACATGTCTTCCTTCACAAATTCACTTTCATACTTAGCTCTTTTCTTCACTTCATGCATACAGCATCACAACCGTTGCTGCCATATCATAATTACACACTTTCACATTAAAACTACTCTACAACAAAGAAATACATTCCTTCCTTTATACCACACTCAAATAATTACAAATGAGTCGGCATACAATTACAAAATAAAAGTTTCCACACGCTACACCAAAATTACACAAAACTGTCAGCTTCCAAATACAATAAATCTTCACTCGTGTGACCTCAAAGTTTGCCCTATCATCCACATCACTATCAATGTGTCTCCAACTTCCCTTTAACTGTGCAAAACTAGATTCCATCCTGATTAGGAGATATCATCTGATTTCCACAAACCGCTACTCAGGAACACTACCTAAATACTGCTTCCACCAAAATGATCATAACTTCCATTAAGAAATGAATTACTATTTGTGCTCTTAACCATAGAAATATGACATATCAAAGAGTATAACCTCAACATCACATAGCTCCAACTACAATAACCCATGTGCGCTAATCCAAACTCTGTCTACTTCTCTGCAAGTCTTCGGTAAATCACTGTGTTGACATCAATGACAATCATAGTCATGAATGCAACAACAACTGCTATAGAATGTCTACCAAACATTTAGCATTCATTCCTAACAACACATAGAAGACCTAAGGAAGATCTTTGATAGAATGGAATAGTTCCAATTAAGACTTAATCCTAAGAAGTGCGCATTTGGCGTGTCATCTAGAAAACTGTTAGGGTTCATAGTTTCAGCAAAGGGAATTGAAGTGGATCTAGAAAAAGTAAAATCTTTTCTAGAGATGCAACCACCAAGGAACATTAGTCAAATGAGAACACTACAGGGCAAGTTGTGATCCATAAGAAGATTCATATCTCAACTAGCAGACAAAGCACAACCTTTCACAAAGTTGATGGGTAAGGGAATTACATTTACTTGGGATGAGCAATGTGAAGAAAATTTTTCCCAAGTCAAGAAATATTTGATGAATCCTCCCATTCTAATGGCATCGATTTATGGAAAACTTTTATTACTGTACATCTCAGATATAGATACATCATTAGGAGTATTGCTTGCACAAGACGATGAAACTAAGAAAGAAAGAGCAGAGCTATATATTACATCAACAAAACCTTAGTCACATTTGAGATGAACTGTTCAATGAATTAAAAGGCATGCTTACTAGTGGTGTTCACATCTCAAAAACTTAGACACTACATGTTGGTTCACAAGGTGAAGCTGGTAGCTAAAATTGATCCACTTAAATACTTGTTGAACAAAGCAATGCTGACAGGAATATTAGCTAAGTGGGTCCTAATTTTAAGTGAATTTGACATTGAGTATGTGGACAGAAAAGCTATTAAGGGACAAGTGATCATTGATCAACTTGCAGAAACACCATTACTAGATAAAAATCCATTACTTGGGGAGTTTCCATACAAATCTATCATGCACTTAACAAAGCATCCCTAGAAAATGTATTTTGATGGCTCCTTCACATAGTAGGGATCAGAAGTTGGGTGCCTATTCATCTCACCACGAGGATATAAGATTCCCAAGGCATACAAAATTATTTTTCCATGCACCAACAATATAGCAGAGTATGAGGCTCTTGTGAATGGACTTAAGCTTGTAATAGAATGGAAAATTATTGAGTTACACATCTATGGAGACTCGCAACTCATTATCAATCAAGTCAATGGGGATTATCAAATGAAAGATGATAAATTAATGCCCTAAAAAACAATGGTGGATGACTTGAAGAAGTACTTTTTCTTCATTACATTTCAACAAATTCCAAGATTAGAGAATAGAGAAGTTGATGTGATGGCTACCTTAGCATCCATGTTACAACTAGAGGAACATCAATTTTGCTATGATTTCCTAGTGGAAGAACTCCCTTTCCTAGCTTATGACTCACCTGAATCCCAAATTGTTTGTGCCCTAGAAACCCAAGTGTTGTCCAGATACACCCATATCTACTCCTATCTTAAAGACCAAACAATTCCCGAAGGCTATTCTAGAAATGAAAAGAGATCCCTCATAAGAGCAACATCGCGTTACGTAATCATCGCTAATGACTTGTTTAGATGTAGTCTAGATGGCATGATTCTATAGTTCATGAAGGTGTGTGTGGATCACACTCGAATGGTTTTTCATTAGCTAAGAAACTTCTAAGAGTTGGGTATTATTGGCCCACTATGTAGAAAGATGCCATCCACTTTGCAAAAACTTGTAAGAAATGCCAGATCCATGGTAATCTGATACATGCACTAGCTAGAGAGTTGATTCCCTCCATAACACATTGGTCGTTCTAATAATGGGCATTTGATTTGGTTGGTCAAATTTACCCTAATTCATCTAGCAGACATAAATACATCATCACTGCAACAAAATATTTCACAAAATGGGTAGAAGTTGTCCCACCGTCTAATGCAACTAGAATACAAGTTTCCATGTTTATCTTGAATTATATCATCTGTCTTTATGGCATACCCTCATTGATTGTGACTGACAATGGGGGTCAATTAAAAAACAAAGACATAGATGAGTTGTGTCTTCAATTCAAAATCACTCAGCACTATTCCTCGATCTATTACCCTCAAGGTAACGGACAGGCTGAAGCATCAAACAAAAACATTCTAAAAATCTTGCATATGACAGTCAAAAAATCAGGAAGGGATTGGCATTTGCAAATTAATCCAACATTGTGGGCTTACAGAAAAAGCATTAGAACACCAACTGGTGCAACTCCTTTTGCACTAGTTTATGGATCAAAGGTAGTATTACCAGTTGAGGTAGAGATTCCATCACTGAGGGTATCATTGAACATCTAGTCACTGATGAGGACTATAGAATCTCTCGATTACAAGAACTTGAATTGCTAGATTAGTGTAGGCAATAGGCATTTGATCATCTTAAAGCCTATCAAAAGAGGATGTTAAGAGGATACAAAAAGAAAGTAAAACCAAGAAATTTTTAGGTGGGAGATCTAGTTCTAAGAGAAAACCCTAAGAATAAACAAAATTGAGAATAAAAAGGGAAGTTTAAACCCAACTGGTTGGGTCCCTTTGTCATTATAGTAGCATTTGGATCAGGAGCCTATCAATTGGCTATGCCTAAAGGAGATGTTTTAATAGATCCCATCAACACTATACATCTGAAAAGGTTTTATGCCTAACATTCTAGAGGTAGCTCCTGTACAGTGAAAAGAGTCCTGAAAAAAAGTTCAAAAATAGCAAATATGGATCCTAAAAAAAATCAAAAACAATGAAAAAATTTCTTTAAAAAATGACCATCTCGGTGAAAACCTAGCAAATGGGCGCCTTGGTGGGTCCAAAAAAATAGAAAAAGAGAAAAAGTACAAAAAAATTGGAAAAGGTAAAAAGTGTCTTGGTGAAAACCTGGTAAACAGGTGCCATGATAGCAAAAATAGAAAAATGTGGCCAAGTGGTGAAAACCTGGTAAACAGGCGCTACTTGTAATCAATGCTCTATCTATCAAGACAATGCTTGCACATTTGGCCAATGTAAATATTAGTTTGTATATACCTTTCAGTCACTTTCATGACGCGCCAAATCCTGAAATGAACTATCCAAAGATGTGTCTTCCTAAGGTTGGAATCTATCCACATTAGGGTCCTAGGTAAACTATTTTTCCCTAGGGAGCATTGATCAAAATCAAATATGTTGACAGGATATTGAGTCCACAATTGACAATAAACTATGAACAACAGTATTTTTCAATACCACCCTAGTCCGCAATCGACAATAAACTATGAACAAAGGAATTTTTAAATGCCAAACCACAAGACCAAAATGTGTTTTTCAACACAACGTCATGGTGAAAAGAGTGTTTCTAAACACTAAACAAGTAAAACACTTATGGATGAAAGAAAATCTTTGATTTATAATAGTTTCTGTGTGTGTTTGCAAGGTGAATCAAGAGTGTTTTTAAACACTATAATCACAACTATCTATTTTTGAAGAAAATACAATGATCATTTTAAAAGGATAATGAATTTTTCTTATTATCAATTTTTTATTGTTATGCTTCCTTGAGTGACTCAATGATGTCTCTGGACTAGAGAAACAAGGACTAGGGGCATGATGTTTTCTTTGTCTTCTGTTTGTGGTAATAAATCCAATGATCTAAGGAGATCATGGGGAATGGGTGTCTACTATAAGTGCCTCCATCATGATTGGATTGCCATGTATACCTTGACCTATTTCCTATGAAAACCTTAGTGAGGTTGAATTTATTTCCTTGCATGTTTTAATAAAAAAAAAATTAGAAAAACTACTTCCTAGTAAGGTACATAGTAAATCGGATTATGCCCAAGGATATGAATACAAAATGAAAGGTCATTGAGGGTATATATTTACACATTACGCACCAGAAAAGAAAAGGTTTACATAAAATAGGGAGTAACTGACAAGACATTCTAAGCTAGGTGCTTTAATATTTAGGTTATCTTTCGACATGACAAAGGGATGTATTCATATTTTTAGGATTTCTAAATCTATCAGTGAAAATTGTACTATCCTAATGAGGTCCCACTACAAAGGCTCTATGATGACAAACAACCCGCTTTGAATAAACAATGACTGTCCTAGGTGTCTTAGTCTAGGTGTATTTCATTTAATTGTATTAAGGTTCATTTTAGTTGCATATCACATTAATTTGCATTAGGTTCATTTGGATGCATTTCATATCTTTAGTTGCATTGAAATTCATTTTTAAATTGCATTCATTTTAAGTTGCATAAGCATGAATGTATGGATCCAACTATCTAAACCATTGATATAAGCTGAAAAATTATCTAAAACATTTGATGTGAGCTGAAAATTCTGAAAACATTAATCAATTTCCATATTTGACCAAGTACATCATGAAATCATAAATAACTGAAATTGAAATGACTGAGTATAAATCGTGGATGTTCATTTTCATTCATAATCCATTTCATACCATAAAACCATTTGCATTATGCATCCATAATCATCCATACATTAATAAAAGATTTGGAAAATAACAAAAACATAAGCAAATATCAGTGAAATATATCATGATGTCATTATAACACCATCTAATCTAGTGTCATGCCCATAAAAATTATGCACAAAACACACCAACTTTTTTTTTAAAAAAAGTTATAAGTTTATGTTTAGGGTTGACTATCAAGTCTAAGTCTTATGCCAATCTAATATTCATACTCTATGCCGCAGGAGCATTAACCAATGGGTTAAAGAAATCTTCCTTTCTTTTAGCTGCTAGGGAGTTGCATATCCAAAGTTCATGGACGAGTCGAAAGACTAAACTGGAGTGGCATTCGGTGTTGTTTACTAGGTTCACAGAGGACTCGAACTAACATTGGGACACTGTAAGTCCTAGTGTGATTATCTTAAATGAGAGAGGGATCAATTTTTGGCACTTGATAATTTAATCTACTAGGGCAAGTAAATAGTTTCCCATAAAATAAGTTACGTATTCAAGGTATACAATCTCGGTTAAGTGTACTAGGTACATTAGCTTTAAATGATTCCCCCCCCCCCCCCCCAATTTAAAACAAATTAAATACTTAGTAAATTCATTACTAACTAGTAGTGGATTATCGCAAAGCTTTGCACAATTCAAGTTATGATGACAGATAAAATTGGACTAACCGAGATCAATATGTTAATAAAAAAAATATTAATTAATAAATAAATAAAAATATAACATACTAATGGCAAAGTATCGATTAATTAGTAACCATATATCAAATTAAAGTTACTAAATTGACTTATTAACTAAACTCAAATTTATACTTTATCAAGTATATATGTGCTAATTAATAAATAATTTTATGAATCAACAAATACAAAAAAATCAAATAATAAGTATAATTATTAAAATTATAACAAATAAAATTATTAATAAAAGAAATTATTAAATAAAAATTATATTAATTAATAACCTATATTAATTAACATAATTATTCAATAATAAAATTTATAAATTTATAAGTATTATTTATAATATTTAATATTATTAATATTAATTATGATAAATAATAAATAATTTAATAAATATTATTTATAATAATTAATATTATTAATATTAATTATTAAAAATTATATATAATATAAACTAAAAATAAATTAAAAAAAACAAATTAAAAATGCAAGTTTTAAAGTCCCCTTGGGACTGGGCAGGGCCCGCTACACACGGCAGCAGTCCTGTCGTGGCAAGGCTAACTGCCATGCGGCAGCAGTCCTGCCGCACAGGGTTGTCTCGTCCAGCAACTCCCTGCCGCATTAGTGGGGTGTGGGGCCCACGGCCCTCCCCCACTTAAATTTTTTTATATATATATTTTTTTTAAATTAAATTAAATTTTATTTTATTTTATTTTTTTCAAAAGCATTTTTTTAATGCCTACAAAAAAGGCATGAGGGCTTTTTTTTTTTTTTAAACATTTTTTTTTTTTATAAAGTTTTTGTTTTTGTTTTTTTTTAATGGCCTTTTTGGACTTTTTGGGGTGACAACCCAAGTGGGTCCCCCAAGAGGTCTAGTCATCTAGGATAGGTTAGGTTAGTCTTTTTTTTGTTCTAGGGAACAAGTGGCATGGAATATTATTATTTTAAGACTGTGGTAATTGGAAAATGTATGGGAATTTTTCCCATACATTTTCCAGAGTCCTGTAGGTCTCTTTTCTCATGTTTTCCTTTGCTTTGCACTTGTTTTGATAGCTTTTTCTTCTCTTTATTTACTCTTTCCTTTACACATAGTTATAGATTTGTAATTTCACTTTCACCAAGGGTGATTGAGTTTAGAATAAGTGTTGGATGTTTGCTAATTCTCTAACTTATATCTAATTTATGATTGATCAAAGATAAACAATTTACAATATAATTACCAATTTTCTTAAAGTAAATCATTTTCTCACATGGCTACTAAAAGAAAAATAACAAGATAGCTTAAATGACAGAGAGAGAGTTTTTTTTTTTTTAATACAAATCTTTTCTTGCCCTATCATTTCTAATCAATGAAATATTTCCAATGAACCACAATGAAACTACATCAAATTTTCCTCTTTATCAACATGGAAACATATGGATATCTCAATGAGCAAATAAGAAATGCTCTTACATAAACCATTCCAACTAAAACTTTACATTCCTTTATGAAACATGAATACACCAAAACTTTCCTTGAGCAATATACTATATTTTCAAGAATAGAACTGCCAACAAATCTGCCATCCTATTTCTTCACAACTTGATACAACAACACTTGGAGTGATAACTCCATTACAATGGAATATACATAGAGCTCATGGGATTCACAAGATTCACTTACAATATCATTAAACACAATACAAAGGTGATCCATATCAAAACTAAAATATCATCAACTCTTCAAGATTTCAACTCCAACCATGAAGTCTACAATGGCTCCAATTTTTTGCAATAAAAATACATAGGCTAAGGAGTGCTCACCTCCCAACCTAGGCTTCTAAGAAGCCACCCCCGAGCTTGGGGAACCATCACAAAGACAAGGAGACACTCAAGCAAACCACAATAATAACAACATAAAACATAAAACACAATGAAATCTCCCTTCCAAGGCTAAAACAAAGTCTCAAAATGACTCAGCAATAGGGTGAAGATGGAACCATACTCAAGAGGAGAAAGCACATCTCATGATAAGAGGTAAGCCATCACTTGGCTTCCTCATCATGCATCTTTCACCACAAACACAATCTCATCAAACTCCTTATGACCCCCAATATACAAAACATATAATAAAGATGGCTACATGGAGCCCATACATCCATGTTTCATCCCTCTCCTAGCCAAGGAGAGACCCTACACTCTTGATTGTCCCAATAATTTCCTTCACCCCCAAGGCTACTCTTCCCTCCCAAGGGTGAGTATGGCCTTGAGAACTCCCTCAACAAAACACTACAACACATACAAGAAAATTTTAAGAACAACAAAAGAAACTACACATTAACAAAGCAAAGAAATCATGCTCTACAACAAGCTCAAGATTCACATAACATCCACTTCCACAAAATAGCAAGATCTCAAGCACAAACTTAACAAGAACACAATAACTAAATTTTTGCATACTAACAATAACATACATGAGAACTCTTCCTCTCAACATGAAAACCAAAATAAGCAAATGAAGAATACCACCAACCTTAATCCAAGCTATGGAAGAAAGTTGATGAAGAGCTTTTCCACTTTCCAAAGTCCTCTCCAAAATAGCTAAGTCTCTAAATCTAGAGAGTGGGTGTCAAACTCTTCCAAAAGAAGAGTCCCCTCTAAAAAGGCCTCCACACACTCTACTAGGGATAGGATCTCATTCTAATTGGATGACCTTCCCAAGCTTCTCACATGGTTTCCAAATATGGATTCCTAAAAAGGTTGCCCAAAAAGTGGACCAAAGACCTGTATTATTATTGGATGAAACACTACCCAAGACCTTGCTTCAAAAGTGAATTTTCGGCCATTTTGAAAATTTAACTTTTTGAGGGGTCTTTTGGTCAACATGGGGTTGTCCTAGGAATAAAAATGTCTCTTACCCATAGGTATATCAAGTGGGCTTACTAAAAATGACCCTAACACTTCCCTAGACACCTTTTAAGCCTCCCAAAAACCCATGTCAAGCTCAAATTCGAAATTCCAAGACAAGACATAACCTCAAGCTCCCTAACCAAGTGATTTTCATGGAGATCTAAAATGTACCTTCCTAGGTTGGTGTTCAACCAATCCCCAAGTGGACATGTCATGGCCACAAGTACACACACATGTGTCAAGTGACACAAACTAAAAAGACACATCACAAACCATGTGACATATCCACTTGGGCATTCTCACATAAATCACAATTACAATTAACATATAAATCAATTACATTCATGCACCATACTTTTACAAATTAAAAAACATTACAACGAGGTTTTTGGCTTCTCACTAGAAGCAACCTTGGCTCAAACTAATTTTCACATTGGTCTCTACGATGGTTCCCCGAATTTACCATGGCCTATTTCCCTGCACACTCAAGTCCAATATCAGTAGTCCAAGGAAATATACATGTAAATTCCATAACTTTCATAATCAAATAATTCTCAAGAAATTAATCATAATTAAGTCAAAATTTCACATGGCATAATCATTCATTTATAACTTAGATAAATCTCATCATGAAATACACAATTCATCACTAAATTAAGCTTGTACCATATTCATTGCACATATAATTCAATTCCAATTAAATGTCATCATGACACTCATAAACTTCACCTAAGTAATTAACTTTCAATTCACAATAGAAATCTGATCCTATCATAATCAAATCAAATCTCCATTTCCTAGTTACTTACGTAAGCATATAAAATCCATCACATCATCACAACACTCATCAATCAAAATAACTATAATTTAGAATTCATATTTATATCATAAAAATGGTCATCAATAATTCATCACCTAACATTTAACCCGAAATTAAATACACATCTCAACCTAATTCATATCTTGATTTTCATTTTCCTAACAACTCACAACAACATAAATTCTCTAACTACACACCTCAGTATTTATCTAATTCAACTATCATAATGTATCATGTTGGTGTTTGAAAATGCTTATGCCACTTAGGGCTACCAATATGCCTTGAGACTAATGTTAGGAGTGGTTAATTCCAAGTATGAGAGCTCTGCAAGACAACTGGACCAACTATAGGGACAAGACTGCCCTCTTCACTTTTGGCTCTGCAAAACCATGGTGGGTGCACCTAATCTAGTAACTTATAGAATTTTAGGACTTTGGACTGGATTAAACAAAGTAGATGATAGCAAGAGATTACTAAATGTTAACCAGACATTCATTGAATCTCAATTGCTATGAAGGGTAAAATGGCCTTGTGAAGGGTAAAGACTTGAAATGGTATTGATATTCAAAGATGCAGGAAATAGCCAAAACCCATCAAACATTAGACTCAACTGAATATACTAGCCCTTAATCAGTGTCATTATCCATTGGGAAACACTCAAATGCAAGTATAGAAACATGAACCAACTACTGTCAAAGACTCAAAGCCATAAATACAACTATCCCAGCCCATCCACTACTTATAAGATCCTTCTGTAGGCAACCAAACTGAATCTATGCCCTATCTGAAGTATATTTCACTTGACCCTAGATCAAGAACTAAAGAATAGAACACATACAAAGGTTACCCAATGCAATGGATCAGAAAATCCAAAACTCATAAGACTGACACCAAGGAGAGACTTGAAAGCTTGAAACAATAGTATTAAGTATGATGAGTCATGTACATGTCTATACCAGAAATGAGACTACCACTTCAATAACTTGCAAAAGATGCAAAGAAGTTCTATTCAGCTTCCTACAATGTGATAGAGTTTTCTATTTCCCTAGAACTGACAAAATTCAGAACCCTTACATAGTCAAAAAATCATAAATTTATACCACTAGCCACCTTGAAAATCTCAAAGAGATTGCAACAAGATTAGGGTGACTAGGGCCAGGGTTACAATGGCTAACCATAGTAAAAATTTCAAAAAACCACTAGAGGGAAAACCAGCACCAGCCTGTCAGACCAAGGATGATCTTCGCACTTGAGAAGAATCTTTGAGAAGGATAGGAAGATCATAAATTTACCATGCAAATCAAACTGAACAGACCTGCAAAAAGCCTCAAGCAACAAAATCTATCCATCACCATATGGTTCAAATCCCTACAAATGATCATGGAACACCCTGGACCACACTGCAACAACAAGCGCTACCAAACTAATCAAATATGGCCATGAAAGCATTGAATTCTGGTACCTCTTGTCACTGGAAAACCCTCTGCAAATTTGAAATTGAAATCCAACGGTCACCCCCAAAAGTTTAAAACATGGCCGTAGATCTCATCCTTTTCCTGGCACATCGAGTGGCCTATGTTTAAGTTCACAATAGTCATGAGCCCCTCAAAAAGTCAACAGCCAATCAAAAACTAGCATGTCAGCAACACAAGCACCATGGACCCGCCCAACTCCACAACCACGACGCCAGCAGTGGTCGCATGATCGCATAGCCAAAAATTGGGCTATGCAAACATGTGACAAGCCTCCATGTCAATGCCACCCTATCACCCGCCAGCCAATTGAGAATGCCCATGTCATCAAAAACACCAGCCCCACTGACAAAATTTAGATCACCACCTCGCAGCCACATGTCAACTAGTCGCATGATCACATAGCCAAAAATTGGGCTATGTGATCATGCGAAAACCAACCATAGGCCGCCACATGATTGCCAATAGGACCACACCCTTTCCACCTACTGGCCCCATGGGCAAGAAGTAACCGGTCGCATGGTCGCATATCAAAAAAATTTGACATGCGATCATGCGACAACCAATGAAAACACGCACCTTCACTTCCTTTCTGACACCGAGACCACTGCTGAAGAAACGCTTGTAGCAAACAAGATCAATTGCTAGTGCATGATCTCATGACATGAGAATATTCTTTACGATCACACGCCCATCCTAGATCAAAAGCCTCTTGAAGACCCGGGCCCGTGAGATTTCCATGTCATTATCAGGCATCCAATAAGAAAACTCCAGCTTAGCAGCCTCTGATAGCAATCCCACGGTCCATTGCATCACCGAAGAAGATCGACGGTTGTTGCTATACCATGATCTTAAAAAATGAGCAGCTTTCCCTAGCGGTATAATGACAACTGTGAGATCTTACTAAAGTTTAACCCCTTGGGAAGGAAAAGGTCCCACCAACCGATCGCACTTGTGCAGTTAGGATCGATGAACATCGAGTGCCGACCAAAGGGAAGAAGTATGAGGTCAAAAACACATAGGGTTTTTATGTAGACCAAAAGGTGGCAGGGAGACCGAAAACATCATGGATTTTCAAAAACATTGTGGGTTTTTGACACTTGGGCATATTTTGAAATTATTTCCTACAGACCTTAAAACATGAATATCTCCCTGGGTTTTGCAATTCAACACGTGCAATTTGGACTAGAGCAAGGTGACACATTGAAGAGCATGGGGCTAAGAGCACAAACCATGAAATCAAGTGGATTTTCATCACACATTAAAACTATGACTTGCAGGCATGGCAGGACAACATGACAAAATATTTGCAGGGAACAGGCCATTTTCAAGGGATTTTGCATTGACTGGTAAATGGACTAATAGTGGCTCTTTCTGGGGATGCATGCCTCTTGTAGGCATGGCAAGAATTTAGATCTCTGAGAAAAGTAGACCATACCCAAACAAAACAATTAGGTCCTCTCCCCACTTTAAATCCCAAAATTTCATAGACTGGCTCCCTACCAAAAACTCTAACACCATTATACAGGATATACAGAATATACACAAGCAACATCTGGACACCAAAAGAATGCCATCCTTTTCCTCTATCAAAAACTTGGTTTCTACTCACAAAATCAAACAAGAGTCTGAAACCTTTACCACATGCATGATGATAGAAATCACTGTTAAGCACAAACTGCAGAACAACTCTGGATTTACCATCACCAATGCCTTCCTTCACATGTCCCCCCACAAACTCACTATTTGGAAAACAAACATCATCAAAATCATCATGCATTGAAACACATGAAAGGGGACAAGAAACCGATACTTTTTCTTCCTGGCTACAAGCATCCAACTCATCTCCAATGCACTCTTGAGTATCAAAAGAAAAGCAACTATACTCACTTTCACTGACCTCAGCCAAGGCAACTGAAACATGCTCATATATCAAGTTACTTGGGATTATCAAGTCTGATTTCTCTTGATAAATCACACCTTTATCCTCATAAGGATGATTCACATGATCAACATCATGAATTAAATTATCACCATTATTTTCACTGCTAGGTGGTAGAAGAAAAACATTGTCACAATGTAATGCATCTTCATCAACAGAGAAACATTCATCCTACATTACCTTTCTTTCAACTAGCCTCATTTGTGAGGGAGACTCCAGATCAACCGTATGTGAAACTTTAAGTACAGAAGGTGAGTAATCCTCAAAAAATTCCATCCTCTGAGCACACTCCTCAAATAGTGGGTTAGAAACAACATGGAATTGTTTCTCATAATAATTTGGACAAAGTGCCAACTGGTTCTCACTAGTGTCCTCATCAAATAACTCATTGGAAACCACACTATATATGTCTTTATTTCCATCATCATACACATCTTTAAAAGAAGAAGAAAATTTAGAGTCAAAGCTAGAGCATGACTCACCATCACTGCTATCAACATATGAATAATCAGTGTTGTAATCAATCTCATCATCATCAGAAGTACCACTCAATGGATTTCCCCACAAATCTTCAATCTCCAAGACTTTACAATCAGCATCATTACCACCCACTGGCATAGAAGACTATGAAGAAAAATCCTTTGCAATATGAGAGAAACCCTGTGGCATATTGTCAAAAAGTAATTCATTCTCAACCTCATCCATGCTCCCACAGTTAGCACTTTTCTCAGCATCTTTGATAGTAGAACTCATTTCACCTTCATATACAACACTGTGATTAATACAACAATTAGAGGGATGAGAGCACTGATGTTTCTCAACCTCCTCCTGATCATTCACCCTACTCTGAATATGCAAACTAGCAGAGGCATGTCTTCTTATAACTCCATACTTCAGATTGCACTCAATATCCAATGCAACCTCAAAATCCTAATGTAGACTTTGTGGTTGTTTATCCCTCAGCAAGAAACCCATTTTTTGGTTAAATGCACTCAAGTATATAACTAAACAAATATGATCATGTGGTCTATAGTTTTCAGGGATATCCAATAATGTCCTAGTGAATCTGCTATTAAATCTTTGAATCAACTCACCTTCCTCAATCTGAATTCCCATCAAATTGTCCAACATTGATTTTACATCTACCTAGCTATCAAAATAATCAATGAAGCAAGAACTCAACTCATCCTATGAAGAAATAGAGGCTGTAGGCAAAAATCAAAACCACTCCCTTTCATCTCCCTCAAGAGTCTGCACAAACAACCTCATCCACAAATCCTCATGGTAGACATCAAAATCACACATTAAATTAGAAAAATCCATCACATGTTTTTTTGTTGATGGACATTGATTCCTATTGAACTTTGGTAGATACTCTCTGATTTATCAGGGACTTTGTTGGAGAAACTAGGTATGCCATCATAACAAAATGGTGCATACCCCCTACCAATAGGACCCCTAAGCACATCCATCACTGATATACAACCTTGTGCCTTTACACTTGATTCTTTGTAAATCAAAAATAGGGAATCAAAACACTTTTAAATGACTCCCACCTCTCACTTAGCTATTCTAAGATACTTCACACTTGTCCTATCCCTTTAATGACATAATCATTTGATTAGGACCATGCTTATACATAAAACTTTGATGGAGAATACCTGGATCACCCTGCTAAATGTTGCTGCCTTCTTCTCAGCTAAATGAAGTCCCAACAAAACTTCACAGCTCAGGTTCTTTCTAGCATAGAGTCGCCACCTCTCTTCAGAGGACACAAAATTTTACTGATCCATCTTAAAACACTAATAGACTCTGGGCTCTTCCATAGCAAAGTCACATATAACCCAATCAGCAAATCCAGGTAGCACACTTATAAATCTAAAAGACAATTTTTAGATTAGAAAACTTATGAGACTCTTCCCCAAAATGAAAATAGCAAGACTCTGGGATACTCTTAATGGTAAACTTATTTCATCCCCAGTAGAGTCACCATCTTATTGGTGTTTGAAAATTCTTACACCACTTAGGGCTGTCAATATGCCTTGAGACTAATGTTACGAGTGCTTAATTTCAAGTATGAGAGCTCTGCAAGACAACTGGACCAACTATAGGGACAAGACTGCCCTCTTCACTTTTGGCTCTGCAAAACCATGGTGGGTGCACCTAATCCAGTAACTTATGGCATTTTAAGACTTTGGACTAGATTAAACAAAGTAGATGATAGCAAGAGACTACTAAATGTTAACCAGACATTCATTGAATCTCAATTTCTATGAAGGGTAAAATGGCTTTGTGAAGGGTAAAGACTTGAAATGGTATTGATATTCAAAGATGCCGGAAATATCCAAAACCCATCAAACATTGGACTCAACTAAATATACTAGCCCTTGATCAGTGCCATTATCCATTGGGCAGCACTCAAATGCAAGTATAGAAACATGAACCAACTACTGTCAAAGACTCAAAGCCATAAATACAACTATCCCATCCCATCCACTACTTATAAGATCCTTCTATAGACAACCAAACTGAACCTATGCCCTATCTGAAGTATATTTCACTTGACCCTAGATCAAGAACTAAAGAATAGAACACATACAAAGGTTACCCAATGCAATGGATCAAAAAATCCAAAACTCATAAGACTGACACCAAGGAGAGACTTGAAAGCTTGAAACAATAGTATTAAGTATGATGAGTCATGTACATGTCTATACCAAAAATGAGACTACCACTTCAATAACTTGCAAAAGATGCAAAGAAGTTCTATTCAGCTTCCTACAATGCGACAGAGTTTTCTATATCCCTGGAACTGACAAAATTCAGAACCCTTACACAGTCAAAAAATCAAAAATTTATACCACTAGCCACCTTGGGAATCTCAAAGAGATTGTAACAAGCTTAGGGTGACTAGAGCTAGGGTTACAATGGCTAACCACAGTAAAATTTCAAAAAACCACTAGAGGGAAAACCAACACCAGCCTGTCAGACCAAGGATGATCTTTGCACTTGAGAAGAATCTTTGAGAAGGATAGGAAGATCATAAATTTACCATGCAAATCAAACTAAATAGACCTGTAAAAAGCCTCAAGCAACAAAATCTATCCATCACCATATGGTACAAATCCATACAAATGATCATGGAACACCTTGGACCACACCGCAATAGCAATCGCCACCAAACCAATCAAATCTGGCCATGAAATCATTGAATTCTGGTACCTCTTGTCGCTGAAAAACCCTCTGCAGATTTGAAATTGAAATCCAACGGTCACCCCCAAAAGTTTAAAACACAGTCATAGATCTCATCCTTTTCCTAGCACATCAAGTAGCCTATGTTTAAGTTCACAACAGTCGTGGGCCCCTCAAAAAGTCAATAGCCAATCAAAAACTAGCATGTTAGCAACATAGGCACCGTGGACCCACCCAACTCCACAACCGCGATGCCAGCAGTGGTCGCATGATCACATAGCCAAAAATTGGGCTATGCAAACACGCGACAAGCCTCCATGTCAATGCCACCCTGTCACCCACTAGCCAATCGGGAATGCCCATGTCACCGAAAACACTAGCCCCACTGACAAAATTTAGATCACCACCTCGCAGCCATGTGTCAACTAGTCGCATGATCGCATAGCCAAAAATTAGGCTATGCGATCATGCGACAGCCAACCATAGGCCACCACATGACTACCAACAGGACCACACCCTTTCCACCACCTGGCCCCATGGGCAAGAAGTAACTGGTCGTATGGTTGCATATCAAAAAAATTTGACATGCAATCATGCAACAACCAATGAAAACACACACCTTCGCTTCCTTTCTGACACCGAGACCACCGCTGAAGAAACGCTTGTAGAAAACAAGATCAACAAGTGGCGCATGATCTCATGACATGAGAATATTCGTTACGATCACACACCCATCGTAGATCAAAAGCCTCTTGAAGACCCAGGCTCATGAGATTTCCATGTCATTATCAGGCATCCAATAAGAAAACTCCATCTCAACAGCCTCTAATAGCGATCCCATGGTCCATTGCATCACCGAAGAAGATCGACAGTTGTCACTATACCACAATCTTAAAAAATGAGCAGCTTTCCCTAGCAATATAATGACAACCACGAGATCTTACTAAATTTTAACCCCTTGGGAAGGAAAAGGTCCCACTAGCCGATCGCACTTGCGCAGTTAGGATCGACGAACAAGGAGTGCCGACTAAAGGGAAGAAGTGCGAGGTCGAAAAAACACAAGGTTTTCAGTGAAAGATAAAAAAACACACAGGGTTTTCATGCAAACCAAAAGGTGGCAGGGAGACCAAAAACATCATGGATTTTCAAAAATATTGTGGGTTTTCGACACTTGGGCATATTTTGAAATTATTTCCTACAGACCTTAAAACTTGAATATCTCCCTGGGTTTTGCAATTCAGCACGTGCAATTTGGATTGGAGCAAGGTGACACATTGAAGAGCATGGGGCTAAGAGCACAAACCATGAAATCAAGTGGATTTTCATCACACATTAAAACTATGACTTGCAGGCATGGCAAGACAACATGACAAAACATTTGCAGGGAACAGGCCATTTTCAAGGGATTTTGCATTGACTAGAAAATGGACTAACATATCATAAGGTCAACATTGTGAGTATAGAAAGCATCATAAAATGTAATCCATTCTCATCTACTATAATCAAATCTTTGTCAAAAGAGTAAAATCTACTAACTAATCAAAATATTAAGCCAATTACTAAGTCTACCATTATGATAATAGAAAAGCTATGATGGGTCTAGGGTGAGGCCTCACAACTAAATCTTAACCAAATATGACAATCACATCAATATACAAAGCATAAGACAAATATCATATATCCAACATGTGCAAAAATCAAAAGGCATCATATAAAGCAATATCAAATCAGATGAGACATCCATATCAGAATCAGTAGAAGCATCAGTATATCATCATAATAGAATATCAAAAATGTCCATAAGAAAGAGTCAGAATGTCAGCATCAGTATATCAGAAGCATGGATAAACAATGTGATAATGTATCAGCAAATAAACACAATCCAGAGGACATGAGAGTGTATTGATCATAAATGGTACAAGTACATGATATCATCAATAAAGTACATATACATCTGAGATACAAGTATGAAAGTACAAAATAGCTGAGCCTCATTGGCCCCCTCATCCTCTCATGGAGGATCGGGAGGGGGTGCATCTACTCTGCCAGGTGGTGGTGGGGGAGGAGGCATGGCACCCTCAGACTGTTGTGCTATGACTGAATACAAGGGAGCTCTCTGAGTAGTAGGAAACACAGCACAATACAAAGTGAAGTAATATGTATCCATCTATCCCTGATGAGTGGTTGTATGAACATATCTATCTCACTCAGTCCTCAGTTGTGCTAGTTGTGTATCCCTATGTGCCCTCAGTTGTGCTAGTTGTGCATCCCTATCTGCTCTTAGTTATGCTATCTGGGTATCTCGCTCTACTCTCAGCTGAACCAACTATGTGCCCCTCTCTGATAGTTGTGCTCAGAGGGTAGCCATCTCTAATCTCAAAGAAGTTGACTCCTTCTCACACTATGAAAAAGGATCATCACCATCACCAGTAGGAGGATCTCTAGGTGCCTACTGTTGTTGTGCCTAATCCTCTCCTCATTTTTCTCATTGCCTCTGTGCGTGCTCATCCCTATGCAATAATGGCTATGTATCCCTCTGAGGATGAGTGACCCATGATCTCCATTGTCTCTTTGTTGACTGGAGTCCCCCCCCCCCTTGGAGGCCCATCGTCTTCTACTCTCTCCACCTCCACCCCCACCCCTATCATCTCCTCCATCTCCACCACCTCCGCCTCCACCTCTACAGGCTCCATCTCTCCCTCCATCTCATCCTCTATCTTGACCTCTCCCCCTATCTCCGCCTCGAGTGGCTCGGTTGCGGCCACCACTATCATCAACAGGATCGTAGTCTAATGCATCCTTAATTGTGGAATGGCGTCATCAGGAGCAGTAAATCTGGGATATGGATGTTGAAGATAGTGGGCATGTTAATCATCAGTGACCCCAGCATCAAGTACATCTACCTATAAATCCCAATCTACACATGCCATCTGGGAGATCTCATGTACGGCAATCTCATATATCAATCTCAATCCCCACCAGGCCTCCTCACTCCTAATTTGTGCATATATAGATGTCTCCTAGGAAATACCCTTTACTCAGCCATACTATCTGCATACACATGTGATCAAGAATCTCTCCACAATATAGCAAGTCCTCCCCACTAAATATCTACTCTGGAATAAAAAGGGCATATACCTCACATCTGATGGCCAGTCCTCGCAGTCTACATAACGCCTCCATACAACATCTATAACGTCATCCAGGACACAACACCAGTACTCTAACTTTCCTAGATGGGGTTGTTGTATAAGACCAAAATACATGAAAATATAAGGCAAGCCGGTGTTGTGGTTCCTATCAACTATAGGCCATGTGATGGGGATATGATCCCACGCCCAGACCTATAGAACAAGTATCCCAATAGTCATAGTCCTTAAATGCTGGAACATGATCTCATGGAGCTCATAGTACATATAAGCAAGGATACAACTCCCCCATTCATAGCAACTAAGTGACTGAATCATCTGACTAATCACCTTGGACCAGCCACACATAAAGCCATGCCAACCCCGATCAGGCATCAAGAGACCACCAATCAACCCATTTAGGTAAACAAGAAGAAGGGCATAGTGGTCCACCATGTGGTCCCAGTTGAGATAACAACTAGCAATGGTGTCATCTTGGAACAATCTCCTCGCATCTCCTATCGACGTAGGCCCAGATGCCTCGTTCTCAATCCAGGTGCCCATCAAGTACACATGAAGAATACACCACATATCCTTCAGTGTCACAGTCATCTCACTGGTGGGTAAGTGGAAGGTGTTGTGCTCAGAGTTCCACCACTCTGCCAGTTCTATTAGTAAGCCATGATTTACCCAAATGTCAGGTAAATTCACCAAACTCCATAGCCCGCAACGTAAGACTACACATTGATCCTTTGGGCTCAACTGATTGTGTAATGCTAAGACCTATAAATGTCAAGGGGATCTAAAGGACACAACATCAAAATCAGTCTACACAACATAAAATAGGGGCACTATGTTAGTATTAGATAAAAGCAGTTGGCCGAAAAATTACTTAAAGTTCAAAAAGACAAGTACATTTGGCTCAAAAAATAAGAAAACCAAAAATGATCCAGAACTCTTGAGTGCGACTCAAGAAATCCAAGATACATGCCAAGAAATCTTGGATGCAACTCAAAAAATCCAGGAAGCGATCTAGGATACGGGATACGAATCTATCATCAATGAAAGGACAAAAGCTTTGAATTTGGTTAAATTTTCCCAGAATCGACACAATGGGGTGTGATCCAGGAAATCCTATAAATGATTTAGAATTTGGTCACACATCCTAGGTGTGATTGGAAACTAAAAAGCATATAAAAGATGCATAAAGTATAAAAATTCATTTTTTTCAAATTGACAGGGTTCGTTATAGGGTACTCACAGGTGGTGCGTAATGTCACGGTCGGTCATGTCACCTAGCCATCTCAAATTGATGCTTCTCTACTGGGATCACCATTATCACTCAGAGCTTCTTAAAAAGTCAAAGGATAGAAGTGAAAATGAATAGTAAAAATGGACTTTTTGACCTATTTAAGCCTCTCGGGAGCCCCGAAACCCTGAGGGACATTCATGCTAAGACATCACAGAGGCTTAATATTGGGACCAAAATTGAAATAGGTGATTTATATCACCTAGATGTAATAAAAATAGAGTTACAAAGAAAAGTCAACCTTTAGAATGCAGAAGTCAACTATGGTCAAATTGCAAACAAACAAGGGCAAAATTAGTAGAAAGGATACTGTGAGAAAGGAAAATCAGTTCAGTAATGATTTTCAATCAAATCAATGGCCAACAAAAGTCAAACACACTGTACAAGAGCTACGTAAAGCGTAATTAATGCATAGAAAGCTTGCCAAAACCTACAGAAAGTGATTTTCTCACTCGTGCATCAAATTTTTATGCAAGGATATTGCTTTAAAAAAGTCAAACTTGGTCAAACAATGTTTCTTGAGCACTAAAATTGATCCCAATAGGTTGATAACACTTTCTAATTGATCCACGCTTGATCCTGATCCGTTCTAATCACAATAGTTCTTCATAAATGCTTGAAACTAATGATTTTATTTGAATCCATTTCAATTTCGGTCTTGAGGGGGCATGATAATACCATTCTTTGAATCAAATTCTTTAAACACCAAGGGTATGATAGTTTCTTCAATCAAGTCGATACTATTAATCTTTACGACATTAATCAATTTCATCGCTTCAAATCAAATTGATTATTTGTTAGCATGTTTAGTTATTGCAAATTAAATTTAATTGAAATTCTTTTCAAAATCTCTTATCAGTTTTCGTTCGATCAAGCTTGAAATCGATAGTCTCAATTCTTTTTCAATCAAGATCAGAGTTGATGACTTTTGAATCAAGTAGGATTTCCTTTGATCAAGCTCAGAATTCTTGAATTCAGAGTGGTTTTCTTTACTGCTCTCTAAGTGGTTTTCTTTACTACTCTCTAAATCTTTCAGAATGGTCCTTACTGCTCTCTAAATCACTTGAGTTCAGAGTAGTTCTTGCTGCTCTCTAAATCTCCTAAATGTGTCAATCTATTGAATCATGCTAGATCAAATTTTTTTTGAATCCATGTGTTGTTCGCAAAGCAATCCAAAGAGGGGAAAATGTAATCACCTAAAATTGGGCTAATAGAATCTAAGGCCCTATTTTCCCTAGTTCGAGAATAATACCTTAATTATGTTAATTCGATCTTTGATTGTTGACATAAATCTTACAATTCAATAAAATCAATTCAAATCCTCAAATCAAGTATTTATCACCAAGGTTTCAAGAAAAAATGAAATCAATTAATTGTAGGCTTAATTAATTAATTCAATCCCACCAAATGCATGGCTAGAGTAATTAATTAAAATAAAATGATAAATCCCTCTTAATTCAACAAACACAACAAACACACTTCAATCATTAAGAGGCTCTCACATGGATTAAGGATCAAGCATGAATGCATCTTAACCATTCCTCATGGATGCATCATAACCATCCATTTCCTCCAATCTTCTATAAAAGAGAATTTTCAAATGCTCATTCTTCCTTCCTAATGCTTGAATTTTAGCTTTCTAACTCTTTGCTTGTGATAGTTATTTTCATGCTTTCATGTTTTCATTTTATATGCTCTAGTTACTTAGAAAACATCTCAAATTGAGCTTATGGTAAAGAATTCATGATCTAAATGGCTAATTGTGAGGTATTTTCTAGATTTAGCTTAGTTCTTGCATATTTCGTTTGAATCTCTCATTTTAGTATCATATTGTCACTGTTTAGGGTCAAATCTATGAGCTACTAACACCCTTTTCATACTTTTGCTAACTAGAGAGCAATAGGATGATTTCATTTTTTTATTGCCTTAATTTGCATGCTTAATTCTTCTAACAAATGATGCAATGTCCTATTGAAGTGTTGTGTTGCAGGTCCAAAACTCACACACATAGGTGCAATTTGTATGACCTCAAAGTAGGCCACTTAAATTTTGCATTTTCACATTTAGACAAACTGAATAAAATGCAAACAAAAAGGCCTTGGTAAACTGATCATACAAACTCACAGGAATTTGAAAATGGGCATGGAGATTCACTTTCATGCCTACAATATATTGCAACAATCCTTATCCCATGACTATCAACTGAGCATTTGATACAAACCTATGAAGTGGGTCACTCAATAAAAACTGAATAGATGCAAGAATGCAAATTTGGGAAATGACCTCTAAATGGCTATCTTCAAAACATGTCAGAACTGAAATCTAAGATTTGTAACCCACTGGAATTGTTTAATGATAGGCAAGGAATGCATTTCCCAAGTGATATCTCATGAAAATCATCAGGTCCTTTTTCACTTGCACTCGAACTAGGGTCCTTTAAAAGGTCTTTTGAGGCATTGATTTATGCCTTAGGGAAATTATCAAACTAGTCACTCCAAAAATCAACTAAAATTTTAGAGCTCCAACAGTTTCTTTGTAAGTCATGTCCTGATTGTAAATTTTATCATACTCCTCAATTATATTGTTATCTCCTACAGTCTCAAACTTGCATTTTAAATACCCTTTTATATCTTCCAAATGTAAAAATTCATCTGGTGTAGATGACAAAGACAAACTAGGGTCATCCTATATAGGTTCAACTAGATCCATTCTCATGTTAGGTCTAGGGGCATTCTTAATATTGTGAACTAGGGTTGCATCCATGATTATACTAAAAATAGTAGTTTCAATAGTAAGATCTTAGTGAAAATACCTTAATGTCACGATTTAGGGCTTCTAGCATCGATTTGAAAAAAAATTGTGTCCAAATCCTTCAAAATGCTTTCAATCTCCTCCAGCTCACTCTCTACAACTCTTGTAATCTCTTAAATGATCAAATGTTGTCCAATAATCCACTTTTTCTCATTAAATCCCTCAAAACATTGTCATCGCATTAATTGCATCAGTGTGTTCATGCCAAAAAGTTATTTATGTCTATTAGTGAACTTCTTTCACTTCTTTCACTTTCATACATGCTCAGAATATTATGTGCTCTTAACCATAGCTTCCTTACATCATTTACTATCACATATTAACTTCACAAGGCTTGATTCAAATTCTACTAATTCCTATGTTGTTCTGATGTGTATTTTGACATTTAATTGATGAAATTTGATGCTTAATCAGTTTGAGATAGGTTTAGAACTGATTCCAACTTACCTTCAAATGCTTCACCTGACTGACTTCCTGATATTGTGGATGCATTTTCTTGATCTGTAGCTTTGACAAATATAACTTCTTTCATGTTACTACTATTTCCTTTTTGACTTTTATTGTTATCCATATTTCTTCCAGTGTAATTCATATTTCTTCTAGGATTAGGATTCCTCATATTGTTCATTCTACAATATCTTGTTGTGTGTCCCATGTTGTTACAAATCTGACAAAATATGATATTGTTTCCATACTCGGTCCTAACCAATTGATCTGTGATTTGGAATTCCTAGCAATATGTCTAAAATTGTTGCATCTATAACACATAACTCAATTTATTATATTGTTTGTTTCTCCAATATCTTTTATCTGGGGGGTTAGCACCTCTAAACATTCTACTATTATCTTTATTACTAGATCGAGGTTGTTTACAATCAATATCTCTATGACCAAAACCATGACAATTATAACAATAACCAGAGATAGTTTTGAATAGCTTACCTCTACAATCCCTTTTCATGTGTCCAAATGCATTTCATGTATAGCATTTATCTTTGAATTCATTTCACATTTCTTTAGGTGATTCAACTTGCTTAGGTTGTTGAGGTACATCTTCAGATTGGTTAGACTCAACTTTGTTTTCTTTTTCTTCTTCCTTGTTCTCAGGTTGTTGAATTGTCAGATCTGGTTCTTTACATTCTTCAGTCTTGTTTGAGAATTTTTCTTCAAGATATCCAAGACTAGTTTTATCATAAGAAGGTCTCTGAAAAGAAATATGTTCATCAATCATTTCACTACTAGAATACAGTTTCTCAAGATGTTTCTTAGATTGAGTTAGCTCTCCTTTCACAATAGTATTATACTTCTGATGAAGGGTGCTCCCCTTAATAACACAAACACTTAACAGAAATAGAGAAACAACAACAATAATATGCAAGAACAGAAAATTGGCTTCTTATTATCTCCACAAATGTGGAATTACAAACTTTCAAAATTACAATATGCAAAGCCACATGGGCATTCCCTTACAATATTCTGTAGGACAAAGCCTCAAGTCAATACCCAGATCTACTACCCAGAACTATTCTCAACTGCCTAAGACAATAATATAGCCTTCCTTATATAGGCAATTTTCCACCGCCTGGGAAGGTTCCAGAATTTTAGCCAATAAGGCCAACCAAACTTAGAATTATTTTATTTTACATTTTATTACATCATAGTCGGCTCAAGATAACCTTTGAAACCCGAACAGAAATTTTGAAGAAAATTATTTTTTGCCATTTCAGGTGGCCCAACTTCCGAAGACCATAAGTCATCACCAGTTGACCCGATCGGCTATTATAACCCCATTTCAGAAATGCCACGAAGCGCTCTACAGGCTTGACCCATGCAAGCACTCGTCACCCAAATTTTTGACCTCATCCGGGGCCTCTAAAGCCTTCAAAATTGAGTTCAAAGTTTCTGTACCCTGCTGCCAATACCGAAAATCTTTAATATCTTCCAATATACACTTGATCTGGCAATGAAACTTTACTGGCAGACTTATATGACCAAAATGAACCTCCAAGAAAGAAATCAGATCATTCTGAACACATACAAAAATTACCAAAAATAGTAACTTTCCATAAATAGCAGCTCTGCACAAAATAGCCCTTATTGAATATACAAACAGAAATTTATTTTTTTTGGGTGATGCAAGATTGCTCTTACACCCAGGATGCTCCTGCATCAACTTCTCAAGTTCAGCATACTATAGCTTTGTAGTTTCAAGCTCGGATGTTACTTTGGTAAGATTAGACCTCAGATCTACATTTTCAAAATTTAGATCTAATTCAATTTTATTGTTATCATCTTTCAAGATTAACTTTAGATCCACAATCGTTAGTTCGTACTTTAGGATTTAATTCTCCTTTTTCAATTTTGAAACTTCATCACTATCCTTGATCTGATTTACAAGATCTTTCTTTGATTTAAGACCTTCTATCTTGTCTTTTAATTTCTCAATGTAGTCTTTTTCAATTTCATACTTATTCTTCAGAGTATATCTTTCTTCAGTAAGAATATCAATCTACTCAAGAGCTTCTTGTAGGTTTTTCTACAACTGGTCCATATCAAAAGATATCTTACTCAAGTTGTTAGGCCTTCTCCGAGTAACTGTGCTCTGATACCAATTGTTAGAAATAGGAAATACTGAGAGGAGGGGGTGAATCAGTATTTCACAAACTTTTTCTTTTTCCAAAATATGGATATATTTAATTAACTTGAAACTTGCATAAGAAACTAAACTAAATAGAAAACACAAGCATGAAACAATAGAACTCATAACACCATATTTTTTATCGAGGAAACCTTGGCCAAGGGAAAACCCTAGTGGGGATGGTACCCACAAATGATCCAGTACTCAAAAGTATCTTGTGAATGATATTGACCCTATTAGGAATCTATTACATCTGTATAGTGTCTCAGTCCTTGTTAGAGGAGTTAGGCCTTATTAGAAGCCCCAACCATTTTAGGATTTGGTATTAAAAAATATGAATGTGTGCAAGATGAGCCCACTACCCAAACATTCAATATACAATGATAATCTTTGATACAAAAGATAGAATACAAAAACCTTTTACTACTATTGAATATCTTGAATATTCGAATCTAGATTTTAAGCTCTTCACAAAACTTGTTATCAACTCGCACTACTCTAATCATACATTAGATTTTGCATAATACAACATTATACGTCAATACCATTACATTCTTCTACTTTGCATAATAAGTTTATTTCCTTTATACAAGCTATTACAAACATAGCTTTCCAGACGGCTTACACATTTCCAAAACATAACATTATTTCTTGTTGACTTAGGTTTAACATCTAGGATGTCATCCCTAATTAGTTAAGTCATTATTTTGATAAACAAAATAATCCCTTAGCCCAAAATATTTATTTACTTGTCGCTGCTATGTTCTGTCAGCTCAACATTATTTCTATAAAAACATTAATAACTCTATGTGTACATGTCATAGAGTCTTACACTCTTAGTTGTAGCTTCAACATACTTCATACACACTGTACTCAAGTTTTCTTGTGCTACAAATACTTATGTGAACTTCGCTGATCAAACTAGCCTATGTGCTAACAAATAAATATTGTTATACTTAGACAATTTTCTTAAGTTCTCATCCAAAACTTTAACCTTGAATCATGTTGTCTTAATGTTGAATATATGTTTCCATAATGAAAACATCATGATATCCTACTTAGCCAAATTGCCAACAACATTCTAGGGCACAAAGTCTAACAAATGTACATCCAATAAAACATATTACCGAAAAAAAATTTCAAACCCATTTTAAAACCTTCATGCCTTACACAGAACTTTTATCAGATCATTACAAGATCATCAAATTTTTAAACCCTCCCTAAACTCTCAGAAATAATCAACAGGACTTACACTTTTCTTGAAAACAACCTACAACTATTTTACAATCTACCTAATAGATTAATGAACTAGAAATGCCTTACAATACTAATCCATAAGAAATCAAAGAAGCGCACAAAGACAATCAAGCACTGAAATGAGGTTTAAAAAATCATTTTCATTAATATCTCCATCTTCAGTACATTAAAGAAGAACAAAATACACTTAGAAATCACCAAAAGTCTTAGACCATAATTGCATTCCCTTTTCTCTAAAAAAGAAAAAAAAGTCCTACAATAGTTACAACTTGCATTATATACAACTACCCATCTTGTAATCTTGTTATGATTCAGGATGCAACAAGCTATGGATGGCGAGGATAAGATGAAAAATGGTTACAAAGAGAAACCTCGCTTTCATAAAAAGGCATGCCAGAACCACTATGTTTGATCATGCCTGCAGTAACCTCATATGTCAGCATCATGGCACCTTTATCTGGGAATATTCAAGATAGATTCAAATGAGTGTACTAGATGGTCTTAGCCACTTTCAGATAACTATCCTCCTTGTGCTCAATGATTAGGTTCCATGTGTCCCTTACTCTCTCTTTTTTTATGGTGGGTCATCAATTAACTAGCTTCCTCTTCTTTTTCTTTAGGTTGGTATCCCACTTCACCACCTCTTCATCTGTAGGCCAATCAAATCATTTGGGCTCATTTAGTTTTTTGACTACCTTATCCTACGTGGAGTCTGCTATGGCTTTATCATCTTCTATTTACTTGACAAATCCTATCTCAACCTTGAACATGGTATCAAGTACATTTTTGAAAACCACCATGTCCAATGTGTCATCTGCAACCAAAAAGGACTCTCTCTTTTCTATCCTGGCATCAAACTCCCCACTCCAAATAATTATTTCCTTTAAAATCAAGTCATCATTAAAAATAGGGGGCACAAAAGGGCTTTAGTCATAAGTAAGCATGCCTAGTTTCAATTTTATCAAATTATCCTTACCTTTGAAGAAAGACATGGATGCATTGATTGCATCAATCATTTCCCCAGTGTGAGTGATACTCTCAAGAAAATTATGCCTATATTGTTGTACAACTTCCAACTTCTAGAAGAGAGGTACCCTTTCTGACCAGATAGTGAAGAGTGGCTCTAGAGTAGTCAATGTTCCAATGACTTCCTTTTCCAACCTATGTAAAGTGATGTGTGAATTATGCACATCAATCTTTTCCTTAATTATTTGTAGCCTATGATGTAGAATGTCCATCAATGTTGTAAATGCAACCTCATTTTTCTTGTCACTTGATGCTTCCTTCCCCTGTGGCACATCTATTTGTATTGGTTGCACACCTGTCGAGACTTCTACAGTAACACCAAGATCAACTTGTGCATTGAATGATGCATCCTTCATCTCTTTTTGATTTGTTGATTTTCTTAACTCTTTGATCTTGTCTTTTTCCAAATACAATTGCTCCTGAGTATGAGCACATTTCACAATTACTTCCTCATACTTCTTGGCTACTGCAGTTAATTGATGATAAGTCTCTATGTACCTCTTAGAAGTCATCTATGTTTTAGCCAGATTTAGGAATGACAATTGTTGCAAAATAGAGGCAACTTCAATATCCCCTATGTTCTCTAAATTCCAAATAATTCTATCATCTCTCCTATCCTGCTGGATATTCACAACATGAGGTTTTTTGACAGAAGGAGCCAACTACTACAATGCAAATGTCTTTGATTTATGATCAAATCTTGATCCTCTCACAATGTCTCCAATCTCTACTTAGGTCCTGAATAGAGGGTCCTGCTAATGCATGATTTGATCAATCACAAAGGTTGATTGTAAGTCCCAATCAAGTAGTTGTAGCATACCACTTATTTTCACCAACTCCCTGGCTTGACCCTCAGAAAATTTTTTTGACTCTAAATCATATTCCTAAAGAGCCTTTATAATCTTCTCTTTCTTATCTTCTTCATCACCTTCAAAGCTGAGGGTAGACCTGAGTTCCTTCTCTTTCATCTTGTACATGAAACTCTTGAATTTTGGTTTTGATGAACTGGTCATCCTTTATGAATTATTGGGCCTCTAGGACCCATTCATCTAGCCTTAAGGCCACTAGTAGCTTTATTTTTGAAAATATTCTCTTCCTCAAAAGGAATATATTACAATTGCTTCCTGATGCTCTCAGAATATGGGCCATGCCCTAGAACTAGAGCACTGGCTCTACTTTTCAACATTTTCTTTTCTTCCCTTATTTTCTCTATATCTTCTATTGGGCCATGAGAAGTTGACCCTTCCTCTTTCCTGCTATCAACCTCCTCATCAGACTCAATGTCTATAGAAGCTTCCTACAAGACCACTTATTTTGGCATTTGATCCATCAATTGCTCATAAGCATTGATCATCTTATCAAATTTGTGCAAATATGGGGTATCAGGGAAAAAACCAGAAAAGGAACTATCCATCTCTTTTAACTCTTTCTCTACCCTCATCAGATCGTACCACTTTTGGGCCCTCTATGCAATCTCATCCATATTGATGATGTTTCTGATTAATTCCTCATACTCAGAGGCTCATGGTCCTTTACCTTTTGGAATAAAGGAATCATCTTCTTGCATGTCTTCTTGATTAAATCTTATGAATCACAATACCTGGCTATGGTACAAGGTGTCCTAAAATACCTTAAGAACTCATTTACCTGGTTAAGGGATTTCTTTCCTATGTTAAAATAATAAACACTCCATAACCTAGGTAGGGAAGTTCCTTTCTTATGCCTCTCTAAGAGGTCTTTATCATCTAAGGTCAACTTCCATATGAATTCTAACCAATCAATTCTTGGTGGCACTATTCTTGGTAAAATTTGAGGTGGCTAAGGACACCCATAAACCCTGATTATGGTAACATTATCAAAATAAAATAAATCCCCCCAATTATGCATGAAAGTGCGGTTATCTAAGAACTGAATGGGTCTAAGGAATTTTCTAACCCCCTATTAGTCTCTCAATTGGGGTACCTAGCATGGTATACAAGGGTTCCACTATCAAATTTTGAAAATAACCAAAATTTGACATGCAGGAGGAAGTATCCCAAACCTGAGTCCATTTTTGCATAGGTTGTAAGAAGTCAAATTCTTACCTAAAAATATCGATCTTATCATCCATGTCCTTGAAGTTGTAGAAGAGGATTAGGTGCATCAACATAGATTAATGCTTAAACCTAATCTCTGAGGGTTTCTCAGTAGCAGCAATTTTCTTCAAACCCTCATGGAGCTCGCGGACTATCCACTTGACATAGTCATAATCCTTTTTGACATGTGGAATCTAAATGTCCATAGACATCTAAAGTAGGTCAGCAGTGACTTTTCTATCAGCTTCAATCCCCAATACCTTGCAATAACCATATATAGTGCACTGGAAGAAGTGGTGAAACTTGGTCAGGTCATAAGGTGGCATTAGATCTTCTGGTATGATTACCCTCTATCCATCAGCCCTTGTAATAAACTTTGGTATGACATTCTTCTTTATTAATTTATGGAACTTCAAAGTACTCCTTCTCCTTGTCAGACTCAATCTCAGTGCACATTACACTAGTAATGTCAAATGCCTCCACAATGCTGGTATGATCAATCCTCACCAATTCACACATGTCCTTCCTTATTACTCATGTGACAGCATCATACTTTCTTGTAAACTCTCTCAGCAATTCCACATCCAAGTACATATCTAGGCATATCAACTTTCCTAAACCTAGCTCCATGAATTTGAAAGAGGGACCTCCTTGAATTTATTTCCTAGAAGAAGTGGAAAAGAGAAGCTTCATTCATGCTAGGGGTGTCTACATTTTTTCACTGGCCCCATGCATCACACCACTGGAATTCATTAGTAGTATTCAAATTTGAGCACCTAGGGAGTATTTTTATGAACTCATCTGAGAGTTTTCTACCCTTCTCCTTCCTGATAAGTGATCCAGTAGTTGATTGACTCATCTTTCAAGTGTTTCTGAAACTTTCAACTCATAAAAACTTCAATAATTTCTTGAATACTATCTCTACAATCAAGTCTCAGCACACACAAAATCTATGAAAGATCAAAGGGCAAGGTACTCAGTAATCAACATAACACATTCTTTTATAGCTTCTTGATCCATTTTCATGTCGTCACCTTAGAGAACTATCATCATCATCATGCAATCTTCGTAATGATCTCTACTTCATAAATTCTTACCAAGTTGATACACTATAGTAGCTTCTACATTTCTATCATAGTTTCTTACCATAATTGTGCATTTCAATGGATAGCTCTAGGTGTCAATCAATGATTCGCTCAATCAATACACTTTTCTTCACTTTATGATTAGCCCTCAAAACATATACTCACCAGGTCACAAACACTTCTTACTAACCACCACAAACTTTTGCAATCTAGTGACTAAAGAAAACTCTATTAACTCTTAAACCTTCTCGCTAACATTTTTTATTATCTCTTAGAATCCTCATGAGTGGCGACTAAACCGTTTCCTCTAGCATTTTTCTTCAGTCACAGGCTCGCGGCATTTTCCACTAACCTCCAAATAACTTCGCGAGATGGTGATCAAAGAAATCATACTTTTGTAAATAGATGCCACACATCACTTAGGCGTGATCCCGTAATGAAAAACCTTCTTGCAAATTTCCTCTAAGTCATTGCATTTGTGGTTAGATAAAATTTGATATGATAAATCTTTAAATATAGCTTTACCTCCAACTAGGTTCCACCATCTTCTACGTGGTATTTACTCATCAACTCACCAGGATACTAGAGAATATTCTTTGATGCTTCATGAGTTAAGGACCACCATTGATTTAAATCTTTTTTTTATGATACAATAGGGACACCTGACACAACCTCGTTAACTCGTAAAGAAAACATTGAAGTTATGAAAAGAAACTGTGAGTTAGTGATTGACATAAAAAAATTCATACTCACTGAGTCACCAAGGATTTCAGTAACCCTCAAATAAGTCTACGAGCTGGTGATTAAAGGAAAAACATAAACTGTCATTGGGTCACCATGGTTAGTGAAAATTTTAATAGATAGTCTGCGACCTAGCGACAAAGGGCTTGGACTTAAACACTCGCAGGTTCAGTGTGGTTAACATCTAAACCTTTAACCCTTGTGTTAGATAGTGATAAAAGACAACTTAATTGATCACCCACTCGTGGTGGTTATCTTTACATTTCAAAAGAGATTGTGAGCTTACGACTAATAGTTTATGGGGCTAGCGAGTTAGTGACTAAGTGGAAAATGTAAACTTCAATTATACTTATACTTATAAATTTTCAAAATATATGCACTTAGGATTTAAAGGTGGGAAGGATTTCAAACAAAAATAGATACCTTCAAGGAAAATTTTCAAAAAAAAGAACCAAGAAATGATGTGGAATATTTTGGATCAATAGTGGCTCTAACTGAGGATGCTTGAATGCAAGTTCAAGACAAGAAACCAAGACTCTGGAATGTAGACCACACATGACAGAAAGAAAACACACACCTAAGATATATACAAATGTACAAAACTATTGTGCATGGAAAAGAAAATTAAAGAAAGGTTTTAGAAATTGTCCATGCACTAGAAATTTATGTACCTCACTATTCAAATTCTTCAATAAGTATGAATCCTTACCATGTACCTAATGAACAATATAAGGACCTAACCATAAGGATTCAAACTTTTTGTGCTTTCCTTTATCTTCAACCCTAGCATTCCATTGTAGCACCAGATCATCACATTGAAACTTCCTATCACTGGATCTTTTATCAAATAAATACTTCGTCTTTTGTTGGGCCTTCCAATTATTATTTTTTCCCTCTCTTTTGATTTCTTCCAACTCTACAAGTTGTACCATTATATCTTGCATAGCATTAGTTGTTCCCAAATATTGATCATTGATAAACTTGTACACAGGGAGCAAGTTGTTTAATGGAAATCTTGCTTGAAGACCATATACTAATTCAAAAGGGGACTTGTCAGTAGTCTTTTTTATAGTAACTCTATCGGCCCATAAAGCTAGTTTTACCTTTGAATACCAGGTTCTTTTGTTACTCTCTAAGGTTTTCTTCAAAATCTACAAAATTATTTTATTGCTAGATTTTGCTTTCCCATTTCTTTGTGGGTGATAAGGAGAGGAATAAGACATGACAATTCCATTCTCTTCACAGAATTTCTTGAATTCTTCAAACCTAAACCACATGGCATATCCATTACTAACTTAACAGGGACACCAAACCTGGTAAGTATATTATCCATCATAAAATCAATTACCACCCTATTGGTTTCCTTCCTAGTAGGGTTTGCTTCAATCCATTTTGTGAAGTGATATGTGGCAACTAGAATCCAACTATTTCCACCACTATATTTTGCTAAAAATTCTCCAATGAAGTCTATCCCCCACATAGCAAAAGGTGCTTTAGCCACCATTGGATTCAATAATAAAGCACCTAAATATTTTAATTTGGAAGAAAACTTCTGACATGACTCACATTTATGCACAAATCTAAATGTGTCCTTGAATATAAAATTCCAATAATAGCCAACCCTTAAAATCCTATGAGCAGTCATTCTGGCTGAATAATGTCCCCCACAAACACCAGCATACATTTCTCTTAGGACCTTGCCAACCTGCCATTCATCCAAGCATATAAAAAAGCACACCATCTCTATTTTTCTAATATAAGTCACCTCGTATCAATGTGTACTTTTGGGCTTGCAACCTAAGAGTTCTCTTTTGATTTTCATTTAGAATCTTAGGGAACTTGGCATTTTTAATAAAAATAAATAATGTATGAGTACCAAGGCTGCATCTCAATACTAGTAACTAACTAATGTTGTACTCCAACATTATTAACCTAAACCATATCCATATTTTCTTCTATCATAAGCTTTGCTAATCCTTGTCCTCGTACCAATTTTGTAATATGGATTTCTAAATTGAACTCATGAACCCAGTTGATCCATTTACATCTCTTGCTAGTAACCTTTGAATCGGTTAGGATGTCCTTGACTATTGCATGGGTGACATATGCAATCACTTTGGCACATACTAAATAAGGTGTGACTACTTTGACTGCTTTAACTAATACATATGCTTATTTCTCCATCATCTCATAATTTAGTTCAATTTTTTGCACATATTTACTAAAAAATGCAATAGAGTGTTCAAATCCCTCTTCATCCTTTTGTAACAACACAACTGCAATTGTATGAAATGATGCAAAGGAGAATAATGAAAAGGGCTTACTGTAATCATTAAAACTAAGAACAGGTGCTTCCTGAATTGATTTCTTTATTTTTTCAAAAGAACCTTGTGCTTCAGCATCCCACTCAAACATTGCACTTTTCTTCGAGAGTTTTATTATTGGCTTGACAACTTCTAAAAAGTTTGTGATGAATTGTCTCACAAAATTGATCTTTCCTAAGAAATACAACACTCCTTTGATGTTCTTTGGGGCAATGACCCTTTGGATTTCTTCTACTCTTTCTAGATCAATTTTGACCCCTTCCTTGGACACAATATGCCCCAGCAACTTCCCTTTTGTTACTACAAATTGGAATTTTTTAGGATTCAATGATACACCATATTCCAGGGATTTATTAAAAATCCTTTCTAAATGACCACAATGGTCCTCTACCTACTTGGAATATGCAGTTAAATCATCTTGATAAATGATCATAAAGACATCAACAAATTCCTTAAATGCTACATCCATGGCTCTCTGAAATGTGGCTCCAGCATTCATGAGACCAAAAGTCATTCTAACATAAACATAGGTCCCCATGGGGTAGTAAAGTAGTCTTGAATTTCTCTGATTCTTTCACTAACACCTGGTTGTAGCCCAAAAATCCATCCATCATTGACAATGAATCACAACCAGTAACCTTATGCAACATTGCCTCCATGTTAGGAAATGAATAGTTATCCTTGAGAGATGCGACATTCAAATTTCTAAAATCAACACAAAGTCTTATATCACCATTTATCTTCTTGACTGGGACCAAATTGGAAACCCAGGTTGAATGTCTTATGGATTGGATTATCCCTGCATCTCTCAGCTTCATCAGTTCTTGATGCATCTTGGGGGCTAACAGTGGGTTGATTAGACTTTGCATCTATCTGAATGGTTTAGTATCTAGCTTCAATGGGATCTCATGTTGGAAGAAGTCCTCCCTATAGGCTTTTAGGTCCTCATATGACCAAGAAAACACATGTTTGTGTCTTCTTAGAAATTTAATTAAATTGGCTCTAACATGGGAGTCTAATTTCTTTCCAATATATAATAACTGTGGTGATGTATCTGATCAAAAATTAATCTCCTCTGGATCCTCAATTTTAGCATTGGACATCTTTGAGTAATCATCCTGACTATTGAATAATTATGTTTAACTCTACAAGCCCCTTAGGGGTCTGATTAATTTTAATTGCACAACCCCATTTTTAAAAATAGTATCCTTTCCATCTATGACCTCAACCAAAGAATTGGAATCAACTTTTTGGACCTCATAATGGTCTAAGCACTGGATAAAATTGAGTATATCTTGATTATTTTCAAAAACTTTCCAGTTGTAAATGTTGTCAAGCACAATTGGCCTAGTTTTAACCTCCAAAATGGATACCCCACTTAAAGTCAAATCATCATTCTTTAAATCTACATTAGCTAAGAATTCATCCATAATATTTTTTAACCTTTCAATCCATCTAATATTAAAAGCATCAAATAACTCAATTTGGTCCCATATAGCATGATTATACAATTTTATCCTATCATTCTTTACAACATATTGAGATCTGACTTATTCTACCGTGAGCTCAAAATCCCCAAAAACCTTTATATACTTTCTACCATACCTAGTTGCAATATCTAAACCCAAAACAAAAGCTTCATACTTGGTAGTATTGTTTGTGAATTGAAAATACAACAAGAAAGAATACTTAAAGGTGTTGCCTGATGGAGAAATGAATAAGACACTAGCTCTTGATCCTTCTTTTGAGCAGGCTCCATCAAAGTACATTTTCCACAAGCCAGACTATTGTGACTTCGGCTCCTCCAACAATGGCTTAGTATTTCTGCATTGTGGGAGTATTTTCTCAACTCTGAAATTTTCCATGTCAACATCTACATATCAATTAAGCATATTATCCTGCACTTTTTCAATCATTATTGGTGCTCTAGGTTCCCTATACAATTTTACCTCCTTCCCATTTATTGGGATTTTTACATAAGATAAATCTAATTGTACATGGCCTCCAACTGATGCAGCCCATTGTCTAGATAATAACATGTCATAATGTGGTTCTATATCCATAACAACAACATCCATTTTGTATGTGGCCTCGGGGAATGCAACAATCTTTACTTCTATTCCTTTTAAAGTACCAATCACGGGGACCTCCCTATTATCCATAGCATAGAAAATCCCAAATGAAGTGTCAACTTCCAATCCCAATACTTTCATTACTGCATAGGGCTTGACATTTGTTGTAGCACCAGAATCAATCATGCAATTTTTTACCAGTTTTTTATTTATGAGCAAGGTCACATAAAAGGGATCAATCTGTGAGGGCTCTCTAGTAATTATATTTCCCACATATATGATGGGGACATCTTTAACATTTCTATTAAAGGAACTAAAACCTTCATTTGAGTAAGAACATGTTTCATATCAAATGCAAGCATTTCTAATGTAGTACCAATGAGTTTCTTACCTTTTCTTCCTATGTCAAGTACAACTTTCTTGTCATACTTTATTTCTTTCTTTTCCTCTTGAATAGAAGAAGATTCTCCTTGTTTAGCATTTTCTTTCTTTTATTTGCCTTTATTGGGATAGCTAGTATCAACCTTGGAGGCATTTTCTTTGATAAACACTAACCAAGTAGTTTTCCTTGATCGGGGTCCACTTTTCTATTCCTCAGATTATAAGCACTCCTAGCTTGGTTGATTTCTACCATAGTGAGGGATCTCTTTTCTTCTTCACTAGGAAATTTGAAATGTAGATATTTCTTATCATCACCCACCACATTTATAGTGCTAAGTAGCACATGATCAATTTCATCTTCTGAATTAGAGAACACTTGTTGATGGTAACCTTGGTATTCTTCTCTCTAGATAGCCACATCTACATCAACTTCCTCTTCATTGGAAGAAGAAAATTGGCGAGATCTCTTAACAGTGAACATATTGACAACAGAGTCTTCTTGTTCCAAACTCACTTGTTCACTAGTATCTTCCATCTGTTCTGCTAGTGTTTGGGTAACAACACACTGGAAAGAAGAATGAGGCATGTTGCAAGAAGCATACCAAGGGGTATTCTCAACATTGTGAGAATTGTTCCTTTTCAAAGGATCAAAGGTCACTTTATTTTTCTGATTCTCTTGATTTTTAGGAATAGATCTACCATCTTTCCAAATTTTTTTATAAGGCATGTCATGCAAATTTGGAAATCTGTCATTTCTTTGATATTGATACCTATCGTCATAAGACCCTCTATCATTTTTCTCAATCTTTGCAGTAAGGTCTTTTACCACATGTATTAACTTATCAACCTTATTCTCTTCTTTGTTTGATATGTTTGCTTGTCCTTTTGTGTCCTTCCACAATCTGTCATCCTCTCTTTTTCCCATTTTTCCTGAGCCCTTTTTGTTTCCCTCAATATTTATATCCATTTTGAAAGCCTCCTTTAGAGTTCATGGATTTTTATGCCTCAAAAGATATGACATGTTTCCATATGTTGCATTTAAATATGTTGTTAAACATACCTCTTTATCCAGTCTCAAGACCTGAAACAATTTATTCGTGGCCTTTTGAAACCTATTGTTCAATTTTTTACTATCATTTGGAAACTTCTTGATATTGTTAAACTCATTTAGCATAAAGCTTGAGTTAACATGTTGTCCATACTGCTCCTTAAAATTCCTAAAAAATTCATCCCAAGATGTTATACTATTTTCAGGCAATCCTCTGTACCAGTATCTAGCATCTTCAATCATAGATTGAACAAACAACTTCATTACTATGTCCTCATGCTCAATCTCAAAGTCATTTGTCTTGTTAGTGAAATTTTTAAGGTGTTCTTCACAAGAAATAGCATTGTTTCCACTAAATCTAGAGATCTTGTTCCTTACCTCATTTGGGATGACATTCAGCTGACCAGGGATCCCATAAAAGAATAAAGGATGATATCTATCCAGATGGAGAGGTATCCTTTAAAAATTTCCATAAAAATGAGTTCCACTGGTTCCAACTACAATAGCCTGATTTGTCACATTTCTAGTTGCACCACCAGCAAGATGAGTAGCATAAACTTGGGTTGGGCCAGAGGTTTGAAAATTTTGGCTAGCAAAATTTTCCATTACATTTTTCACTAGACCCATAGCTTGGGGACCATGAATAGGGGCATCCCCTTGTGATCTTGGTATCGGTCAAGTTGTAATTTGTGTGGTATTTGTCACTATAGTATCATTTATAGAATTATTTAAGAAGACTATTTTCAGTTTCATCTCTAGAGCTGTAGCTTCTAATTCAACCTTCTCCAACTATTTAGCAAGGTCCTTCTTAGCCCTCCTTTCTTTCACCAACTCTTGATCTAACTATGACATTCCACTGAGGAGATTTTCCTTGGGTCTTGGTTGTTCAATATGAATATCAGACACCTTATGTTTTCCTTTTTCCTAGATAGACACTCTTTCCTTATGGCATGCATCATAAGTATTTTGTTGAAATTTAGCAGGCCTCTCAACCTCCCACACTAGTACATTTGAGACCTTTTTATGATGGTGGATTATTTGAATTCAGATAGTATACCATCGATTAAGCAACACCACTAGGTGTCATAGTTTTGCAGTTGAAAAAAGCGACGGCTACAATTGGCGTCATAATTGTGACATCTTTAGTTGTCACAAAAAGGGGGTTTCAACACAGCGAATACACCGTTGGGTCTATTTGTAGTCGTCCCACTTTCGATGGATCTTCATTGAATGTAGTTAGTTTACCGGTAGAAATGTTGTACCTTTGATGGTTAACCATCATAATGTTTTGATGTCAAACCATCGTTGGTAGATTTTTAACCGACGGAAATGCTATTCATGAGACGGTTATCTGTCGCAAGTTTCTAACAGATTGTCATCACTTTTCTAGTGTCGTTGTAATTGTGACAGAAGTCACAATTTATATATATATATATATATATATATATATATATATATATATATATATATATATATATATATATATATATATATATACATATATATATACATATATATATATATATATATATACATATATATATATATACATATATTATGTATATATATAGATATATATATATATATATGTATATATATATATATATATATGTGTATATATATATATGTATATACATATATGTATATATATATATATATATATATATATATGTATATATATATATATATATATAGATATATATATATGTATATACATATATAGATATATATATATGTATATACATATATATATATATACATATATATATATACATATATATATATATACATATATATATATACATATATATATATATATACATATATATATATATATATACATATATATATATATATACATATATATATATATATATATCAAGTTTGACTCGATTGGTGTTCTTGCAGATTTGGTTATTTCATTCGAAGATGACTTTGAAGTAGATTTGATAGCAGCTCGTAGATTATTGAGTCGAGTCTAGAGACTTGGATTTGTGGATCACTATGGTTTCCATGATGACTTGGGAGAAGTCTTCTTCTAGGTGAACTGAGATGAGAGACTTGGATTATAGAAAGTGGTTCATTTGATGCGACTTATGAGACATTGGATGCCTCTTCACAATGGGTTTGCAGTGCGGTCTGTGGTGTTTCTTTGCGAATGGGTTCTTGGCAGAGATCTGTTGATTTTGGTAGCCATTGAGATGGATCGATATGACTTGATCTTGGGTCAAGACTTCTTGAGGCGAGCTGAAGTGATCATTGCTCCTTGAAGTGATTGATGTTTCTGATAGATAGTCATTGCTTTTAGTTTTGTCATCGATTATTGTTTGGTTTCCATCATAATTGTGACGACTCACACTATTTTTTAAAAAGAAATATATATTTGTCATACGTTGATTGAGATCTTAAATTATTGAGCTTCTCTTTGTTTCAATAATAGTTTAACATTCTCTACTTAATAGGGCCAACTACATGAAGGTGGAAGCTCATCTAGCCCCTCCTAAGATCCTCTTATGACCCTTTACGACACTTTAAGACCTCTAAGATGTATTCTTAGGGATCGTAAAGGGTCATAAAGGGTCATAAGGGGTCCTGGGACACAACAACTGAGAAACATAAATGTAGACATCATGGTCACAATTGTTTGGAGACATAACATAATTGAATGCTACACCCAGACGATGCAACACAACCACTACTCCTACAGTTTGAATTTGACACTATGGGATCCAAAAACCAAAGATACCTGTAGCTCAAAGTGGACACTGTAGGTATCTTTGGTTGTTGGATCCCGTAGTGTCCACTTTGAACTGCAGGAGTAGTGGTTGTGTTGCATCATCTGGGTGTAGCATTCAATTATGTTGTGTATCGAAACAATTGGGACCATGATGCCTACATTTATGTTTCTCAACTATTGTGATACCTACATTTATGTTTTGTAGCTATCATGTTTATTTGCATGTTCTTTATGTGTTTGGATTCTCTCCCTCGTGCATCAAAAATAAGATTTTCCCACTTTGAATCGAGAATGTGTGTGCAACACAAGTAGAATATGCATGGATAGCAGATGGAGCTGAGAAAACACAACACGTTTATATTTTTTTAATAGGTCAAAATTACAATGTTCACGATGGTCTATAACGTAAAATACACAATTAAAGACCTCTATCAAAAATGAAACCCTTTTGTTTTTTTCAACTCCACCTGATATCCTATGTATATGAATTGAGATTGCATATTGAACTAGGTGTCTCCTTCTGTATTGCCTGAAACCAAGAGACTATCACAGTTAACATCTAAAATCATTATTGAACTTTTGTTATTATTAAAAAGTACACTATTCTCCTTTGTTTCTTGTACACCATCTCTGTCAGCAAGTTTCTTCATGGATGGCCTCCACTTTCTTCCCCGCTACAACTGTAACCATATTCATTCTCCTGCGGTCATTACTATCTTCTCTATTGATTAGACCTCCACTATAATTTCTCTAATGAAAATTTCCAAATTCATTGTTTGGTATTCCTTCATCTCCCCTCAACTTCATCACTTATGTGTATGGCTTCTCTCCCTCGCATCGAAAATAAGATTTTTCCCACTCTAAATTGAGAATGTGCATGCAACACAAGCAGAATATGCATGGATAGAAGATGGAGTTGAAAAAACACAACATGTTTACATTTTTTTAATAGGTCAAAATTACAATGTTCACGATGGTCTAAAACTTAAAATACGCAATTAAAGACCTCTATAAAAAATGCAACCCTATTGTGTTTTTCAGCTCCACCTAATATCCTATGTATATAAATTGAGATTTCATATTGAACTAGGCATCTCCTTCTGCATTGCCTGAAACCAAGAGACTGTCACAATTAACATCTAAATGGCATGTCTCATCATCACAACTAATCCACCTTAAACAATTAATTAACCATTCTAGACAACATGATGATTTAAGGTTTTTTGTGAAGCTTCAAACTTGGTAGTTGCAATCAATATTTGTATTACAAGTTTTTTTGTTGTTCAAGTATTGTATTTTAGAAAAGAACCCATTGAACATTCTAATACTAATTTCTCCCAAAATATGAAATCCACTAAAATTTAGCGAAAACCCCTCCAACATTACAACACTGTATAAAAGGAAACTCAATGTATAAACATGGAACTAAGCTCAAACACATGTAAATAAACATTAGTCATTATCAAATAAACATCAAGAAATAAACATCAGTCATTATCAAATAAGTTTCATAAATGAGAATCATTTTTTTTTTGGCTTTTTCTTTTTTTCTACTTCCCTATATTGTTGCAAAGGCTTATCCATGTCCAGAGTGTCATTTCTTCTCAGTCGTTCACTTGATCTCACTGTCCTTTGTAAAGGTGGGTCCTCTACAATAACAAATAAAAGGCTTCAATTAAAAACATATTATCATAATTGGGGTTAATTTAAAAATATATTTTTTATTGTTACAAGCATTTCAATACATTAAAAAACATAAATGTGACGCTCTTTACCTTGTCCAACCACATCATCTTGCTCGGCGGCTTGAACCTCAACACGCTCATCGGGAACAACATCCTCTACATCCCCTGCAACTGCAATACAAAATGTTTTATTAATCCCAATACATTATAATTAAATTTTTATTAATATGCCAAATTCAATTTAACATGTTTGCTTGTATTAAATATTCATTAATCAAAATTCGAATAAAAAATGTATACCTTGAGTACTACAATTCACATTAGAATCGATGCCTCAGTTGTGCTTGGCCAGTGCAGTATCAATATCGACAGGTTGTATTCCAATGTAAATAATTAGTGCATTTATCAACAATATATACATATAAATATAAGACAAATACTAAGAAATGTTAATCATTCAGTTTAATACATATAAATATATTATCTTTATGTTGGAACTTAACATCAAATATAGTAATTGGTAAAGTTTTCAACTTGAAATAAAAATCAATTGGCTTATTTACCTGATCAACAGATCTAGCAGAAGAACCTTGTTCACTCATTGCTCGATATCATTCAGCCACAACTTTATAGCCTTGTTTGTAGCCTATTTTTTTGTCCTCTTCTGTAATTGGTTTTTTGAACTCCAAGGCCTGCATTTTTTATTGGTATCATGAATTTTTATTTTAGTGAATTTCATCAAAACTAAATTTATTACAATTTAATTATAAATATTTGCATACAATTTTTCATTTACTAATACTTACAACTCGTGCAGTAAGTTTTGAATATCCACCCGAGCCAAGCCTGTGTTGCTCGTGCTTTTGTTTTCTCGTTGTTGTTTCCTTTGTTGTGTCAGGAAAACTATGTGATATTTGAAATATGTTAGATCACATAAGTACAAAGAGTAAATAGTACATAATTTCATTATTAACATTATCACATACCTTCTTTCCTTGGGTGATACTACTCATCCACTATGTCTTGCACTTCTCTCAAGTGCATCCTTTTTAAGATCCTCCCACTCATTAATAGGAATATAGGGTGGCCACTCGTAATAAGGGTTGTGTTCTATTTGGGTCCTATAGTTGTCCCTAATATACTTCAAATCAGTGCCGGCTTTGTCAAGGAGTCTAAGTCTATGAAAGACTTCGGGTCCAAAAAGTGTTGTCATAGAGTCAATGAGTTTATTCTTTAACCCTTTATCTTGTAGTGAACACCTTTTAAGAAAAAAAACTATTAGATTCATAAATGAAGTGAAGCTACTTTTAATATACTTGAAGAAAGGGATGAAACAAAATCTAATCTTGCAATGAAATCAAAATATGATACCATGTGCGTATGGTCAGCCCGAAAATGCACAAATATTCATCATTAAGTTTTTCATAAAATAGATTATTCCCTAGAAGATAATTAAAAGATTATTATAATTAGTTATTGCAAGGGACCACACAAGGGGTTAGTGCATTACATTATGAGTATTATATTGTATAGTAAAAGAAAGGATCAGTCTTTAAAGTACCTGGAAGCTGGGCTACTCTCAAGGGAAGTTCATCTTCATTTCTCATGAGTAATTGACCACACTATATTGTTCCCATAAATTTAACATGAGTACATCCAGGAATTGCGTCATCACCTCCTACATAAAATGAATCCAATATTACAAAATGCCCCCTAAGAAAGAATATATAGTTCAAGTGAAATAAACTCATGATAAATAAGACAGAAAAAGAGGAGTCTACTTACCAATAGTAGGTGTTGCCATCACATATGTGGTCATGCTATGTGTTGCCGAGATTGCAGGTGGAACTACCTCTATGGATCTCATCCTCATACCAAGCGTTGTACTCAACATAGGTTCAATAGCAGGTGTTGAACAAAAATATTGTTAGAGCATAAAAAAATATGGATAACCATGGACAAGATGGAGGATAAAACATGTGATGTACCATCCGAAGTATTTGCATCTGAGGTAATGCCCTTTAATCTATTTAGCGTAACCTATAAAGAGAACACATATATATATTATTTAATGACATAAATAAAATAGCATACTATAAAAATCATTATTGAACTTTTGTTATAATTAAAAACTAAATTAATATTTAGTCCATAGTTCTGAACATGGCCAATCAACATATTTGATGCCCTCTGTATTTCAGGAGTGTGAGATTGAATATTTTCCATTCGAGCTAACTCTTTTGATATTGCACGAAGGACCTTTTCTAGTGAAACCATAGGATCAACCTCTGATAAAAAATCAACATCAAATGGATCCTGCTCATTCTGCAGCTCCTCATGGACTACTTGTTCCTTTCCCTTTTTCTGATCACCACTCAATTGTGAGAACAATAGTATTAGCCCTTTATTTAAAAGCAATCCAAAATAGTATAACAAAAAAAAATACACATTAACATAATAAAAAATATGCATTAACATTTTTCTTGTATGTGCATTTGTACAAAAACAATGAGTTTTACCTGTCGGGAAGAAGAATTCCCATGAGAACTATCACTGTTGTGCATATCGTGTGGCTCTTGATCCATACTATAGCTCTGTATTTCAAAAAAAATCATTCAGAAATGTTAAAACACATGTGTTCTTATTCTAAGTTATGTTGAATAATAGACAACTATCAAAATATGTACCACCTTGTTCATGATAGTGATGGGGATTTTTGTATCTATGCAATTCAAATTGTAATTGATAAGCAACTCCTCACCCCCATGTATTGATTTGATCGCACATACAAATATGTGATTTCCCTCGCGTGCCTCAAATATGCAATTGGGTTGCTTCTTAGTTGATGTTGGTCATGTACTATTTATAAAACCTAAAATATTCCATGATGCTTTGGGTCTTCCATCAATGTATATAGCTACTTTTTTACTTTGTTCACTGACTTTTTGTTGTATATATTTTGCCACAAGTGCATACCTACACATACTTTTTTTATATTTAACAATCTACATCCAACTGCTATAATCATAACAAGGTCCGACATACTCCATCAATTTGACAACTTTGTTGTAAGAGACCTTTATGTCATCCATGGAAAATAGGCCCAAACCATGTAATGAAGATGGTGTTATGTGATATATCCTCTCTTTAACACAAAAATTAGTGTTTATTGAAGGAAGTTCATTGGGGACCCATTGTTTCTGTAGATGTTTGTACCTAAACGGCAGCTCAGAGTCACCTTTTCTCTCATCGTCATAAGAACACGACCCTCCTTAAGCAAGGAAAAATTTTATGCATTTATTGAATTTCTTTCTGATCTTTTGACCTCGAGTTGATCTTATTGAATTACACGTACTAAATGTCTCACTTTCTTCTTCCATTCCTAGATTTTCCTCACTTGAGGAAGACAATTCTAACAAATACCTATTCGTTGGTACCTACACTTCATGCAGTGACTTGACTTGTACCTAAAAATCCATGAGATTGTGTGGGATACCTGACATAAGATAATAGTTATAGAATCAAACAAACATGGTTCACTCCATAGTTTTCATTATATCTTGTGAAAGACATTATATATTGTTAAAATTATCTATTTATCCAACAATATTTTGAATATCTCAGCATTGCATATAACTAAACATCTCAGCATTGCATGAGACACCACTATTGTGGCATTTCGTCAAATAGTTCTCGTGCCTTGCCAGTGTTTTGATTACATCTTATGAAGGACTTTATACATTGTTAAAATTATCTATTTATAATTTCAGAATTAGCTCACTCCATTGCAGGGAAAAAAGAGAATCCCCTATGATTTAACATCATTGAGATGCCTCCTTTCAATAGCTTCATGTCACGTTCTCATAGCTTCTCATAGCTTCCTATGTGTTTCATCTTTCATTTATACACTTACTTCGACCAAACTTTTAATTTTCTGACAAATTTTGCCAAAGGCTTTGTAGGAAACCAAAGGCATTATAAATCATGAATTCGCTATAAAATTAATGTATTGCTCTATATTTCATATGGACATTTTTTTAAATGTTTGGCATGTATGTTTATTCAAATGGAGTTATATCATTTGGAATGGATATATGATCAGTTGATATCAAATTCTATGTCAAGATTTACAACATTAAATTGATCATAGTTAGAAGACTCAGACACAAGAAGAATATGAGTATAGCCAATTTTCAGAAGAATATGAATGAATGAAAACATACATAAGTGGATGAACATAAATAATGAAGGTACTTGATATTGCCTGAAGTAATGAAGTGTTGACCTTGGGTTCAATCCAGTATGCTCATGTATGATCTAGAAACTGCAAGGAAAGAAAGAATGGAGTTAGATCCAAAGGATCTAAGCAATGTCTGACACCATATTATTGATCCTCATCTACAATTATGCATGTGCATAGTTAAGCCATACACTTCTAAAAGGAACTATGCTATAGAACATGTGCACTTAGGAAAATGCACTTCATATTGCAGCCATGACTTGAGGTAGGCATTCAAGATTTGTCTTCTCATTAACTCAATTTCATTTTGATGGAATTTGTTGATTTAATTATGATACCAGCTTGGTTCTAAACAAAAAGAAAAATAAAAAGAAAATGTCATTTGTAATTTTTGTAAATTTGAAGAGATGCCACGAAGATAACACTGCACTTTTGCATGGCGTGAAGAGGGCATTCAAGTTTGGCATGCACGAAGAGGCCGGCACCATGTGGGAAGAGGGCACTAGCACTTGAGGTAGGCATTTGAGCTTTGTCTTCTCATTAACTCAATATCATTTTGATGGCATTTGTTGATTTAATGGCACAATATGAATGTTAATAGTGGCATTGTTTACATCTTAGCATTTGGAATGCTCGATGACCCGTGAGCTTTGAGAGATAGGGCATTGTTGCTATTACCTTCAAGGCATTGTGAGAAGTATTTGATCTCTCTTTATTTGTTTTGCTACTAATATTCACTATGTGGTACTCCCTGTTTATGATCATTTCATGAGGAAATGTCTTGATGGCTCACGGACTGCAAGCTAGGGCATCATGCATTGTTTATGAGCTCACTTTTTGAGCTCCTCATGTCCCTATTTGATTGGTCGGTGCTCTATTTGTTATATTGATTTTACATCATATATTTAATCTTAATAAATATCTTATAAAACAACATAAAACTAACCCAAAATACTTTGTCTTAATAAAATCTTAATAAAACAATATATTTAGTCTTAATAAAATCTTATAAAACAACATACATTGTGTGAAGTGTTTGATCTCTCTTTATTTGTTTTGCTATTGATATTCACTAGCTATGTGGCACTCCCTGTTTATGATCATTTCATGAGGAAATGTCTTGATGGCTCACAGTCTGCAAGCTAGGGCATCATACATTGTTCATGAGCTCACTATTTAATACTGGCATTGTTTACATCTTTTCATTTGGAATGCTTGATGACCCATGAGATTTGAGAGCTAGGGAATCATTGCTATTACCTTCAAGGCATTTTGTGAAGTGTTTGATCTCTCTTTATTTTATTTTTTTTTGATATTCACTATGTGGTACTCCCCGTTTATGATCATTTCATGAGGAAATATCTTGATGGTTCACAGGCTGCAAGCTAGGGCATTATGCATTGTTTATGAGCTCACTATTTGAGCACTAGAAAATCAAATAGGGACATGAGGTGCTCCAATAGTGAGCTCATAAACAATGCATGATGTGCTAGCTTGCATCCCATGATCCATCAAGACATTTCCTCATGAAATGATCATAAATGGGGAGTACCACATAGTGAATATCAACAGCAAAACAAATAAAGAGAGATCAAACACTTCACACAATATATGTTGTTCTATAAGATTTTATTAAGACTAAATATATTGTTTTATTAAGATTTTATTAAGACAAAGTATTTTGGGTTAGTTTTATGTTGTTTTATAAGATTTTATTAAAACTAAATATATGATGTAAACTCATAATTATACTTGATATATATATACTTGAAAGGAAGAATTATGAAATATAGTTGTAGGTAGTTATCTCTTCTATAATGATGGAGGAGTGAAAGGTAATGATCAATGAGGTTTCTGCTATTAGATCATACATTAATACACTTACTATTTTGAATTTGAGCTCGGGCATCATGCTATGTTATTGTTGTCATTGCATGCTTGTTGTTGTTGTGCACCATATATTGTTTTATACACTGTTTATTTCATTGAGACCATGAGCTTGACATTTGTAATGTATTTTCTGTTATTGGATCAATGTTTCCATGTTGTTGAGGTTGTAGATGCATTGAATCACCATTGCCATTCTATTTTTATAGCAGCAATATAACAAACAAAGAACCGGCAAATCAAATAGGGACATCAGTAAGACATTTAATGCATTATTACTTCATCATGATGATAAAAATTTCATTGGCTCAAAGCACATAGAATGTGGGTAGATGCATTGAATCACCACTTCCATCTATTTTGATGAAGAGGAACTATGTTATAAAATTTCAAGGCATCAAATTTTATAACCATACATATATTTTATGAGTATAACTATACAATAGAAGAGCACCCACATGCCTTGGTTGTTATTGGTCTATGAAAGTTTTTAGTTTTCCTTTCCCGATTGAGATGTCATCCTAAGATTCAAAAGGACCAAGGTAATAATAAGTCTTGAACATAAATGCATGATTGTGGATCCTCAAGTAGGATTTGTGATGAAAAGGAAGAACACTTATATGGGTTTACCCACATAAGGACAATGGTTTCATTCATCTTTCTTTCAAGTGCTCTTTTGTACTTTCCTTAGCCTCTAGGCTTGGGCATCCTATAGGGGTTGAACCAAAATTACGAAGGCAATAAGGACACATAGAACAATAGGTTTGGGGACTTAAACTTATGTTCAATCCTTAGTAATGGTTTGGGGAACTAATTACTAGATGAGTGACTACAATACCCTATTTTTCATTATTAGATGATCTTGTTTAATTTGTGTTCATTTCATACAAAGATAAATGTAAAGGAAAAGAAATTTTTGCATACAAAGATTACATGTACATATATGAAAAATAACTTGTATTTACTATACAAGGAAAATAACTTTCAAAAGAAAATGCAAGATTACATGCATACATAAGAGGATGAACATAAATAATAAGGGTGCTAGACATTGCCTGAAGTGATGAATTTTTTACCCGGGTATGAATCTAGTGTGCCCCTATGTGATCCAAAACCTATAAAGAAAAGAAAGATGGGGGTTGGATAAAAAAAATATATAAGAAATGAATGGCATCCTATTACTTATCCTCATCTACAATTATGCATGTGCATAGTCAAGCCATACACTTATGAAAGAAAAACCATGCTACAAGACATGTGACTACATCATTCAAATAGTGCAACAGCAACACCAAATTTTGTTGTTTCATCTGGTTTTGTTGTTTCATCTGGTGTTGTTGTGACATCATTTCCAAATGATGCACCCACAACAGTCACACATCATGCCCATTAGCACAAGGCAGTCATGAGCAAGCATGAGTAAGCAATGGAAGGGGCATACATCATCATCAAATCAGAGGAGAAAAGCATCAAATCTGCATATTAAGAGAGGATTACATCATGGATTTCAACTAAAGATCATAACATCACAACATGGTTGGCAGCCCCAAGGAGGCCCCATTGCATGTAGTGAGTAAGCTACATCAAAACAAAGAGGTACACAAATCTGCATCATCTATACATTAATGCTATGGCATGGAGTATATTTGAATCTGCATTTTAAAGGATAAGTAAGAAAGTTGCATGATGCTAGTGAAATTGACAAAAGTACAGATCTAATGAAGTAATGAAGCTACCCACATTCTATGTGCTTTGAGCTAATTAAATTTTTATCATCATGATGAAGTAATAATGCATTAAATGTCTTACTGATGTCCCTATTTGATTGGACGGTGCTCTATTTGTTATATTCATGCTATCAAAATAGAATGGCAGTGGTGATTCAATGTATCTATAGCCTCAAAAACATGGCAACATCGATCCAATAATAGAAAATACATTACAAATGTCAAGCTCATAGTCTCAATGAAATAAACAGTGTATAAAACAATATATGGTGCACAATAGTAGCAAGCATGCAATGACAACAATAACATTGCATGATGCCCAAGCTCAGATTCAAAACAGTAAGTGTATTAATGTATGATCTAATAGAAGCAACATCATTGATCATTACCTTTCACTCCTCCATCATTATAGAAGAGATAACTACCTACAACTATATTTCATAATTCCTCCTTTGAAGTATATATATATATATCAAGTATAATTATGAGTTTACATCATATATTTAGTCTTAATAAAATCTTATAAAACAACATAAAACTAACCCAAAATACTTTGTCTTAATAAAATCTTAATAAAATAATATATTTAGTCTTAATAAAATCTTATAAAACAACATACATTGTGTGAAGTGTTTGATCTCTCTTTATTTGTTTTGTTGTTGATATTCACTATGTGGTGCTCCCCGTTTATGATCATTTTATAAGGACATGTCTTGATGGCTCATGGGTTGCAAGCTAGGGCATCATGCATTGTTTATGAGCTCACTATTTAAGCACCCACCAATCAAATAGGAACATGAGGTGCTCAAACAGTGAGCTCATAAACAATGCATGATGCCCTAGCTTGTAGCTCACGAGCCATCAAGACATTTCCTCATGAAATGATCATAAACGGGGAGTACCACATAGTGAATATCAACAAAAAAACAAATAAAGAGAGATCAAACAGTTCACACAATGCCTTGAAGGTAATAGAAATGATGCCCTAGCTCTCAAAGCTCATGGGTCATCAAGCATTCCAAATGAAAAGATGTAAATAATGACAGTATTAAATAGTGAGCTCATGAACAATGTATGGTTCCCTAGCTTGTAGTCTGCGAGCCATCAAGACATTTCCTCATGAAATGATCATAAACGAGGAGTACCACATAGCTAGTTAATATCAACAGCAAAAAAAATAAAGAGAGATCAAACACTTCATACAATATATGTTGTTTTATAAGATTTTATTAAGACTAAATATATTGTTTTATTAAGATTTTATTAAGACAAAGTATTTTGGGTTAGTTTTATGTTGTTTTATAAGATATTTATTAAGACTAAATATATGATGTAAACTCAATATAACAAATAAAGCACCAGCCAATCAAATAGGGACATGAGGTGCTCAAACAGTGAGCTCATAAACAATGCATGATGCCCTAGCTTGCAACCCACGAGCCATCAAGACATTTCCTCATGAAATGATCATAAACAAGGAGTACCACATAGGGAATATCAATAGCAAAACAAATAAAGAGAGATCAAACACTCCATGTAATGCCTTGAAGGTAATAGAAATAATCAAACACTTCAAAATAGGGACATCAGTAATAAAATAGGGACATCGGTAATAAAATAATACACTTACTATTTTATCAATAGCAAAACAAATTAAGATATCTCTATTTTATTACTGATGTTCCTATTTACATCTTTTCATCAAATGACCCAAAAACATCAAGAATGGTCCTATATGGTCACTAATAGCCAATTTTCAAAAGAATATGAATGAATATGCAAACATACATAAGTGGATGAACATAAATAATGAAGGTACCAAACATTGCCTGAAGTAATGAAGTGTTGACCCAGGGTTCAATCCAGTATGCTCTTGTATGATCCAAAACCTACAAGGAAGGAAAAGATGGGGTTAGATCCAAAGGATCTGAGCAATGTCTGGCACCCTATTACTGATCCTCATCTACAATTATGCATGTGCATAGTCAAGCCATACACTTCTAAAATGAACTATGCTACAGGACATGGGTGTGTGTTAATGTGATTCAAAAGCTATTATGGAAGATTATTTTATTATTGAGATAAGGATATCTTAATTCTACAAGAATAAATGTTTTGAGAAACATTTGAATTTAATACTGACAATAACATGAGGAGTGATATATTTCAAGCTTCAGCGAGACTTCATACCATGCAGTGTTTGTAGATTACGTTCAATGTGTTATTTACGATTGTATTGGTGGGAAAACTCTTGAAAATGTGCAAAAGAGATTGCATTCAACCATGTTGTTTACATGACACATGTAGTTTACCTCTAGCCTAAATTGGCATTGCATATAAATTTGTGGATGGTGTGTGGTACGAATCCTCGCTCAAGCTTTAAAATGATGAGCATTATGATGATGAGGTATGGTGTGGTAAGCACAAGTATAGTTTCTCGTAAGCTGCTATTGGTTTAGTTTTTTTTTTTCAATAGTTGCAGAATCCAACTTCTCCTATACTTACACGTATGTATACATTTTGGGCTTGGCTTTAATGTCATGTAAATTTGAGTGAAATGGTAATAATATTTAAGAACAACAAGTATGGCATTTTAAACAAGTATGCATATACATTATATAACAGGAGTGATATATTTTAATGGAAACACTTAATGAGAAGGATGCCTATATAACAGGAGGAGTGATATATTTTAATGGCAATGGACATAGAAATTGCAGTGAAACTCTGTAATTTATTATTGTAAGTGGACATAGAAATTGCAATGAAACTTTGTAATTTATTATGGCTCAGTGTTGTATATCCATAGTCAATGTCTATTTAAACTTTAGGATGATACTTATATGATGGCTTGAGTAAATTGTTCTTACCTTGAGACTAGTACACCATGGGATTAGAGGATGGTTGTTATAATAGCAACTATGTGTCTGTGGGATACTTTTATATTTTGTATTAAATGATGATACATATGTGTTTCTTCTTTTTACAACAGTTTATATTCTGATACTTATATCTTGAATTGTCAAATGACCAATGAGTGATAATTTCAAAAGTGTAACATAATTAAAAGGCATGTGAATTCATATTGTACTTAATCTAAATGTCACTATGTACTATTTTTACTTACGATATTTTGAGACCCCTCTCCATTTTAAACTAACCTATGACTTCAAAGGAGGAATTATGAAATATAGTTGTAGGTAGTTATCTCTTCTATAATGATGGAGGAGTGAAAGGTAATGATCAATGAGGTTGCTTCTATTAGATCATACATTAAAACACTTACTATTTTGACAGCAATAACATTGCATGATGCCAGAGCTCAAATTCAAAATAGTAAGTGTATTATTTTATTACTGATGTCCCTATTTGATCTAATAGAATCAATATAAAAAATAGAGCACCGGCCAATCAAATAGGGACATGAGGTGCTCAAACAATGAGCTCATAAACAATGCATGATGCCCTATCTTGTAGCCCGCAAGCCATCAAGACATTTCCTCATGAAATGATCATAAATGGGGAGTACCACATACTGAATATCATAAACAAAACAAATAAAGAGAGATCAAACACTTCACACAATACCTTGAAGGTAATAGCAATGATGCCCTAGCTTTCAAAGCTCGTGGGTCATCAAGCATTCCAAATGCAAAGATGAAAACAATGCCACTATTAACAAATGCCATCAAAATGAAATTGAGTTAATGAGAAGACAAAGCTTGAATGCCTACCTCAAGTCATGGCTGTCATATAAAGATCAAATGCTAAGAAACTATGTTATAAAATTTCATGCCAAATTTCATCAAGAATGGTCTTATATGGTCACTAATAGCCAACTTTCAGAAGACCATTTATGAATATGCAAACATTCATAAGTGGATGAACATAAATAATGAAGGTACCAAACATTTCCTGAAGTAATGAAGTGTTGGCTCAGGGTTCAATCCAGTATGCTCTTGTATGATCCAAAACCTGCAAGGAAGGAAAAGATGGGGTTAGATCCAAAGGACACTATTAGGGCACTATTTCTCCTTGACTGTATTCTTTTGGGGTCTGATCTATTGTAGTTGTTTCTTTTTTCTTTAAATCGGTGTTTACAATTACTTTTGATGCAATATTTCTGTGAAGAACAAGAACAAAATGGTGAACAAGTGTATTTGACAAAGATAAACATGACACATTTTGTTGGGCTGATTAGGTTGGTCTGGTACCATTAACATGGCCTAGCCAAATATTAAACAGTGAGCTCATGAACAATGCCATCATTAAACATTGAGCTCATGAACAATGTATGATTCCCTAGCTTACAGCCCGTGAGCCATCAAGACATTTCCTCATGAAATGATCATAAACGGGGAGTACCACATAGTGAATATCAATAGGAAAACAAATAAAGAGAGATCAAACAGTTCACACAATGCCTTGAAGGTAATAGAAATGATGCCCTAGCTCTCAAATCTCCCAGGTCATCAAGCATTCCAAATGAAAAGATGTAAACAATGCCAGTATTAAATAGTGAGCTCATGAACAATGTATGATTCCCTAGCTTGCAGCCCACAAGCCATCAAGATATTTCCTCATGAAATAATCATAAACGGGGAGTACCACATAGTGAATATCAATAGCAAAACAAATAAAGAGAGATCAAACACTCCACACAATACCTTGATGGTAATAGCAATGATGCCCTAGATCTCAAAGCTCACGGGTCATCAAGCATTCCAAATGAGAAGATGTAAACAATGCCAATATTGAATAGTGAGCTCATGAACAATGTATGATGCCCTAGCTTGCAGCTCGCAAGCCATCAAGACATTTCATCATGAAATGATGATAAACAAGGAGTACCACATAGTGAATATCAACAACAAAATAAATAAAGAGAGATCAAACACTTCACACAATGCCTTGAAGGTAATAGAAATGATGCCCTAGCTCTCAAAGCTCACGGGTCATCAAGCATTCCAAATGCTAAGATGTAAACAATGCCACTATTAACAATGCTAAGATGTAAACAATACCACTGAAATTGAGTTAGTGAGAAGACAAAGCTCGAATGCCTACCTCAAGTACCAGTGCCCTCTTCCCACATGGTGTCAGCCTCTTCATACATGCTAAACTCGAATGCCCTCTTCACGCCACGTAAAAGTGCAGTGTCGTCTTTGTGGTAGCTCTTTGAATTTACAAAAATTACAAATGACACTTTCTTTTTCTTTTTTTTGGTTTATAATTAAAGGGTTTCACAATCACGATGTTAGTATTTCTATTATGACACTGTCAGACGCACTTGTAAAAAACACACAAAAAACAAACACAAATTGGTGTAGCGTCGCAAATTGGTGTCGAAATTCGACCCCAAATGTTGTAGTGCCAATTTTGTAATTTTCTTAACACAGGACCTTCCCCCTAAAACTCATCTCCCTTTATTTGAGATTCACCTTGTTGTGACCTTTCTCTCAGTGCATTAATCTCACCAAAAACCTCCTTATTTAGGCCTTTGTATTTTTCACTCAAGGCTTTATCATTTGCCTGATGTTGTGTAGTGACTCTTAATAGTCTCTCCCTTTCGAGCAATAAATAACAAATCTCATGCTCTCTTTCCTTTTTCTTATTTTTCACTTCTAATCTTTGTTCCCTTTCCCTTCTTCCCAAGGCCAACATCTCTTCTTAGAGGACTTCAACATCATATTGTGTAGAATCATAATTCTTAGCATCATTGAGGTCAATCAAATCTTGCAGACCTTGGTTACCCACTAGGTAACAAGGTTGGTCCATTAAGTTTTGGGATACCTCACTTGGGTTAGACACACTACTATGCATATGACCTTGATTCCTCACTCTTTTTGTGTCAACTCTCCTATATTGGATATGGGTTACACCTTTACTTTGAGGCCTATCCTCGGTAGTATCAAACATATGGTTTAGAAAAGGTTGACTATATGATTCAGATCTTGTGGAAGATGACGAGGATTTCTCAGGTAGTGGGGTCATATTTTTTTTCTTAGGAATCTAGGACACACCAGAACCTGACTCAACCTGACTTGACCAATCCATCCTATTATTTATAGGAAGTTCACTTTCCAAAATGACCTTAGGATGCTTCTTCAGGTAAGATCTAGTATTCTTTTGAGGCTTCATTTATGTTAATGCAAGGGAAAAATCTAGCACTAAACTTTGACACTGGTATAATGATGAATGCAAAGTCACCACTCAGAGCAAATCTAGGGAAATATAAACTTCTAAAATATTTTACTACTATGAAACACCAGAGAATCTTAGATAGATTTAACAATACTTTTCTATGTCATTCCCTAGAAGAGTCACCAATTTTGTTGGAGCTATTTCTTGTAGATTAATATTTTGAAAAAACATTCCTATGACTCTCTATGCCTAGCTCCAAATCTATCAAGAAAATAACTAACTTAATCAAGGTGAAAATCCCCATTCACTTCAAGCTCCACTGACTTAGGCGGGTGTACCTTTTTGATTTAGCATTTTTTAGTAAACCATATAGTGGATATGTGTCTTCTTAACATATATGTAAACATTCATTTAACAATACTTGTAAAATAAAATACTTGAGTTATTTTAAGATATTCATGCAACTCTAGAATATGACCAATGCTAACATCCTAGGGCATAGAGTCTAACAAATGCATATCCACTAAAACATATTACTGAAAATAAATTTCAAAGCCATTTTAAGACCTCCATGTCTTACACAGAACTTTTATCAGATCATTACAAGATCATCGAATTTGTAAACCCTCCCTAAACCCTCATAAATAATCAATGGGACTTACACTTTCCTTTAAAACAACTTGCAACTATTTCATAATCTACCTAATAGATTGATGAACTAGAAATTCCTTACAATCCTAATCCATAAGAAATCAAAGAAGCACACAAAGACAATCAAGCACTGAAATAAGGTTTAAAAAATTATTTCTATTAATATCTTCATCTTCAGTACATTCAAGAAGAACAAACTACACTTAGAAAATCACCAAAAGTATTAGACCAGAATTGCATTCCCTTTTCTCCAAAAAAGAAAAAAAAAATCCTACAATAGTTACAACTTGCATTATATACCACTACCCATCTTGGAATCATGTAATGAGTCAAGATGCAACAAGCTAAGAATGGCTAGGATAAGACAAAAAATAGTTACAAAGAGAAACCATGCTTTCACAAAAAGGCATGCCATAACCACTATGTTTGATCATGCTTGCAGTAACCTCGTATGTCAGCATCATGGCACCTTTGTCTGTGAATATTCAAGATGATTGTACTAGATGGTCTTATTTGCTTTTAGATAACTATCCTCCTTGTGCTCAATGATCAGGCACCATGTGTCCTTCACTCTTCTTTTTCTGATGGTGGATCATCAACAATTGGCTTCCTCTTCTTTTTCTTTAGGTCAATGTCCCATGTTGCCACCTCCTCATATGTAGGCCAATCAAATGATTTGATCTTCTTTTTTTTTTTGTACTACCTTATCCCACCTGGAGTCTTCTACGGCTTTTGCATCTACTATGTACTTGAAAAATCCCATCTCAACCTTGAACATGGTATCAATTACATTGTTGAAAACCACTATTTCCAAGGTGTCATCTACAGCCAAATGAGACTCTCTCTTTTCTATCTTGGCATAAAACTCCCCACTCCAAATACTTATTGCCTTTAAACTCAAGTAACCATTAAAAATAGGGGCACAAAATGGTTGTAGTTATAACTAAAAATACCTATTTTCACTTTTATCAAATTCACCTTACCTTTGAAGAAAGACAGGGATGCATTGATTGTATCAATCACTTCCCTAGTGTCAGTGATAGTCTCAGGAAAATCGGGCCTATACTATTGTACTGCTTCCAACTTCTTGAAGGGAGATTCCCTTCCTGACCAGAAAGTGAAGAGTGGCTCTAAAGTATCCACTGCATCAATGACTTCCTTTTCCAACCTCTACAAATTGATGTGTGAATTATGCACAACATCAACCTTTGTCTTAATTATTTGCATCCTATGATGCAGAATGTCCATCAATGTTGTAAGTGCAACCTCATTTTTCTTGTCACTTGATGTTTCCTTCCCCTATGGTGCATCTATTTACATTGGTTTCACACCTATAGAGACTTTTGAAGTAATACCAAGATCATCTTGTGCATCAATTGATGCATCCTTTATCTCATTTTGATCTGTTGATTTTCTTAACTCTTTGATATTATCTTTTGAAAAATCTAATTGCTCATGACTATGAGCACATTTCACAATTACTACCTCATACTTCTTGGCTACTAGAGTTAACTAATGATAAGTATCTATGTGTTGGTTAATAGTTTGTCCTCCCTTAAGATTTATAATCTCTGACTCTCTAAACACCCAAGGTAAGAGAACAAAAGGATGTTCACCAACAAATGGGTCAGTGTAAGTTTGATATCATTGCCCTCTGAATTAATAGGTACAGCTCCCTGATTGTGTTTGATATTCAATGAATTTGCTTTTATATATCATCAGATACTCTGAGTAATGAAAATATTAACCAAACTACTTGTAGGCACAAGCAGTTCAGGCAAGGATAAGCAGTGGATAACCTATAACCTTCAGTAGAATGTTGATCATAGATTATCATAGAGTTTTATCACCTAAACTAACTCTATTCTACCTTATTTATGAATGCAGATCCTATTGGATGAATAGAAGCATACTTACACATGAGAAGCAACTGGAATTACCAATGCTACAATTACTAACAGGAAATGGAATTCAAGAAGGAATTACAGTCTCACAATGCAAGTGTACTTTCCATTCAATGATGCAACTGAACTAATAAGTGAATAGAGAAAGAATTATACATAAAGGTAACTGGAATTAATCACACTACAATCTCTGACATGAAATGGAATTCAATATAGAAAATGTAGTCTCATATATAACTGTTCTTTCTACTCACAATGCAAATAAACTATTCATGGCACAACAAACATGAAACCAAGCTTAGCAAATGGAATTACTCATGCTCCAATACCAAGTTTTCCGACCCTATTATTATTAGAGAAATGTACATTTATAGTTCATTGTGCTAAGAAGTTCATCATTCATAGGCATTCAACAGTCAGGAATATCAATTTTATCTTCCAGAATCAGAAGGGGAAAACATCAGAATATGAAACATTTTTTAACCAATTAGTTACATGCACAAATGTACCATTGGTGCCATCATTTAAATTTGAAACCCTCAGAACCCTTCAAGTTTGAACTTGCACCATCAATCTACAGTTGGATGGTCATGATTATAACCCTTTCAATGGTCATCTCAGCCTTCCCTGATTAATATATTCTCTGTCGCTCGGTCGCTGCCTGCTTAACCTTGTCGCCGATTCGCAACTTATATTTTCGGTGGCCAATTTTCCCTGTAAACTCATGATATCCACCTGGGCTTCCATTGTCACATGATCGCATGGCACTTTTCTAACTCTTATGATCATGCAACCACTCTATCATTGGCGTGTGATATAACATTAAATAATTAAACCTTCACTTGCCCGATTTACGTTGTCGCATGATATTTTCAAAATGAGTAATATTATATTTAATAATCATTCCACCTCATTGTCGCATCTACATTTTTGGTGTACATGGGTCCCATCAGGCTTCATTGTCACATGATCGCATAGCATTTTTTTATTCCTTGTGATCATGTGACCGCTCTCTCATTGGTGCATGTGGACTGCACTATTGGCATACGCGGGTCCTAGCAGGCTTCATTGTCGCATGATCGCATAACATTTTTTTACCTTGCGATCATGCAACCACTCTACCATCAGCTCATGTGGGTACAGCAAGGCACACTTTATTTAATCTTTCCTCTCATTTCATTAACTTCTCTCACCACTTGGGCTTCATTGTCACATGATTGCATGGCATTTTTTTACCTCTTGCAATCATGCGACCACCCTATCATTCCTGAGATACTTTCAACAGAACTTATATAGTATTTAATGATCATTCTATTCCATTGTCGCATGATTGCATGGCACTTTTTAACCTCTTGCGATCATGTGACTGAGTACAAGTAGAGCATCTCCCTTGCTTTCATATGGTTGTAAACTTGCTTCAAGGTTACTCAGTGGGAAATCCAAGGTACCAAAAATGAAAGCCTTAACATCCTTGCCATCATTTGAATTTGAAACTGAAACTAAAAAATGAATTGAATATGATACCAGATCTTCCTCTCATTGGGTACGTGAAGACGAGTTTACCAAAACCCTAATCACCTAGCCACAATGCAACTTGCATAGCAAATATATTTCCCACGCTAGGGTTAGCCTCAAAGGGATGATGAGAAGAAAGATCTCTCTAATGGCAATCTAGACTCAGACTTGACCAAAACACATGACTCTAACATTACCTAAAATAAGAGAAGGGACTGGCACTTGGGCAACAGCTGGCTCCGTCTGGGGATTTAAGCATTACAATGCTTGAAAGAGCTCTGGAAATCTCTGGTTCCACATAACAGCCAACAATTTGATAACAGGAGAACTAACCTAAGGAAAGCAACAACAAAACAATAAAGCAACAACTAAACTATGATAGGAAAGGAAAACCTAACTAACTAACTACTTTGCAGGGATTACCTACTTTTCAATTATGCATTTGATACAACTTCAAGTCCTGCCCATTATAAGAACATGGCAGAGACTCTCCTAAAGGATATGCCAATTTGAAAGAGTTATTTTGATTTACCTGCACAATCTGAAATGGACCTTTCCACAAGGACTAGAATTTTGAGTGCATTCCCCTGGGCTCATGTTTCTTATCCCACAGTAACACTAGATCACCTTCCACAAATTTCCTAGGCCTTGCCTTTTTGTCAAACAACTTCTTGATTTGATTCTGATGTTCTGTGATCCTATCAACCATATCTTCCCTTTCTTCCTGCAACTTTGTCAGATACAGAATTCTCATTTCCAAACCATCTCTGAAGACATCATCTTCAATTACAGTTTTCAGCTTACAAGTAGCCAGTTCCAAAGGTAATGATAAACTAGCTTCCAACCCATACACCAATTCAAAAGGTGAAATACCAATAGCCCTTTTTGGAGTGGTTCTGTCTACCCACAGAGCATCATATATCTTTTTATGCCATTTTTTTTTATTATCTAAAACCAACTTCTTCAAAATATTAATCAGGTTTTTGTTACTAGATTCGGCTTGTCCATTACCTTGGGGAAAGTAATCTAAAGAGTGCCCTACCTGAATTCCATTGTCGTAATAGAAGGAAATGATTTTTGAGGATGATTAATAAGAGGCATTATCCATTATCAACTTTGTGGGAACTCCAAACCTAACCAATATTTGTTCCTTGACAAATTCACATACCACCTCAGATGTAGTTTTCTTCATTGATTTAGCTTCAACCCATTTTCTGAAGTAATCAGTGGTAGTCAAGATATATGAATGTCCCTAGCTTGAAGGAGGATTGATAGGTCCTATGAAGTCCAAACCCCACTGCTGAAAAGGAGCTTCTATCACTATTGGCCTTAAGGGTAGAGCAGCCAACTGAGGCTTACCTATAAACAACTTGCATTTTTCACAGTTAGCAACCCACTTGTATGCATCCTTGAACATGCCAAGCCAATAATAACACTGTCTCAAAATTTTGAAGGTAGTCACAGTGGAAGAGAAATGTCCTCCACATGCTTCATCATGAAAGGACTTCAATAACTTTCCTTGTTGTTCCTTATCAACACATCTCAAAAAAGTACCATCAATTGCTTTCTTATATAAAATATTATCATGGATCACAGACCTCAGGGCTTTGTTTTTTAAATCCCTCTTGTGTTTAGCAGTCAATCCATCTGGGCATTCACCATATGTCATAAAATATGCAATATTAGAGAACCAAGGGTCTTGCAGACTTACCATAAGCACTCTATGAACATCTTCTTCAACTTGTTGATCTTCTGCTATGGCTTTGCAGAGTGCATTTCCTCTCACAAGCTTTGTTGGTTTAATATCAATATCATACTCCTGGACCTTAGCAATCCAAGCTCCCCTATTATTACAACCAACATCTTTCTATGTTAGAACACTTTTCACTACAACATCAGGCACATGAATAACTGAATGTGAATGCATGATATAAAACCTAAAAAATTTCAATGCTCTCACTACTGCATAGGCATGTTTTTCAATCTATGAATACTTCATCTCTTGATTCTTCAAGGGCATACTCATGAAGGCAATTGGAGCTTGTATACCTTCTTTATTTTCTTGCATTAATATTGCTGACATAGTGTGCTCTGATGCATAACAATATATAATGAATTCCTTGGTATAATCTAGATGAACTAGGATAGGAGCACTTGCAATGGCACCTTTTATGTTTTCAAAGGATTTCTTTCCAACATCAGTCCACTTAAAAGTTTTATTACCTTTCATCATGTCAACTATATTTTTCACAATCTCAGAAAAATTAGGTACAAATCTTCTCAAGAAATTCACTTGCCCAAAGAAAGATTTAACCCCTCTCTTACTCAATGGTAGACTCAATTTCTGAATAGCTCTAACTCTATCAGGATCAATTTTTACTCCTTCTTGAGAAACAATGTGACCTAGAAGCTTACCTTCAGTGACACAAAATACTGACTTTTTAGGGTTTAATGAGATGCCATGATCCCTACATCTCTACAAGACCTTTGCTAAATCTCCTAGATGGTCTTTCCTCTTCTTAGAAAAGATATTCAAATCATCAAGATATATCACAATGATTTTATTTTTCAGATCTCCAAAAGATAAGTCCATAGCCCTTTGAAAGGTTGCACCTACATTGATTAACCCAAAAGGAATCCTATTATATGCAAATGTGCCCCATGGTGTAGTGAAAGCTATTTTATATTGATCTACTTCATCCACCTGTATTTGATTATACCCTGAAAATCCATCTAACATAGACATCATTTCTAATCCTGCAACAGTCTGCAACAAATGATCCATGTTAGGTAAAGCAAAATTGTCCTTGAGGGAGGCCTGATTCAGATTTCTAAAGTCCACATAGATTCTTATCTCTCCATTCTTCTTCCTCATAGGAACAATATTAGCCACCCAAGTGGAATGATGAATAGGATAAATAATTCTAGCTTTCAGCATCTTATCAGTTTCCTTGAAAATTGCCCCTTCAACCAAAGGATTGTAATTTCTCTATTTTTGTTTGACAGGTGTTACCCTAGGTTTAAGAGGAATGGTATGTTTGAATCTTCCATTCATGAAGTTTCTTAAGTCTTCATAACTCCAAGCAAAGACATCCTAGAATTCAATCAGCAATTCCCTAATCTTTGCTCTTTCCTCTAGTGTGTAGCACTTTCCAATATTTATCATTTTAGGACTGTCCTCAGTTCCTATATTGATCCCATCAAACTCCCCACAAGTTTTTCCTTTTTTATCTCTTTCCTTCTTTATGTAAGCATCATGTTTATTAAATATTTTTTCTAAGGAAAAAAAATGAGAGGGAATTCTATTACCTTTTAATTGGATGATACCTAATTTTGACTTCTCTTCATCAGTTGATAACTGATCCTTCTCTTGATCACTTTCAAAGCACAGATCTGCAAAGGGTCTTGTTCCTTCAATAAACTGTTGAATATGCTTATCATCCTCAAATACCTACCAGGATTCTTCATTATTAGGTACATTAGGTCTGAACAGGACTTCCATTCTATAAACTTGGTCTTTAAAGTCAGGGTGTGGCAGGAGTAAAGATGCAGATACTGCCAAAGAGTCTGCCCTAGAGTTTTGATCTCTTGGTATTGAAATTATTGAGAAAGCACTCAAACTTTCTATATGATCCCACACTTTATTTCTATAATTTTTCAATCTATTATTTTTCACAGTATACTGGCTTCTTACCTACCTCACCATCAATTCAGTATCTCCTTGAACTTTAAGCAATTTAACTCCTCTTTGTTTGGCTGCCTCTATGCCAAGAAGAAGGGCTTCATATTCTGCAGTATTATTAGTATTTTTAAAGTCTAACTTGTAGGCTAGACAAGTTATTTCTCCATTAGGGGCTATCAAGACTACTCCTGCACCTGAACTAGCTTTAGCACAGCTTCCATCAAATTCTGATGTCCATAACTGTTCAACACCTACCTGATCTAATTCTTCATGAACATCAAAGCTATCAGAGAATAGCATATAATTTCCAAACTGCATCTCATGGTAAATAATTTGTGATCTAGGGTCATCTGATCTAAGCACAGTGAACTTTGCCTTTTGTTATGGTTCCAACTTCACCTTTTTATCCCCCACTTAGATGATTGTAGAAGACCAATCCAATTTAATCTCCCCTCCCATGTCTTTGCAGAAACTTCTACTGAGAAGCATCCCATAGCTTACAGGAATATTAGCTACAAGGATTGTGAGTTTCATCCTTTTAGAAGGGTGAGCTGCTAGGGCAACCTGAGCATCTTTGATTTGACCAATCAAAGGTAACTGCTTAGCATCCATAGAATAACACCTATCAAAATCTTTGGTTAAAGGCAACCCTAAAGCTTTAGCAATTGATGCAGGCATTACGTTGTCTAAAGCTCCTGAATCTATGATGCAGTTACTTAATCTATTACCATTGATAAAAATTGATATATAAAAAGGCTCTAGTTTTTTATTTGAATAGGTAACAAGGACAGTAGATTCTTCTTCTTGGAATAGTCTAGGGATTGAAAAATCTTCATCTGTTGAATCTCTCCCACTAGTACTGACCTGGCTTTTGTCACTAACATTGGCATTGATATGACTACCTTCTTTATTTTTACAATGTTCTACCAACCTTTGAAGTTGATCAGGATTTGACTTTAAAAAATCTATAGGGGATATTTGAATTTTAGCTTCTTCACAAAATTGTACAATATCAAAGGAGTTGGATAACTTACCTCTTTGCTCCTTTTGTGAAGAACTTGATGCTATACCATTATCCTTATTTGCCTTGTTAGAAGATGCTTGATTCTTAACAGGAATAGCATTAGAGGCTTGATTTTTGATCTTTTGACTTCTAGTCATCACACTTAGTTGAGGTCCCTCCAAAGTAGCAAAATAATCACCTCCATTCTCTGAATCTGACTCATACTCACAGAATAAATTTACGGAGTCGCCATAAGGAGCATGGTCATCTTCACTTTCTAGATACTCTATTCTTTTCTCTTTTTCTTCCTCCATCTATCTGTATCTGATCATATCAGCACAAGTGTCACCATCATGATCTGCTCTGAGATGAAAGGCACACATATTATGTCTTTTGGGAGGAGCTTCAATAGCCAATCTCTGTTGAGCAGCAGGGATCTGCAAGTTTTTATTTCCACCTTGATATCTTGATCCTTGGTAAGGCTGATGAAATGAATGAGTTGGCTTAGTGACCTATTTTTTCAATGTAATTAACTCATTGGATAATTTCTGCAACATAGCCTCTGTACTAGTTGAGGTACTAGTTGTATTGCTTGTGGATCTAGTGTGAAATTCCTTCTTCCATTTCCCAGAGGCTATCATATCATCTTCCATTTCTACAGCTAGTGTTTGTGCAGCTTGTAAATCTGCTACATTGGCTCTTCTTATCTGGTAACCAAGCTCAGGAGGCATAGAACCAATGTAAAATGTTTTCTGATTATCTTCTATTGGTGCACTGGCAGCTAGTATTCTTTTGATGAGTTTATTAAATTTAGCATTGAAATCTCTCATGGAGATAGATGATTCCTTTTTTATTTGAGCCAGTTGTAACAACAGGACTTGAGCATCTTCTACACTCTTATACCTTCCTTCAAACTTCTATTTCATATCATTCCACCCAGTAATGCAACCTATGGGTAAATCTTGAAACCAGTCTATTGCATCATCCACAAGGCTGTCAACGAACATTCTAACTATAGTATCTTCATGCTAAGGGTTTACCACACTACATGCTCTATGAAAAGCACTCAGATGTTGTTCTGAAGATACTATACCATCACCATTGAATCTTGGGAAGTTCTTTCTAGAAGCCTTTGGTAAATCATGATTTGTCACAAGATTCAAAGGCCCAATGGCATTTCCCCAAGGAACAACCATATTTGCTAATCCTGTATTTTGTGTAACTGCCTAAATAGAAACTAAAAGGGGAAGTGCAACACCATGCAACAGTAATGAATTACAAGTGGTAGAGATAGGAATTCTACTAATAGGAGGAGAGGAAGACTTACTTCTTATTGGTCTAAAAGGGACTACTGTAGGCAACTAAAATTCTATAGGCTTCTTAGCTTCAGCCTCCCTTTCTTTTGCTCTTCTTTTCCTGAAAATGTCTTCTAGGATAGGGAAATTGACCCTTTTGAGTTCTTCATAGACTGGATCAACTTTTCCCTTCTGCTTTGCACTCCTGGTAAACTTGGAATCCAGGATGCCTAAGATTCTGAGAAAAACTTTTAATATCTTCTTCTTTTCAAAGTCCTCCCCAGTAGAGTCACCAAAAACTGTTGGTTAACAGTTTGTCCTCCCTTAAGATTTATAATCTCTAACTCTCTAAACACCCAAGGTGAGAGAACAAAAGGATGTTCACCAACAAATGGGTCAGTGTAAGTTTTCTATCACTGCCCTCTCAATTACCAGGTACAGCTCCCTGATTGTGTTTGATATTCAATGAATTTGTTTTTATATATCATCAGATACTCTAAGTAATGAAAATATTAACCAAACTACTTGTAGGCACAAGTAGTTCAGGTGAGGATAAGGAGTGGATAGCCTATAACCTTCAGTAGAATGCTGATCATAGATTATCACAGAGTTTTATCACCTAAACTAACTCTATTCTACCTTATTTATGAATGCAGATCCTATTGGATGAATAGAAGCATACTTACACATGAGAAGCAACTGGAATTACCAATGCTGCAATTACTAATAGGAAATAGAATTCAAGAAGGAATTACAGTCTCACAATGCAAGTGTACTTTCCATTCAATGATGCAATTGAACTAATAAGTGAATAGAGGAAGAATTATACATAAAGGTAACTGGAATTACTCACACTACAATCTCTGACATGAAATAGAATTCAATATAGAAAATGTAGTCTCATATATAACTGTTCTTTCTATTCACAATGTAAATAAACTATTCATGGCACAACAAACATGAAACCAAGCTTAGTAAATGGAATTACTCATGCTCCAATACCAAGTTTGTCGACCCTATTATTATCAGAGAAATGTACATTTATAGTTCACTGTGCCGAGAAGTTCATCAGTCACAGGCATTCAATAGTCACAGGCAAATATATTTTCCGCGCTAGGGTTAGCCTCAAAGGGATGATGAGAAGAAAGATCTCTCTAATGGAAATCTAGACTCAGACTTGACCAAATCACATGACTCTAACATTACCTAAAACAAGAGAAGGGACTGGCACTTGGGCAACACTATGTACCTCTTATAAATCTGCTATGTTTTATCTAGATTTAGGAATGATAGTTGTTGCAAAGTAGAGGCAACTTCAATATCCCCTATGTTCTCTAATTTCTAGATAATTCCATCAGCTCTCCTATCCTGCTAAATATTCACATGAGGTTTTTGGATAGAAGGAGCCAAATGCCATAATGAAAATATCTTTGTTTTAGGATCAAATCCTGATTCTCTCACAATGTCTCCAATCTCTACTTCTGTCTTGAATAGAGGGTCTTGTTGATGCTTGATTTGATCTATCACAAAGGTTGACTATAAGTCCCAATCAAGTAGTAGTAGCATACCACTCCTTTTCACCAGCTCCTTGGCTTGATCCTCAAAAATTTGATCTGACTCTAAATCATAATCCTGAAGAGCCTTTACAATCTTCTCTTTCTTTTCTTCTTCATCAACTTCAAAGGTGAGGGTAAACTTGAGTTCCTTCTCTTTTAGCTTGTACAGTAAGCTCTTGAATTATGGGGTTATGATGAACTGGTCATCCTTCATGAATTTTTGGGCTTCTAGGACCCGTTCAACTGGCCTTAAGGCCACTAGTAGCTCTATTTCTAAAATCTTCTCTTCCTCAAAAGGAATGTTTTCTAGCTACTTCCCAATGCTCTCAAAATATGGGTCATGCCCTCAAACTAGAGCACTAGCTCTACTTTTCAACATTTTCTTTTATGCCCTTATTTTCTCTATATCTACTATTGGATCATGAGAAGTTGAACCTTCCTCTTTCCTGCTATCAACCTCCTCATTGGACTCAATGTCTATAGATGCTTCCTGCAAGACCACTTCTTTTGGAATTTGAACCATCAACTTCTCATAAGCATTGATCATCTTATCAAATCATTCCAAATATGGGATATTAGGGAAAAAACTAGAAAAGGAACCTTCCATCTCTTTTAACTCTTTCTCTACCCTCATTAGATCCTACCACTTTTGGGCCCTCTCTGCAATCTCATCCATATTGATGATGTTTCTAATTAAATCCTAGTTCTCCAGAGGCTCGTGGTCCTTTACCTTTTGGAAGAAAGAAATCATCTCCTTCTATGCCTTCTTGATGAAACCTTCTAAATTACAATACCTGGTTATGGCACAAGGCATCCAAAAATACCTTAAGAACTCATTTATATTGTCAAGGGCTTTCTTTCCTATGTTAAAATAATGAACACCACATAACCTAGACAAGAAAGTTCTTTTCGTATGCTTCTCTAAGAGGTCTTTTTCATCTAAGGTCAACTGACATATGAATCCTAACCAAGCAATTCTTTGTGGCACTATTCTTGGTAAAATGTGAGGTGGACGAGGACACCCATAAACCCTGATTATCAAAATAAAATAAATCCCCCCAATTATGCATGAAAGGGAAATTATCTAAGAACTACATGGGCCTAAGAACTCTTCTACAGGAGCATCTCATGCCTTGAGAAATCTTGCATCACCAAAAACATTTATTGTTTCCTGTGCCTGTCTAGTGTTTCTTTAGTAGTCGTTGCTACTATTGGTTTCATGGTTTGCGAAGTTAATGCAGTATAGTGGACCTACTCTTGATCACTATCCTAAGATCACACATCCTAATTCATTCAAATCTGGGAGTTATATTCATTTTCCTCAGGTATTGATTTCCGCCAGTTTCACTCATGAAACATGTGGTATTTTACCTTGTGTAGTTCTGTATGGGAGAATTGGATCTTGCACAGTTGGGGATTTATTCTTGAATCTTGTGTGGACCTAAATCCTTCTTTGCATTATGTTTTTTTATTTCTATCTTTAGTTTTGGTATCTCTCCTTAGGCTGGACCTATAATGTATTTAATGCCTAACTGGCTGACTTGTGGCTTTGATGGCTATATATTGAGAGCCTTGTTTGATGTAGAAGTAGTTATAGAAGTAGCATGATAGAAGATTAGTAGATAAGAGTAGAGTAGAATCATAATTGGATCTTGAAATATCTTGAAGATCAAATGTTTTTTCTGATATTATAGTAGCAAAGCTAGTGGTTTGCATACTTAGAGACAAGGTGATTGCTTGGTGGCTTGTGAGCTCAATTTTAGATTTGCCTTAGTGTTTCCATCAGTCGTTGATGTGTTTCAGAGCTGGACTAGCTAGGAGATTGTTGAGATACTTTATAATTTCATTATATAATGCTGAAAATCAGAAGGCCTTACAGCTGGACATGTTGAATGAAATTCTATTTTGAAGCATTATATTGTTGTATTTTGATGTGCTTGTTGTTGTCATAAGTGTTGGTATAGGTTTGGACAATCCATTATTAGATTCTCCATCCTGGTCGTGCATCAATAAAATAAATCCCCCCAATTATGCATGAAAGGGTAGTTATCTAAGAATTGCATGGGCCTAATAACTCTTCTCCCCCCCTCCCCCCATTAGTTTCTCAATTGGGGTACCTATCATGGTATATAAGGGTTGCACTCTCCAATTTTGAAAACAACCAAAATCTGACAAGCGGGAGGAAGTATCCCAAACCTAAGTCAATCTTTGCATAGGTTGTAAGCTGTCAAATTTGTACCTAAAAATCTTGATCTCATCATCCATATCCTTGAAGTTTTATAAGAGGAGTAGGTGCATCAACAGAGAGTAATGCTTAAACCTAACGCTGAGGGTTGCTCGGTAGCAGCAATTTTCTTCAAACCCTCATGGAGATTATTGACTATCCACCTGACATAGTCATAATCCTTTTTGACATGTGGAATATTAATGTCTATAGACATTTGAAGTAGGTCAGTAGTGACTATTCTATCAGATTCAATCCCCAATACCTTGCAATAACCATATACAGTGCATTGGAAGAAGTGGTGAAACTTGGTCAGGTCATAAGGTGGCATCAGTTCTTTTGGTATGATTACCCTCCTACCATCATCCCTTGGAATAAACTTTGGCATGACATTCTTCTTTATGAATTTATAGAACTTTTTGAAGTACTCCTTCTCCTTTTCAAGCTCAATCCCAATGCACATTGCACCAGTAATGTCAAATGCCTCCACAATGTTGGCACAATCAATCCTCACTGATTCAGACATGTCCTTCTTCCTTATTACTCCTATGACAGCATCATAATTTCTAGAAAACTCCCTCAGCAAGTCCACGTCCATATACACATCTGGGCATATCAACTTTCCTAAACCTAGATCCCATGGATTTTAAAGAGGGACCTCCTTGACTCTATTCTCCCAAAAGAAGTGGAAAAGAGAAGCTCCAATCATGCCAGAGGTGTCTACATTTTTGCACTGGCCCCATGCATCACACCACTTGAATTCATTAGAAGTAGATGAATTTGAGCACCCAGGGAGCATTTTGATGAACTCATCTAAGAGTCTTCTACCCTTCTCCTTCCTAGTAAGTGATCCAACAGTTGATTGACTCATCTTTCAAGCATTTTTGAAACTTGCAACTCATAAAAACTTCAACAATTTCTTGAATACTAGCTCTACAATCAAGTCTCAGCACACACATGAAATCTGCAAAAGCTCAAAGGGAAAGGTACTCAGTAATTGACATCACACATTCTTTTATAGCTTCTCGAGTCATTTTCATTTCATCACCTCAGATAATTGTCATCATCATCATGCAATCTTCGTAACAATCTTTTCTTCATAAATTCTTACCAAGTTGATACACTATAATAACTTCTATTTTTCTATCATAGTTTTAGCCCATAACTATGCATTTCAATGGATAGCTCCAAGTTTCAATCAATGATTTTCTGAATCAATACACTTTTCTTCACTTTATGTAGATATTTCACCAAATCACTAACAGCTTTTGATAAACTTCATGGACAGCAGCAAGTTAGCAATCATCCCTCAAAATATATACTCACCAGGTTGCAAACACTTCTTACTAACCGCCATAGACCTCCATGATTTGGTGACTAAAGGAAACTCTATTAACTCTTAAACCTTCTCGCCAACTCGCTAAAAAAATTTATTACTGCTCATAACCCTTGCGAGCTGGCGACTAAACCATTTCGTCTAGCATTTTTCTTTAGTCATAGGCTCACTGTAGTTTCCACTAACTACCCAATAACTTTGTGAGCTACCAATAAAAGAAACTTAACCGATCACCCACTCACAGTTGTTATCCTAACATTTCAAAAGAGACTGTGAGCTTGCAACTGACAGTTTATGGGGCTAGCGAGTTAGCAACTAAGTGGAAAGGGTAAACTTCAATTAGTCTTAGACTTATCCATTTTCAAAAGATGCACGTTTAGGATTTAAAGGTGGGAAGGATTTCAAACACAAATGGATACCTTCAAGGAAAATTTTCAAAAACCAAAACCAAGACATGACACAAAAAACTTTGGATCAACACTTATCACTTTGATGGGAAAATATTTAATTTCATGAAGTTTGTACTAGAAGTATATATAATTAGCACTTCTCATATTGAAAAGGATGAAAAAATAGGATTTTGAGATTAGAAGATTGATGTTATTGTGAAATCAATTAAGGTTGCGATTAGAGATCTGATAGAGTTAAAGTTGTGAAAAGATACAGAGAGAAGAGAAAAGATTTGATATTTCAAGTAGTTAGTGCTACATTCAAATCACTCAACTTGTTGTTCCCTAGCAATTACAATAAGGAAATCCCTTAACTGAGTGAAATTTCACAAGTTCTTATTGTAAATCCCTTAATCGGGTGAGCTCTTAACAGAGTCTTGAAATCCTTTCACAAGGTAGATCTTAGAAGATTTGATTGTACTTCTAACAAGGTACTAATCACTCCTTACAGGGTGAACCCTCAAGAAGGGTAATTGTATGCTCCTAACAAGGTAAACTCATTTTACTGTAGTAGTGAGCTTGTGGGTGTCGTCCCCACCATGGTCTTTCCCTCTAACCAAGGGTTTCCACGCAAAAATCATTGTGTCATATTGTGAGGCCCTACCCCAAGCCTGTCATAGCATTTGATATTTTCATTATGATAGACCTAGTACTTGATATTATACGTTGATGCATTATGGTTTTATACTCTTTTTTACAGGGATTTGGTTACATTAGATTATGATACACCATATTTTATGATGCCATCCATAGTCATGATGATGACTTTATGATACTTACATGATTTTCATTTTAGTAAATTTACTTTAGTGAATATGATGATGATGTTATTTAATTTATGTTTGTATGAATTAATTAGGAAAAATGACAATTGGAATTGGAATTATGACCTCATTGAAAATTAAATGTTAGGTGCTTAAATTTTGTTAATATATGCATAAAATTTCATGTGAGAAATGTGAGAAAATTTGTTAAATTATTTATAGAAAATTAAATTTTGATTTGGATGTGTGAAATGATGAGTAATTGGTAATTTCCTAAATGATATAATGTTTCATATATTTTATATGCATGTGATTTCTTGAGCTATTGATGGTCAAATTGAGATGTGTAGGAAGTGACCATGGAATTTATTTGAAGAACTAGAACCAATCCTATGTGCAAAAGTTAAGCCAAGGTTATGTCTAATGAAGAGACAAAACCTCATTGTGATGTGTTTGATTCGTAATTGTAAATTCTTGAGTGTGTGAGAATTGTAATTGGTAAATTTCAAATTTTTTAATTGTAATTTGTATTTGTGAAAATGGCATTAACATGTCTATATGTGAAGTGTAAATTTGTAGTGTCACTTGACACTTGTAAAATGTGTTGTGTTCGCATGACAACACCTTATGAGTAGGATGAGGTGTGAAATGTATCCTAAGGTTAGCTTGTAGTGTTCACATGTAGGACCCTGGTTAGAAATCCATAAATTGGGTCAAATCATGTTGGATTCATAGGTAAGCTTCAAGAGGGTTTTTACATAGTTAATGAGCCTCTAGGGTGTAGTTTGCATCAAATTTAGCTACCCAACTTGGTACAGTATGGGTTGGGGATTAGATTTTGGTCAAAATAGATCCCATAACTCATTTATGACCCATCCAAAGTTCCCCTCAATTCAAGTGATGAATTTAGGGGTTTTTGAAGAGAGGACAAGTCCATCCCCTTTCCCCATTTTTAGTCTCCATCTCATTTATGAGGGGAGACAAGAATGGAGAAAAAGTCTCCTTGAGCCATACCCTCTTTATGACATTTGGTTGGGAGGTTGGTAGAGAGTCGTTTAGTAGGAAGTTTGGATAATTTTTGGTTGTTCACCCACTCTCCAACTTTGGAGACAACTAAGGAATCAGAGGAGTTTTGAACAAAGAGTATGAATTGGACTTGGTTCTCTTCATCAAACCTCATTTTCCATAACTTGTGTAAAGGTTGGTGGTTTCATCCCCATTTTTTATATTTCATGTGAATAGAATTTTTTTATGGAATGTATTGTGAAGATTTGTAGATTGTTTTTTATCAAATTTTCTTGTTTTCTTGCGTGTATGTTGTTTTGGGAGTGCAAGGCCAAACTCACCCTTGGGAGGGAAGAGTAGCCTTGGAGTGGAGGGATTTAGGAAAGCTTAGAGAGTTTAGATTCTTTCCTCATGGAGGAGAGGGATAAGGAAAATATTATGGGGTATTTTTTGCCAATTTAATGGGGGTCATAAGGGGAGTTTGTTGGCATGTTTCCATTTGGGGGTCATAAGGGAATTTGTGGGTTTTGTAATGCAATGAAAGATTTTGGTTTTGTATGCTAGGTGAAAGCAATGTATAACACTATCTTGTAATTCTCCTTCTAAGTACTTGGTCCACCTTCACCCTATTATGGATCATTTTGAGATCCTATGTGTAAGTCTTGGGTTGGGAGAAGTTTGTCTTTTCTTTACTTGTTATAAATTTTGTTGTTGTTAAGTGATTTGTATGAGTGTAACCTGGTTGGTATCCAGTTCTCCTAGCTTGGGGGTGGTCTTGTAAAGGCCTAGGATGGGAGGTGAGCCTCCACGGTCAAATACATATTTTTATTCTAGGTTTATGCATTTGGATGGAAGGGATACAAATCTTGGATGAAGATATGGTTCCTATTAAAAAGTGTTTTCTTTTTGCTTATTATGTTTTGTAACAAAAAAAATTATTGTTATTTTTATTGAAAGGGAAATAGTGTGTATTGTATGAAAGAAAGAAATTATTGGTGTATTTGTAATCTTGGTTGCAAAAAAATAAATATTTATGGACTAGATATATTATTTATGATATAATAAGTCTTTCAATGAATTTGCAAAAAAAAAAAGTGTCTCTTGAAGATCTATCCTAATAAGCATTATTGTTTTTGTTTAGAGGACTTTGATAAGGTTATGTTTTAAGCATTTATGTTGATGTACAAAAAAAAGTATCTTGAAGGTTTTCTTGAAATGTAATGTTGTTGTCTTATTTTTAGTTGTAAAGATTTTATTACAGTTTATAGTCAACATTAATTTAAATGTAAAAAAATATTAACCTCAATGTTATTCTAGTTTTTAGAAGCATCTTGAATGGAAGTTTATTTGTGCATATGGGTCAATTTTAATTTTGTTTTGTCCTTTTAAAAATAAAATCTGCATATAAATATATGAATATATATACATATATACTCATATATTTATATATATATATGCTCATACATTATATATTTTAGAATATTTAGCTATATGTTTTAAAATAAAATAAGAGAAAGAGGTTTCCCCTTTTGGCTTGTTATTGTTGGTTGTATATGTAGTAAAGATTATTCTTTTTTTAAATATGTGTGTGTGTGTGTGTGCATATATAATGTATAATCTTTAATATCCTTAAAAAATAAAAATTTATAAACTTGTATATATGTATATTATATTTATTAAACAAATAAATAATAGTAACAAGATAAAAACAAAAAAAATGTATACCTTCTTGATGAGGAAGAATCCTCTTTTCCTCTAGTCCTTCATTAAACCTGCAAGCCAAAAAAGATAGAGAAGAAGAAAGAGAGAAGAGAAGGAGAGGAAAAATTTTGGTGAAGAATTTGTGTCCTAACCCTAATTTTGGGTTAGGGTTTGGAGAGGAAGAGTAGGGAGAAAAGAGAGAAGGAAAGAAATTCAAAATGAATTTCACATCGTCCTTCCCTTTCTTTTCTCCACTTGGTCATGTCCTAATTAGGGCTAACTACTATTTATATTTTTAATAAAATTCTTGTATTCTCTTTTATTCCACTTAAATTGTTATTTTCTTTAGGGATATTATGGTGTAAATACTCTTTTTAATTATTATTTGGGTATTTGTTTCCTTTTTGGAAATGCATTTAATTTTAAATAGTTATTTAAATTAAATAGAATGATGTTGATATCTCTTATGTAATTAGTGACCAAATTTATTATAAAAGAATTAAACAAACTTGTATTGCTCATTAAAACTTTTATATGACCCTTAATGAATTTAAACACCTAGAGGTAAATGACTTTTAATAATGATAAAATTTGGGCATAATTATTAAAATGTTGAAGGAAAGTCATCTAGCAAATAAACTATTAATCAATTTATTGGCTAACATCAAAATAGATTTATTACTAGAGTTTAATTAATCTAACTAAGATAATTAAACCTAGGTAAGGGGTTAAATTTAGAATATGATTTTATTTTATGTTGTAAATTAATTTTTCTTTATAGAGCTGTGGAGATTGCCTTAGGAGGATTACATGAAATATTAAATAATCTCTAATAAGTAATTTTTGGTGAAATTAAGTAAATTAAACCTAACTAGAGGGAGACCCCTAGTTATACCTAGATGTAGCTTTGATCATGAGACGTTGACATGTCATCCTTTGCTTGTCATGATTCCTCTTGATCATTCAATCAATCCTACCTAGTTACCCTATGGGGAATTTTTTTATCCATGTCAATTGTAACTTTAGTTAATTTACGCATTTAAAAAAAAATTGTTGGTGTGTTTTGCCCTTAGATTTTGGGCATTCCATTTTGGTATCAGAGTTTTCTTTCAACACTTAAAACCTTAACCATTATGTTTCTCATTAAAAATTCTATTGAACATGTAGGATCCCTCCATCTATGTGACAACAAGATCATAGATGTGGAAGAGTCCCTAGATGTACTCCCTCGGTAAGTGAGGATGTGGACTAGGAAGTTGAGGTTCTAGGAGGGAATCAGGAACCCCCTCTCAAACAGCCACTAAACCCAAACCAAGAAATTTTGAATGTGCTTCATAACCTTATTGGTGTTATTCATGAGAGATTTTGGTAGTGAACCCATAAGTAGGACACCAGGTTTTAGAGGAGCATAGGTTAGCAGATAGATAGAAGACTAGGAGTCATCTTCCTATCCATGTCGAGAGTTAGGATGAGCATGATTTCGTACATAATCTAGAGCCACCACCTGAGATAGTACCAGCGGTAGTTCATAGGGTACCCATGATAGAGGAGATCATATTAGAGAGCTCCTTTGCCTTCAGCCACCACTCTTTTTAGGACCTACCAATCGCACAGAGGTTGAGGAATGGCTTTTGAGCTTGGATAGGTGCTTTGGGTTGCACCCTTATGGGAGCAATTTGAAGGCATATTTTGAGAGGAGGTTCCTCTACATGGTGGAGACAGGAAGAGTATAAGAGTAACTTGGTTATGGATACTGTCACTTGGGAGACCTTCTTGGAGAAGTTCAGATACAAGTACTTGTTAGAGAACTTTAGATAGTGTCACATTGATGACTTCCATGATCATCAAAAAAGGGGACTCATCGTATTGCAGTATGAGAGTAGGTTTCTTAAGCTTCTACTCTATGTAGGTTATATGAAAGATGACAATCTATGAGTCAATCGCTTTGTCAAGGGACTCAATGATTTGATATCAATATAGGTTCATATTACCACTCTAGGGAACCTTTGAGAGGTTGTAGAGATAGAATTGATAGAAGAGGAGATAAATGGTAGGACATGTGATGCTCAAGATCATTCTCAAAACCATAACCCCTCACCTCAGATGTCTAGGTTTCAAAAAAAACCACTGGAAGATTAATAATAGATAGTCATCAAGGTCTTTTAACCCTCACCCTTAGTAACAGTCTCATCAAAATTAGAGTTAGATGCCACCACAAGGATATCAAGGCTCTAAGCCCAAGAAGTGGTAGTCACAGGGTCCTAGGAGAGATCAGCGACCATAAGTTATAGAAGCACCTCTAGTGTGGAATTAGAAGTGCACCCGGGGTGGTTTTCGTGGATCTAGTAGGAATGGTAGACATCAATACTCTAGGCCATAGGACTTTAGACTCATATGTGTGGACCTTGTTATGCATGTGGTATCATGGGGAACTTAGCTATAGATTTTCCATAGGGTCAGATGGTAGGAAGTCAGTGTGTGTGTGAATTTTGTACCTGATATGTAGAAACGACACTTCAGTAAAATATTAGAGTTTAGCAAAAATTGAAATCGTGAAAATAATGGAAAACTAAACTAACCAGGTGATTTACTGCCTTCTAGTAGGTGTGAGTATGATGTTCTCAGATTGTATCGAGATCAGTGACCTTGACGACACCTAAATGAAGGATTTGAATGCAAAACTAATATGAAATATGAATGCAAGTAATCTATTTTTTTTATTTTTCTATGCAATGATATGATGAAAACTGATATGAATCTAGAATCTAAGATGAAATAAATATGCGATGAATTGATCTAAGATGAATTCTAAATGATATGCAATACTCAAAAACAAGAATGATCTCACAATAGCTTGAATTCACAAAGATTATTCTTCAGTCTCCAATTCAACAGCGTGAGGATGCAAAAATATGAGATGATTTGAGATGAGATGAAGCCTTAATTTATAGAAATCCAGGGCTTTGAGGATGCATGGAAGAAATCCATAAATCACTCAAATAAACTCAGGTTGATTTTTGAGTTATTTTTAAATATTAGGATATTTAACTCACAAAAACATGCAAATCGTGCAAAAATAGCTTTTTAACTCAAATTAGAAGTTTAGATCAATTTTAAAACTCAAAAATGATGTTGAGTTCCAAAAAGTCAATAACTTGCATTGATTTTCAGATTTGGATTTTAACTGCTCTTTGATTGTGCACATGGATAATTATGAATTAATAAATAAATAAAGTGATTTATTTCCAACTTAATTGATTTTGAAAAATCAAACAATTGATCTATGGGTTAATCAATTATTTTTCAAACTTTTATTCAAAAATAATATTATTAAAAATTGAAAACTTGCTTTAATTAATTAAATGAGAATTTAATCAATTATTCATAGGATTTTGGATTTATTGTCAAAATTAAATAATACAATTTAGGAATAAATATAATTAACTTCAATTAAATAATTAAGTGGCAGAATTAAATCTAATTAATTAAATATTGAGAATATTCAATTAATCAAATTTTAGGATAAATTGGATTTATCGCCAAATAATCATTAAATTAAAGATAATTAAGATAATTAGGAATATTACTAGGAATATTCCCCGATGTAGAATTTGAGATAATCAATTAGGATTCGATGATGTTCAGATGTGCCTTAGGTTAGGACTTTGATGTCAATTTCGTTCGATATGTTGATATAGGAGGTTAATGAACCTATAGCCCATTTTGGGGGTATTACATTTTTCCCCTCTTTGAATTGTTGTGCAAAGCGTAGTGGTTCAAAGACAGTCTGTGTATGATGTTGCAACTAATGTTTGAAATTGATAATTGATATGAGACAAAAGCTGATTGAAAGATTTGATATGAAGATAATGGGTCCTGAATGACCCAAGATAATGTTAACTATAAAGGCGATGAACCAATAAAGCAAAAGCGTCAAAATACTTGATTTCGAACCTTATGATTGCGAAGAAGTGAGTGACCGATTCCAGACTCGATTGTCCTTAGAAGAATCACACAGGTATCACATCTAAACCCTTCAGTTACCGAAGAACCAAGGAAATAAAACAATTGAACCAATAGTTACAAAAACTGATACAATTTACAAGATTAAGAGGATACCAGATTGATATGGATCTCGATGAATCTGATATGCCCCGAGTGATGATTTATTTGCCCCAAGCGATGAGGTCTTTTGATGAATCAGCAACTAGACATGGTTGTTGTCTTGATTACTGATAAAAGATATGATTTCAAATTTGATTACAGACTTTGAATGATATGCAATACCATGCCCCCTTCAGGATTAAAATTGAAATCTGATAAGAAAAGTCAGCGTTTATAGTTTAGAAGCATGTTAATTGATTTGAGAAGTGGTTACACACGTCTAAGAATGCATTCTGCATTGTTTGGAGGTCCTGGAGACCATGTTTGACTAGGTTTGACCATGAGTTGACCATGGTTGACCAAGTTGAAATTTTGATAGTTTGACATAAGATAATCAGTTAAGTTGAATACTAGATTTCTGTGATGATTGAAGGTCGAATATGAAAGTAGTAGACCATCCTGGGCCCAAAAATTTTAAATCATGATTTGACATAGTAAATGATCTTAGATTTTGATTTTGATCCCAAAAATGGATTCAGAACATCGAAATTAGCCAGGGGTGCAATTTTTGTGGAAAACGGAGCACTTTTGAAAATTAGGTCAAAAGCTATATAAAGGCCAGAAGGGTCATTTTCAAATCATTTCAACCATTTGACTTTTGAGATCTTGTGGAGCCCTCTGAGCAAGAAAATGGTAGAACAGTGAGAACCAAAGGTACCTGTGAGTTCACATTGATTTGAGCGCAGCCGAAGACATGATAGACCTTGACAATATGGACATCCAGTATGTGGACCTCTGTGCCCCTCTAAAAATTCAAATTTTTCATGTTTTATAGCATTATAGAATTTTTTCGTACCTGTTTTGCTTTTTTAATTTCGCATGTATGAAAACTCGTATGAGCCCCAACCCAGACTCATATGACATTCAAATTTTATTTGCTTTGTCATTTCATGACCCACCCAATGTCGTATGAAGGGGACCCATGAGTCGTACGACATTCCCTCGAAACTCATATGACTAAGTGCGCAGTGTCGTATGACCATGGATTGTCGTATGGGCTATTGTAGAGTGTCGTATGACTTTCAGTGCCAGTCTAGACTGTTGTATGAATAACAGTGAGCTAAAAACTGATATTTAGGTCAAAATTTTGAATTTTCTGATCGTTCTGCCTGATTGCTGACTCTTTGACCTACCTTCTGAAATACCAAACCATTCAATTTCTGCCCTATTAGCCTATTTTTGAACCCAAGTTCTGATAGAATTTCTTGTTTCTGTATGATATAGGTCACATATCTAGATGTTCATGTTTGGCATTCATACCCAGTGACCCAGAGATTATGTGTCTCACTTCCTGACCCTATGAGGGTTCATCTTACTACATGTGGTTTTGAGTATTTGATCCATTTACCCGATATTAGGGTAAACCATGGCTTGTTGACTGCACTTATCGAGAGATTCCACTCTAAGACACAGATGTTTCATTTACCAACTCGAGAGATCACTGTGACTCTAGAGGATATTTATAGGATACTACGCATTCCATTCCATAGCAGCTGACGTCCTGAGTATGTGAGTTCCGGCCAGACAGATCTTCATGCATTTAGGCGTCTGTTTGGGGAAGATACATAGTTGACGGGGTCTATTTCCTGGGAGACCCTTGTACAGAGATATGGTCAGATGCACCATTTAGAGTGCATTATTACTAGGATGATCGGTGAGCTCATCATGCCAAGCTGTCAGCAAAATGGTTTCTTGATGGGATGGGCCCCGATGGTAGCACTTCTTATGGTGACTCCCACTGAGCTTGCTTGGGGTCAGTGTCTTTTGGCACATATGTTTTCAAAGATGCATGAGGTTGTGTATTAGGATTGCAAGAGCTTCACTTCTAGAGCTCTTATGTTACAGATATGGGCCTAGGAGCATATCCCAGTTTTGAGACCAGTTTTTCAGACACAGCGTCAACCACAGGAGCCAGTAATATATATGTATGTTGGTTATGTCACACAGGTCCACATGGGTCATACTGAGTATCTTAGATGATGCTTGGATGATATGACATTTGTGCATTGGAGACCCTACTTGCATATAGAGGTCTGGCCCACTGCGAGGGAGCAGTATAGCTTTCTTTTCTAGAGTCGTGTACTTATTGGTCAATCTCCCACCATTTTGGAGAGATTTCTCATTACTAGAGTGGCGTCAGTATAGACACAGAAAGGATGCCCCATAGGAGTATACTTCATATGATCACATTGTTCATGAGCTTGGGCTCAGATGGACACAAAGGCTCACTTATTCTTTATGTTCAGAGGAGTACAGTGCTATCATAGGTAGAGACTAGGACTACCGTCCATAGGTTATTGATGCAGGGGTCATAGATGGATACATCTCTTGGCTTGTTGATCACCCCATTCATAGATTCTCGGATCCCACAAAGTTGATACCCTCCATGGAGGAGGCGATGGATGTTACAGGTGCTCCCAAGGTACAGGGCCTGAGACCTCAAACAGTGCATCCTACACCACCCAGAAAGAGAGTGATGGCTCCACTTCAGAGACCATCAAAACATATGAGGCCTCCTCGTCCTTCTACTTCTATAGTAGGTACATCCACAGGTTCACAGAGTTGGACTAGGGGTGAGAGGGGCACTTTGGGTGGTGTTGGTTCTGTAGATGATGTCTTAGCAGCTGAGCAGTTTGTAGGTGGTGATGTAGATCCCTTACAAGTAGATACCACTTTTGATCTAGGAGCTGAGGTTAGACATCGTAAGCCACATAGAGAAAATACCATTGACCAGCAGCCAGAGCAGCTAGCATAGGACACAGAGATGCCAGCAGCTGAGGCAGATCCTATTGTTCCTCTTACTTCATCAGAGACTATTACACATCTCAGAGCTCAGGTCTGGGACCTGAAGGTACAGAGTGCTAGGTGGGAGGAGAGGTATCTAGAGGCAGATAGGTAGCACACTGAGCTTCGTGTAGAGTTTCATTCAGAGGTCCAAAGATTACAGACAGAGGGGACCCATCAAACCTCTCGGGCTTCATATTATGTGTTTGCATATTATGTTATTGTCCCTGCTGCATAGAGAGTACCCACTTATTCAGATTATATGGTAGCCTCAGAGGGAGCTAGGGCACCGAGAGCAAAGGTTATACTAGATGCACCACCCCCTCCTCCACCAGATACTCAGGAGCATGTTGATAGTTGATTCTTGTTCTTATGTTTTGATATACTCTATTCTTTTTTATCATTGATATATTGTTCTGACTCTGATAGCTCTCAGGAGCTCATTCTTTTGTATATTGTGCCAAGAGTGTGTTGGGGCTTGAAAACGCTGGTCATTTTGAGGCCAACTGACAGGCACTGTAACAGGTGCCTCTGCAATTTTTGTACAATCAAACCAAGGCTGGTAAACCTAAAGTTAATGATCTTTCCTAAATGAATAAACAAAATAATCTAAAGAATTGCTATAATAAAAGGATAATGATAATTAACTATACTTAAAATAAAGACCAATGCCTACTCCTGATCAGAAATGAAAAATATGTGTGATTACTTTAATTGAAGTCTACTGTCAAACTTCATTCAGTTTTATCTATTAACGACAAAATGAAATCTTGAATTAAAAATATAACTTTGGAGAGGGATTAAAATAAATCTATCACTTGAGATTGATCAAATAACAACAGAAATAGGAAGATAAATATTCAGAAAGATTTTAATTTCCAGATGACAAACTGATTGAATTCAATGATATCCAAAAGGCATGCTTAGCCATACACAATGGAAAACTAATCTGACATAGCTCTCAAATTCCTATTTGCAATTGCAATATAATAATTTCTAAGAAAGAAAATATACTTTATCCAAAGCATTAAATTCAAAACAACACAGAGGAACAGATGTGCATAGTCATCTGCAAATGTAATTCCTGCACACAAATATTTAAGGTTAAATATTCATTCAATAAATTTTTAAAATTAAAATCATTACATTAAACTATCAATTAAATACAAATGATTTTAATCATTAATTAATAATATATATCAAAAAATATAAACTCATGATATAATTACACAAGTAATAAAATTACTCATAGAATTTAAATAATTAGTCATGAGTTGCTTACTATTGTTTATCGAACATAAACATTACATTAATAATGCATAACCTAAAATATTAGGGTAAAAAGGTCATAACCTTTTTTGAAATATGGGAATAATCACCTTAATAATAAATTTTTTTTAAAAGGATTCACATAGATAAAGTGTTAATTTTGTTTGTAAAGTAATAACTCAAATGTTACAAATAAAAACAATTTTATAATCATTTTATAAAACACAAAATTGAAATGAAGGTAAAAAATAAAATAAAGAATATACTTCAAATCAATTAATCATTATTCCTAAAGTGAAAAGATTACAAATAAATCAGATATGGTAACATATAATCAATTAAGCTCATTTTATCGTATGAGTTTAATTTTGGAATTAAAAATAAAATTATAGTAGGATTTCAAGATTATATTTAAGGATTTGAAAACTAAAAATCAACATCAATTAATAATGTTTCAAATCCTAAAACATAGTAATCCTTTTAATGTGAATTTACATTAATACACTTTTCACTTTAGGTAAATTAGGAACTAATTTTTATTAAAGTAAATCACACTAGTAAAAAGCAAATCACGTAAACTACAAAATCCCTTTTTAAAAAAATCATGTACAAAAAACTTCAATATTCTAATAATTATTTTCAAATTATTAAAAGGGAAATAAAAACTCTAAAATTTATACCATAATTACTACCCAAATTCTCAAGGAATAACATAGGACAATTGGTTAGGGGGTAGGAGGGTAGATAGGTAGAACAAAAGGCTGGCTTGAGAGGTTGAGTGTTCAACTCCCGATCGCCGCCTTTTTGCTCTACCTCTTTAATATTCATCCATTTTATTTTAAAATAAGCTATTCTTTATTTCAAATGACTATAATAAAATGAAATTAATAAATCAATCATGATAGTAAAAGACAAACATAGGATGCATTTTCACTTATTTTTATTTTTATCAAAGGAAATTTATAGAGTATGATAGATATATAGTATACTTCCCTGTCGTCTTGATTTTTTAGGCATAGAAATTTTCGGTATCAATAGTGGCTCTTATTGGGGACGTGCATTCATATCTAGATGCAGCAAGATCCCAGCTATCTCTAGAAAAGCAAACCATAGTAAGAAAAGAAACATGATACTTTTAAAGAAAATAAATAAAAATTATATACAAGTTAGGGAATACTTCCTGTTTTAAGAGAAAAATGGTTTCAAATATTGACCATGGGTGGGGAACTCTTAAAGGACTTCATCAGTGCCCTGTAAATAATAAGAATTTTCACCTGCTTTTGAAACCACCATGTAAGGTCCTAACCACAATGCCTCGAACTTACCATGTTTTCCTTTGTCTTGATCTTTTGCATTCCACTTCAACACCCAATCACCCTCTTTGAAAGGTCTATCAGATGCTCTTCTATCATGCAAGGTCTTAATCTGCTTTTGTTGATGAATATTCTTTTCTTGTGCTATTCTTCTCATCTCATCTAACTCTGATAACTGGCTCAGTCGGTCTTCCATAAAGTTTACATCCTCAAGCTCTTCTTCTTGAATAAATTTGTATACTGGTAAGAGGTTGTTCAATGGTAATCTTGCTTGTTTTCCATAAACTAACTCATAAGGAGAAAAACCTGTCAATCTCTTCACTGTAACTCTATCTGCCCATATAGCTAGATTTAGTTTAGAGTCCCAAGCTTTTTTATTGTTATTCAACATTCTTCTAATAATCTTCAATATATTCTTATTGCTTGATTCTTCCTGACCATTCCCTTGTGGATGATACGGAGATGAATACGATAGATTTATGCCATATTTCTCACAAAATTCTATGAATTCTTTAGATCTAAAGCACATACCATTGTCACAAATAATTTTACATGGTACCCCAAATCTAGTAAGTATATTATCTGTCAAAAATTTAATAACCACCTTACTTGTTGCTTGTCTTGTAGGTACAGCTTCAATCCACTTTGTAAAATAATCGGTTGCAACCAATATCCATTTATGACCCCCACTTGAAGCATCTGCAATTTCTCCAATAAAATCTATTCCCCACATTTTGAAAGGTTCCTCAGTCTGTAACGGAATAAGGGGTAAAGCACCATTGTATTTCAATTTTCCAAAAAAATTCTGACAAGATTCACACTTTCTAACATAATCATGGCAATCCTTGAACACATGAGGCTAGTAATACCTCGCTTTCAATATCTTGTGAGCTGTTGTCTTAGCTGAAAAATGGCCACCGCACACCCCATCATGTAAATATTTAATCACTGACTTGGCTTGATAGGTGTGTAGACAAAATAGGAGAATATCGTCATTATTTTTCCAATATAGATCTCCTTGAATCAGCACATATCTTGATGCTTGTAACTTTATAGTTCTTTTTTGGTTATCATTCAGACCTTCTCGACATTTCATGTGTTTTAGAAAATATACTATGTCTGTATACCATGGACAATGCTCAATACTCATCTCAGCTTCTTCTAAATCTACTTGGTTGACCTGTATTGCATCTAAATTTGTTTCTACCATAAGCTTAGCCAACCCTTGTCCTCTGATTAATTTGGTGATTTGAATCTCAATGTCAAACTCTTGAATCTGATTTATCCATCGACATCTTCTTCCTGTAACCTCTGATTGCCTTAAAATGTCCTTAGTTGCTGCATTCGGAACATAAGCCACAATTTTGGCCCCAACTAGATAGGGTCTAAATGACTTTACGGACTTAACTAATGCATAAGCTTGTTTTTCATTTATGTCATAACTCAGCTCAGAAGGTTGGAGAGTTTTACTAAAGAAAGCTATTGGTTGCTCATATCCTTCATCATTTTTCTGTAATAGGACTGCTGCTATGGTGTGGAACAAAGCGAAGGAAAACAACTAAAATGGTTTAGAGAAATCAGGAGATTTCAAGACTAGAGCTTCCCTGATTGCTTTCTTGATATTGGAAAATGCTTGTAAAGCCTCATCTGACCAACTTATAACCGCGCCTTTCTTTAACATCTTTGCAATAGGTTTTATGATTTCTGAGAAGTTTGGGACAAACCGTCTCACAAAGTTGATTTGTCCAAGGAAAGATTGAATTCCTTTAACATTTTTAGGGATTGGAACTTTATCAATTGCTTCGATTCTTTCAGGATCTACTCTGACTCCTTCCTTGGAAACTATATGACCAAGGAGTTTACCCTCAGTTAGCCCAAAATGACATTTCTTTGGGTTTAAAGATATTCCATATTCGAGAGCTCTTTTGAAGATTTTCTCTAGATGTCTGCAATGATCTTCTACTTTCTTGGAATAAGCTATGATGTCATCCTGATATACTACCATGATAATATCAATGAATTCCTCAAAGGCAATGTCCATGGCCCTCTGAAAAGTAGCTCCTGCATTTGTAAGCCCAAATGGCATTATTACATAAACATATGTACCCCATGGCGTGGTGAATGTTGTTTTGTATTGTTCTTCCTCTTTCACTTTAACCTGGTTATACCCGGAGAACCCATCCATCATGGATAACAATTCATTCCCTGTAACCTTCTGCAATAATGCTTCCATGTTTGGTAGTGCATAATTATCTTTTAATGAAGATATATTTAAATTTCTGAAATCCACACAAAGCCTAATATCTCCATTCTTTTTCCTAACAGGGACCAAGTTTGAAACCCAAGTGGAGTGCCTAATTGACTTTATGATACCAGCATCCCTCATCTTAATGAGTTCCTCTTTCATTTTGTGAGCCAAGGTTGGATTTATCGGTCTCTTCCTTTGTCTAAAAGGTTTTGCATCAGATCTTAAAGGTATTTCATGTTGAAATAAGTCCTCTCTATAGGCCTTAAGATTGTCATAGGACCAGGCAAACACATGTCTATACTTTCTAAGAAGATTAACAATATCAGATCTAATTTTAGGAGTTAACTTTTTACCAATGAAAATTTCTTTAGGAGCATGTTCATTTCCTAGATTTATCTTTTCCACTTCCTCTATATTAGTGTTTTCCAATTTGTCATTACCATTAGAATCTTTACTATAAAACATTTTCTCTAGTGTAACAAGTCCCTTAGGAATTTTATTAGTTTTAAGCTGAATTACATCTTTTCCAAATAAAGTATTATTTTCATCTATTGTTTCAACATAAGCATTTAAATCAATGAATTGATCTTCGTACCTTTCCTCACATGCAAGAAATTTTATGATGTCTCTATCGCTATCAAAGACTTGTCAATTATGAACGTTATCAGGTATTGATGGCCTCGGTTTGATCTCTATCTGCACAATATCTTCACATGGGATATCATTATGCTTAACTGCTAGGTTAGCCATGAAATCAGCAAGAATATTCTCAGATCTATCTATCCATGTTATCGAAAAAGCATCAAAAACTTCTATAGAATCCCACACTTCATTTTTGTACCTTTTTAAGATGTGATTCTTAGTAATAAAGTTATCCCTAATCTGAGATACAATTAATTCAGAATCACCATAAACAGAAAGAATTTTGATACCATGCTTACCTGCTATTTTGAGACCTAGTAAGAGTGCTTCGTATTCTGCGGTGTTGTTAGTACATTCAAATGCTAAAAAAAAGGAATATTTAAAAGATTTTTCATTTGGGGACACAAATACTACACCGGCTCCATTACCATTTTTACTACATGATCCATCAAAAAACATTTTCCACATGAGATCATTGTTTTCCTTGGCACATATTTTGATAGGACTAGTATTTTCAATAAAGTTTTAATGAATTCTTACCTGAAAATTCTCCATGTCAGTGTGGCAAAAATGCATAACCTAGCTTGGATCAATGTCTTCAATGATGTAGGTAGATCTTGGTTCTCTATCGATCCTCACAATCTTGTCATTCACTGAGATAGAAGCATAAGAAAGATCTAATTGAATATTTCCACCTACCAAGTTAGACCACTGTCTAGATAATAACATTCCATAACTAGGTGGTACTTCAACTACAGTAATATCTATTTTATAAGATTTTTGAGGACATGCAGGAAACTTAAATTCTACATTTTTCATTATTCCGATAACTGGAACTGATCTATTGTCCATAGCATAACACTTTCCATAAGTAGTATCCACATTCATCCCTAATTCTTTCATTACTTCATGAGGCATAATATTAACCGCTGCCCCAAAATCTAACATAAAATTTTTAACCAATTTCTTATTTATCAATAAAGTACGAAAGAAATGATCTACTTTAGTAGCTTCTTCATTAACAGAAGTTCCTAGGTAAATAACTGGTAATTCTCCATTATCTTTTTGTTCCTTTGCATCCTTTTTAACAACATCATTTATTAACTTGATCGTTTCATTCCTGCAATCAGTTAATTTAACTATTTCCATTAGAGGGATAGAAAGTTTCACCTGAGATAATGCTTGAGACATAAATGAAGTACAGTTTGAAATTTCCTTACCATTGCTCTGTTTGTCCATAGGTTTGCTTATCTTCGATGTTTGATCAATTTTCTTTCTAGGGACATCTGCCTTTGACCTCTTTATCTCGGTGTTCTTGTTTGAAATCTTGTACATCCCCGCTGCTTGTTCATTTCTCGAGTTCACATTCCTATTCCTTAATTGATATTTGCTAAGCACTTGTTCCATCGCTACTACAGTGTAAGCCTCTCTTTCCTCTTTTGTTGTCCTTCTAATAATCAGACCCCTGTCATCATCTGAGAAGACTTGCTGCTCTTGTTGGTATCCCAACCTCCTATAGCTTTCGTCTGGCACATATTCCCCATCTGAATCATCACTATCTCTTGACCAAAAGGGTGTGGATGAAAGAGCATTTATCACAGGCCTCTCTTCATATCCTTGGTTTTCTTCCTCTAAAACCTTTTGTGCTATAAGGCATTGATCCTGAGGATGAGGCATTTTACAAATCTCACACCACAACTCATCCCCTATGAAATGATTATTCTTCTTGAGAGGATCTAGAGTATCCATCTGCTTCTTTACTGGCCTTCTGTCTTTCCACTCAGTATGGTAAGGCATATCCTATAACCTATACTTATCATTTCTGTTGAAATTTCTATCCTATCTTCCCACTTGAAAATTACCTTTATTTGGTTGCAAATTCTTCATCAAACTCACTAATTCATCCATTTTATCATTATCATTGTTCTTCTTCGGGGTCATGGGGTCAAAAAGCTTAGGATCACTTCTCTTATCAATTCTTCTAATAGCTATTCTATTGTTTTCAATATTAAGAGCATTTTTGAAAGCTTGTTGCAAGGTTGTTGGGTTATGAGATCTTATCTCATAGTTCATCTTCACATCAAAGGCTTTCAAGTAGAAGGTAATCAGAAAAGAGTCCACAGGGTGAATGTCTTTTGGAATCTTATTCAACACCCTGTTAAATCTTTTATTAAACTCCCTAACTGTTTCATTGACATTTTTCTTCATGGTCGTTAATTCATGAGTTGCAAATGACGGGTCCTTGTGATCCCCAAACTCCTCTAAAAATTGATCAACAAATGTCTGCCAACTAGTAATTGATCCATCTGGCAAGTTTCTGTACCACTCATCTGCTCCATCCTTGACTGAGAGAACAAGCATCTTCATATGCACATCTTCATGAGTAATGTCGTATTCATAAACAATGTTTTTTACATTTATGACATGTTGTTCAGCTAATTGAGATCCATCGCCATTAAACTTAGGAATAGCAGTTTTTAACTTATTGGGGATTGGATCAGGACAACAAATAACATTTGAAAAGTCTAATGGTTTATACCTTTCGTTAACTTCATGGAATCTGGTATTAGAAGGATTCCTATTATCATTATTCTGAAAACATTGATTTTGAGGATCAAAGTTACCTCTTTGCCATTGATTTTGCATTTGACCACTGTGAGGATTTTGATTCGGTATCCTTCCTTGATACCGTTGATATTGTTGTTGTGCAAAATTTCCAGGTCACCTATTTGCACTCACACCATAGCCATCTGGATATATTGAACTCTGAGTTTGTTGTGTATGGTGAAATTCTTGTGTCTGATCTTTCCCAGGCTGAGGATTACTATTTTGTCCTTCTCCTGGATAAGTTTGCCTATGTGTATGCTGAGGTCCATTATTCAGATTATATCTACTTTCATGGTAATGCTTCTCAACATACGGGAACTGTGTACCTTCAAAATATTTTGGATAATGATATCCATTTTCACTGATAATACTTGCTTTAACACAATCATGGGCTTCGTTCTACATATAGATTCCATTATCAAGTTGATTATGAAGGTAACTATTATTTCCTTTATCTTGCACATGGTTCTCATAATGCTGTTGAATTCCATTGCCTGTATCATCCATGTTAGCTTTCAAGAGCTGTGCACCGTTTTCTGGATATGTATATCGTTTAGTATTTTGATCATATTCATATTGATTTTCATTTTCAAAATATTGATTAGGTATTTGTTTCCTCCTGGCCTTAATATTTCTTTTTACAAAATTTTCTTGAATATCATCATTGCTATAATCAATTTTACCGTATTGATCAATAAACTGATGATAATTATCTGGCTTATGTTTATCATGAATTTGATATCCATCTTTTATTTCGTCACACTGATTATTATTGTGAATATCATATTTATACTTTTGTTGATCATTCTCTTCATAGTATTCCCTCTTATTTTGTGCATGTCGGCCATCATTTGGCTATTTGTAGAAGTTATTATTATATTGTTTATTCTCATCTTGCCCAAACTCAAACCTATTCAGTTGCTGGCGTGTGCTTCAAATTGCTGAATTCGGATTTGCTTGGATATATTATTATCAATTTTGTAATCGCAATCCTCCTGCGCAAGTTGATAACTCTCTTTACCTGGCTGCTTATCATATATCTGAAGGTGTCTAGAATTAATATATTGTTGCACGCTGGAGTCTTCACCATATATGCTTTTTCTCAAGGCACATTCCTTCTCACGATGCGCTGGCTGGTATATGATATTGTCTTTATACATATTTTCTATCTGTTGTGTTAAAATTCTTTGAGGAATTTCATTACATCCATGATGTGTGTTATGCACATTTTGTTTTGCTTTATACTCTGTGCAAGCAAGGTGATATTTGTTTGGCTGTTTGCAATCATCGTATTGCTCATTTACACCACCTCCATCGTGTGGGAGTCTAACAGAATTCCTCTGAGGTTGCATGAATGATATATTATTCCTACCTTGCGCAAATTCTGGATTCTCAGGCTGCATTTGGCTTTGTTCACGCGCCAGTTTATTACCTTACGCAAAAGTACTGTATTTATTTTGTGCATTATATATATTATTAAAGCCGTATCTACTACTTTCACATGGCTGCATATTATTGCATGGTTGTTCACTTGTTTTGTTTGGCGTATTATTACACACTCCAATGTACAACTCACCATCTCTTGTATTACCCTTAACACGATGCGGGTTTTGCGCAAGCAACCATGAATTATGCAGATTTTTGTGAATAGTTTGCATAGAATCTTCCTGGTGCTGCGCAGATATTTGTGACTGTTGCATATCATAAGTTTGTGGATTATTATCTCCACAATAATCCCCTTTGTTCTGCGCGTGAAGGTCATCAGCTTGCTGTTTGTAAAGGTATTTATTATAATGTTTATTTATTTTCACCCACTCCTCATGCTGCACAGGCATGTAACCATCATTTCGCCATTTATAAATATTATTATTATAGTTATTTTCATGTATATCTCCTTTTGCATTATTGTGCATTCCAGGCACATCAAACTGCCGGTAATCATAATTATCATTCCTCTTATCATTTTTATCCTTACGCTGTGCATTAATTTGTTCATGCATAAACATGTTATTATATTCACGTGAGTTTGGATGCTCATATGAATCATCATATTTCTGCAGACACCATATTTGATTATTGTTATTTTTATGCATCGAATTCATATATTGTTTATTTCCTTGTCCATATATGCAGTCCTCATTAAAATCATTATGCACATCATGTATTTTATCTTGAAAAGGTTTATAACATTCATCCTTTTGATGATTGCAAATGTAATCCTGTTGCATATCATTTCTATTGTTTTCATAGTATGCTTTTTTAGCTTTTTGATCTCCTTGCATATTAGCATAATGTTTCCCATCATTAACATTATGACCTATATAATCATTATCCTTTTCCCAATACTGTGAATTTCCACCATATTGGGGATGATCAACATTATCAAATAGACTATGCCTTTTCTTATTATGTACATGTTGTCCCTGTGAATCATTCAATTCATGCTCCTTACTCTGATTACTCTTTCGATCACTGTCATTTCTTCCAATCTTATTCTGATTATCATGGGAATTACCAATGTCTTTTGACCTGTTACTCCAATCACACATTAGATTATCAACAATTTTGAACCATTCATTGTCATCCTGTGTAGTTCTCCCTTTGTTGTTTGTTTGCAACATAGGGTTATTAAAATCATTTTGAGAAACATAGGGTTAGATGCCACCACAAGGATATCAAGGCTCTAAGCCAAAGAAGTGGTAGTCACAGGGTCCTAGGAGAGATCAGCGACCATAGGTTACAGAAGCACCTCTAGTGTGGAATTAGAAGTGCACCCGGGGTAGTTTTCATGGATCTAGTAGGACTGGTAGATAGCAATACTCTAGGCCATAGGACTTTAGACTCATATGTGTGGACCTTGTTATGCATGTGGTATGGTGGGGAACTTAGCTATAGATTTTCCATAGGGTCAGATGGTAGGAAGTCAGTGTATGTGTGAATTTTGTACCTGATCTATAGACACAACACTTCAGTAAAATATTAGAGGTTAGCAAAAATTGAAATCATGCAAATAATGGAAAACTAAACTAACTAGGTGATTTACTGCCTTCTAGTAGGTGCGAGTATGATGTTCTCAGATTGTATCGAGATCAGTGACCTTGACGACACCTAACTGAAGGATTTGAGTGCAAAACTAATATGAAATATGAATGCAATTAATCTATTTTTTTTATTTTTCTATGCAATGATATGATGAAAACTGATATGAATCTAGAATCTAAGATGAAATAAATATGCGATGAATTGATCTAAGATGAATTCTAAATGATATGCAATACTCAAAAACAAGAATGATCTCACAATAGCTTGAATTCACAAAGATTATTCTTCAGTCTCCAATTCAACAGCGTGAGGATGCAAAAATATGAGATGATTTGAGATGAGCTGAAGCCTTAATTTATAGAAATCCAGGGCTTTGAGGATGCATGGAAGAAATCCATAAATCACTCAAATAAACTCAGGTTGATTTTTGAGTTATTTTTAAATATTAGGATATTTAACTCACAAAAACATGCAAATCATGCAAAAATAACTTTTTAACTCAAATTAGAAGTTTAGATCAATTTTAAAACTCAAAAATGATGTTGAGTTCCAAAAAGTCAATAACTTGCATTGATTTTCTGATTTGGATTTTAACTGCTCTTTGATTGTGCACATGGATAATTATGAATTAATAAATAAATAAAGTGATTTATTTCCAACTTAACTGATTTTGAAAAATAAAACAATTGATCTATGGTTTAATCAATTATTTTTCAAACTTTTATTCAAAAATAATATTATTAAAAATTGAAAACTTGCTTTAATTAATTAAATGAGAATTTAATCAATTATTCATAGGATTTTGGATTTATTGTCAAAATTAAATAATACAATTTAGGAATAAATATAATTAACTTCAATTAAATAATTAAGTGGTAGAATTAAATCTAATTAATTAAATATTGAGAATATTCAATTAATCAAATTTTAGGATAAATTGAATTTATCCCCAAATAATCATTAAATTAAAGATAATTAGGATAATTAGGAATATTCCCCGATGCAGAATTTGAGATAATCAATTAGGATTCGATGATGTTCAGATGTGCCTTAGGTTAGGACTTTGATGTCGATTTCGTTCGATATGTTGATATAGGAGGTTAATGAACCTATAGCCCATTTTTGGGGTATTACATTTTTCCCCTCTTTGAATTGTTGTGCAAAGCACAGTGGTTCAAAGACAGTCTGTGTATGATGTTGAAACTGATGTTTGAAATTGATAATTGATATGAGACAAAAGCTGATTGAAAGATTTGATATGAAGATAATAGGTCCTGAATGACCCAAGATAATGTTAACTATAACAGCGATGAACCAATGAAGCAAAAGCATCAAAATGCCTGATTTCGAACCTTATGATTGCGAAGAAGTGAGTGACCGATTCTAGACTCGATTGTCCTTAGAAGAATCACACGGGTATCACATCTGAACCCTTCAGTTACCGAAGAACCAAGGAAATAACACAATTGAACTAATAGTTACAAAAACTGATACAATTTACAAGATTAAGAGAATACCAGATTGATATGGATCTCGATGAATCTGATATGCCCCGAGTGATGATTGATTTGCCCCAAGCGATGAGGTCTTTTGATGAATCAGCAACTAGACATGGTTGTTGTCTTGATTACTGATGAAAGATATGATTTCAAATTTGATTACAGACTTTGAATGATATGCAATACCATGCCCCCTTCAGGATTAAAATTGAAATCTGACAAGAAAAGTCAATGTTTATAGTTTAGAAGCATGTTAATTGATTTGAGAAGTGGTTACACACGTCTGAGAATGCATTCTGCATCGTTTGGAGTTCTTGGAGACCATGTTTGACTAGGTTTGACCATGAGTTGACCATGGTTGACCAAGTTGAAATTTTGATAGTTTGACATAAGATAATCAGTTAAGTTGAATACTAGATTTCTGTGATGATTGAAGGTCGAATATGAAAGTAGTAGACCATCCTGGGCCCAAAAATTTTAAATCACGATTTGACATAGTAAATGATCTTAGATTTTGATTTTGATCCCAAAAATGGATTCAGAACATCGAAATTAGCCAGGGGTGCAATTTTTATGGAAAACGGAGCACTTTTGAAAATTAGGTCAAAAGCTATATAAAGGCCAGAAGGGTCATTTTCAAATCATTTCAACCATTTGACTTTTGAGATCTTGTGGACCCCTCTGAGCAAGAAAATGGTAGAACAGCAAGAACCAAAGGTACCTATGAGTTCACATCGATTTGAGCGCAGCCGAAGACATGATAGACCTCGACAGTATGGACATCTAGTATGTGGACCTCTGTGCCCCTCTAAAAATTCAAATTTTTCATGTTTTATAGCATTTTAGAATTTTTTCGTACGTGTTTTGCTTTTTTAATTTCGCATGTATGAAAACTCGTATGAGTCCCAACCCAGACTCGTACGACATTCAAATTTTATTTGCTTTGTCATTTCATGACCCACCCAATGTCGTATGAAGGGGACCCATGACTCGTATGACATTCCCTCAAAACTCATATGACTAAGTGCCCAGTGTCATATGACCATGGATTGTCGTATGGGCTATTGTAGAGTGTCGTACGACTTTCAGTGCCAGTCTAGACTATCGTATGAATAACAGTGAGCTAAAAACTGATATTTAGGTCAAAATTTTGAATTTTCTGATCGTTCTGCCTGACTGCTGACTCTTTGACCTACCTTTTGAAATACCAAACCATTCAATTTCTGCCCTATTAGCCTGTTGTTGAAACCAAGTTCTGATAGAATTTCTTGTTTCTGTATGATATAGGTCACATATCTAGATGTTCTTGTTCGGCATTCATACCCAGCGACCCAGAGATTATGTGTCTCACTTCCTGACCCTATGAGGGTTCATCTTACTGCATGTGGTTTTGAGTATTTGATCCATTTACCTGATATTAGGGTAAACCATGGCTTGTTGACTGCACTTATCGAGAGATTCCACTCTAAGACATAGATGTTTCATTTACCGACTCGAGAGATCACTGTGACTCTAGAGGATATTTATAGGATACTACGCATTCCATTCCATAGCAATCGACGTCGTGAGTATGTGAGTTCTGGCTAGACAGGTCTTCATGCATTTAGGCGTCTATTTGGGGATGATACATAGTTGACGGGGTCCATTTCCTGGGAGACCCTTGTACAGAGATATGGTCAAATGCACCGTTTAGAGTGCATTATTACTAGGATGATCAGTGAGCTCATCATGCCAGGCCGTCAACAAAATGGTTTCTTGATGGGATGGGCCCCGATGGTAGCACTTCTTATGGCGACTCCCACTGAGCTTGCTTGGGGTCAGTGTCTTTTGGCACATATGTTTTCAAAGATGCATGAGGTTGTGTATTAGGATTGCAAGAGCTTCACTTCTGGAGCTCTTATGTTACAGCTATGGGCGTGGGAGCATATCCCAGTTTTGAGACCAGTTTTTTAGACACAGCGTCAACCACAGGAGCCAGTGATATATATGTATGTTGGTTATGTCACACAGGTCCACATGGGTCATACTGAGTATTTTAGACGATGCTTGGATGATATGACATTTGTGCATTGGATACCCTACTTGCATATAGAGGCCTGGCCCACTGCAAGGGAGCAGTATAGCTTTCTTTTCCAGAGTCATGTACTTATTGGTCGATCTCCCACCATTTTGGAGATATTTCTGATTACTAGAGTGTGGCGTCAGTATGGACACAGACAGGATGTCCCATAGGAGTATACTTCATATGCTCACATTGTTCCTGAGCTTGGGCTCAGATGGACATAAAGGCTCACTTATTCTTTATGTTCAGAGGAGTACAGTGCTATCATAGGTAGAGACTGGGACTACCATCCACAGGTTATTGATGCAGGGGTCACAGATGGATACATCTCTTGGCTTGTTGATCACCCCATTCATAGATTCTCAGATCCCACTAAGTTGATACCCTCCATGGAGGAGGTGATGGATGTTACAGGTGCTCCCGGGGTACAGGGCCCGAGACCTCAAACAGTGCATCCTACACCACCCAGACAGAGAGCGATGGCTCCACTTCAGAGACCATCAAAACATATGAGGCCTCCTCATCCTTCTACTTCTACAGTAGGTACATCCACAAGTTCACACAGATGGACTAGGGGTGAGAGGGGCACTTTGGGCGGTGTTGGTTCTGCAGATGATGTCTTAGCAGCTGAGCAGTTTGTAGGTGGTGATGTAGATCCCTTACAGGTAGATACCACTTTTGATCTAGGAGCTGAGGTTAGACATCGTAAGGCACATAGAGAAAATACCACTGACCAGCAGCCAGATCAGCTAGCATAGGACATAGAGATGCCAGCAGCTGAGGCAGATCCTATTGTTCCTCTTACTTCATTAGAGACTATTACACATCTCAGAGCTCAGGTCTGGGTCCTGAAGGTACAAAGTGCTAGGTGGGAGGAGAGGTATCTAGAGGTAGATAGGCAGCACATAGAGCTTCGTGTAGAGTTTCATTCAGAGGTCCAGAGATTACAGACAGAGGTGACCCATCAGACCTCTTGGGCTTCGTATTATGTGTCTGCATATTATGTTGTTGTCCCCACTGCATAGAGAGTACCCACTTATTCAGATTATATGGCAGCCTCAGAGGGAGCTAGGGCACCGAGAGAAAAGGTTATACTAGATGCACCACCCCCTCCTCCACCATATACTCAGGAGCATGCCGATAGTTGATTCTTGTTCTTATGTTTTGATATACTCTATTCTTTTTTATCATTGATATATTGTTCTGACTCTGATAGCTCTCAGGAGCTCATTCTTTTGTATATTGTGCCAAGAGTGTGTTGGGGCTCAAAAATGCTGGTTGTTTTGAGGCCAACTGACAGGCACTATAACAGGTGCCTCTGTAATTATGGTTCAATCAAACCAAGGCTGGTAAACCTAAAGTTAATGATCTTTCCTAAATGAATAAACAAAATAATCTAAAGAATTGCTATAATAAAAGGATAATGAAAATTAACTATACTTAAAATAAAGGCCAGTGCCTACTCCTGTTCAGAAATGAAAAATATGTGTGATTACTTTAATTGAAGTCTACTGTCAAACTTCATTGAGTTTTATCTATTAACGACAAAATGAAATCTTGAATTAAAAATATAACTTTGGAGACGGATTAAAATAAATCTATCACTTGAGATTGATCAAATAACAACAGAAATAGGAAGACAAATATTCAGAAAGATTTTAATTTCTAGAGGACAGACCGATTGAATTCAATGATATCCAAAAGGCATGCTTAGCCATACACAATGGAAAACTAATCTGACATAGCTCTCAAATTCCTATTTGCAATTGCAATATAATAATTTCTAAGAAAGAAAATATACTTTATCCAAAGCATTAAATTCAAAACAACACAGAGGAACAGATGTTACCGGTGAACTCAGCAATTAAACTTCAAAAACCACTTGATCTACAAACTGATCTAATAATTTTCATATGATTCCAGAGCAAGAGCATTAGTTAGGTTTTCCAATATTTCTGAATGTATTTTTTGTAAAAATTTTATGTCGTCCTCCCTTTGTTTACAAATGTTTGCATATAAATATGTTTACCAAAGGTTGTCTGTGAAAAGTCATCTCTATTCACAGAAACCTAATCCCCAACTAACCCTAAAAATTATCAAATAAACTATTACAATAGTTTTTAAGGAAATAATTCCCCTTCAAAAAATTTGATTTGTTATCATTTTCGGACAATGTGCATAGTCATCTGCAAATGTAATTCCTGCACACAAATATTTAAGGTTAAATATTCATTCAATAAATTTTTAAAATTAAAATCATTACATTAAACTATCAATTAAATACAAATGATTTTAATCATTAATTAATAATATATATCAAAAAATATAAACTCATGATATAATTACACAAGTAATAAAATTACTCATAGAATTTAAATAATTAGTCATGAGTTGCTTACTATTGTTTATCGAACATAAACATTACATTAATAATGTATAACCGAAAATATTAGGGTAAAAAGGTCATAACCTTTTTTGAAATATGGGAATAATCACCTTAATAATAAATTTTTTTTAAAAGGATTCACATAGATAAAGTGTTAATTTTGTTTGTAAAGTAATAACTCAAATGTTACAAATAAAAACAATTTTATAATCAATTTATAAAACACAAAATTGAAATGAAGGTAAAAAATAAAATAAAGAATATACTTCAAATCAATTAATCATTATTCCTAAAGTGAAAAGATTACAAATAAATCAGATATGGTAACATATAATCAATTAAGCTCATTTTATCGTATGAGTTTAATTTTGGAATTAAAAATAAAATTATAGTAGGATTTCAAGATTATATTCAAGGATTTGAAAACTAAAAATCAACATCAATTAATAATGTTTCAAATCCTAAAACATAGTAATCCTTTTAATGTGAATTTACATTAATACACTTTTCACTTTAGGTAAATTAGGAACTAATTTTTATTAAAGTAAATCACACTAGTAAAAAGAAAATCACGTAAACTACAAAATCCCTTTTTAAAAAAATCATGTACAAAAAACTTCAATATTCTAATAATTATTTTCAAATTATTAAAAGGGAAATAAAAACTCTAAAATTTATACCATAATTACTACCCAAATTCTCAAGGAATAACATAGGACAATTGGTTAGGGGGTAGGAGGGTAGATAGGTAGAACAAAAGGCCGGCTTGAGAGGTTGAGTGTTCAACTCCCGATTGCCGCCTTTTTGCTCTACCTCTTTAATATTCATTCATTTTATTTTAAATAAGCTATTCTTTATTTCAAATGACTACAATAAAATGAAATTAATAAATCAATCATCATAGTAAAAGACAAACATAGGATGCATTTTCACTTATTTTTATTTTTATCAAAGGAAATTTATACAGTATGATAGATATATAGTATACTTCCCTTTCGTCTTGATTTTTTAGGCATAGAAATTTTCGGTATCAACCGAGTGCACCCCTAACACATTTCAAGTTGATGATATATATGAGATTGATATTTTGGATTGTGACTTCATTTGTACTTGTCATGTTTGGATTTATGATATCATGTTATGCGTATGCTATTAGTGTAGAATGTATGTATGGAGAAATGCAATGCAATGATTTCTTTCATATGTATGGATGTTATGCAAATGTAATTGATTATGAAAAGATGTATGGTGATTTATGCTTATGCACTGGATGTAATGTAATGCAACAAATGGTAATGATATGGGATGTAAATGCAGCGATACACATGATATGTTTTTGCAAGTTTATGAAGACAAGTACTCATTCTTATGTCAAAAGGATGTTTAACCCAGGAGAGTTACTGCTTGCGGTTCGGTGAAGAGACCTTCGAGTGAGACTCGGCTCTCGTTGGATATGAAGAATTGTTTAAGCTTTGAAGTGTTTCCAAACATCTGTGAGATCATGTAGACATGCAAAATGCAAAGAGACATGCAAAATAAAATGCAACCTAAGACCTAGGACCTAGTCACTGATCATGTGTCAATTTTTTATCATCATTGAACTTTTAGGTAACTAGATAAATCCATACAATGCCCACTAGCTATGAAACCATAGACATATGAATATCAATTTGTATGTGCAAGAATCAATACAACATCCACTGGTCAACAACCATGGATATATGAATATTGATTTTTCTTTCAGAATGTCGGATTAGATATAAGCACCAAGGCACAAACGCCAGGATGACCTGAATATCATGTCCATTTTGATATAGAAATTTGTATAAGCATCAAAACGTAAATGTCATGATGACCTAAATACACCTTGCATTGTAAACACATCAAGCAGTCAAGAGATCATTCTAAATCCAATGTGAATTACCTGTAGTGACCCTTTATCATTCACATCCTTAGGTAAGATCGCGTTTCACAATAGGAGAAAGAACTCACTCAAAAAAGACAATAGTTAGATCAAACTTCCTTGAATTTTCTAGGTATCAATGGTCAAGGTACGCATGGCCATCCAATTCGAGATAGAGGCTCTTACAGTCAGACACCATTTCAATCCAAAATTTCCAAAGTTGTTAGATTTCACATACAAGAAGAAAACAAAGAAAAGATTATGCCCATAGTCATCACTCTCTAAATCCTATAAAGGACTTTATCGAAGAGCTCGAAAGGACATAATATGCAAAAATCCCAATGCGAATCAGTAAGCATACAAGGAGATAAAAGCATGTAAAAAGCACAAATTGTTTTCAATTTGTGTTTGATGTTTGATTGTGTTGTTGTAGATGCAAAATCCTTTCTGGAGACAAGACTGACTGACTGACTCAATTGAAGCTTCAAAGGACTCAAACTGGATATGATACGTCTAAGATACATTGGAGGCCATAGGATATGATATTGATTGCCCCCAAGTTTGAACATTGATAGGATACAGACGCTTGAGCTTATTGGTGTACAAACTGACTTATTGAAAACTAGAAACTCAAAAATAAATCAGGAGATATGTACAAACTAAAGCAAGACTGAAAGCTGGGAAAGACCAAGATTGTGCTGATAGATGGAGCATTTTGAAACAAGTGGCACCTGTTTGCCGAGTTTTCACCATCTTGGCAGAGATTCTATTTTTGCTACCAAGGCGCCTGTTTCCAGGTTTTCACCAAGGCACTTTTTCTTTTTCTCATTTTTTTGTATTTTTCATTTTTTCAATTTTTTTGATATTTTTTCAATTTTTCTTTTTTTTTTGTGAATCATCAAGGCACCCATTGCTAGGTTTTCACCAAGATGTTCATTTTTTTAGGACTTTTTCCAATTTTAAAGATTTTTTCAGGACATTTTACCATAGACTGAATGCCTTAGGCATAGAATTTCTTCAAATGGAGAATGTTGATTGGTTCTCAGAGCTGTTCTCCTTCAGTCATTGAGAGTTGATAGGCACCATAGCCAAAAGTAGTAGTGATTACAAAGGGACCCAGCCAATTGGGTTCAAACTTCCCCTTGCGTTCTCGATGTGATTGATTTTTAGGATTCTCTCTCAAGACTAGATCACCAACCTAAAATTCTCTATGTCTGACTTTCTTGTTGTAGCCTCTAGACATTCTCTTCTGATATACTCTAAGATGATCATACGATGCTTGTCTGTGCTCATCTAGTAGTTCAAGTTCTTGCAAACTAGACACTCTGTAGTCATCATCAGTTACTAGACCATGCATTCTAATTCTTAGTGATGGGATTTCAACCTCAATAGGCAATACCGCTTCAAATCCATAAACTAAAGCGAAAGGTGTAGCCCCAATAGGTGTTTTGATACTTGTTCTATAGGCCCAGAGAGCTAGATTGATCATGAGATGCCAGTCTCTTCCTATCTTATTAACTGTTCGATGCAAGATTTTTAATAGATTCTTATTAGATGCCTTTGCTTGTCCATTCCCTTGGGGATAGTAGATAGAAGACCAATGTTGTGTGATCTTTAATTTGGCACATAGATCATCTAGGTCTTTGTTCTTGAATTGGCCACCATTATCTATGGTTATGGAATGAGGAATCCCATATCTGCATATGATATAGTTCAATATGAACATAGATATTTTCTTTCCAGTTGCTTGTGTCAAAGGGACTGCTTCTACCCATTTTGTAAAATAATCTGTAGCTGTGATTATATGGGTATGGCCATTAGAAGAGTGAGGATGAATCATCCCGATAAGATCAAATGCCCATTGATGGAAAGGCCATTGTGTTGTAAAGGGGATTAGATCTCTCCCTGGAGCATGAACTAGGTTGCCGTGTACTTGACACTTGTGATAATTCTTAGCAAATTTGATATCCTCTTTCTCCATTTCAGGCCAATAGTACCCAGCCCTAATAACTTTTTAAGCTAGTGTTAAACCGTTCGAGTGTGACCCACAAATACCATCATGAACTTCCTCTAATGCACATTGAGACTCTTCCCATTCTAAACATCTAAGTAGCGTACCATCTAGACCTCATTTGTAAAGATCATTACCAATGATGACATATCGGGAGGCATTTCAGATAAGGTATCTCTTTTCACGGTGGTTGAAGGTATCAGGAATGATTTGGTCTTTGAGATAGGAAAATAGGTTTTTATATCTGGATGAATCATGACCTACAACAGTGCAAATCATGCGGGTTTCAAGGGAATCATATGTAGGATAGGATGGTGCTTCCACTAGGAACTCATAGCGTAGCTCATGTTCAGGCTGCTATAAGAGAGTAGATAATGTTGCCATTGCATCGGCAGCCTTGTTCTCCGTTCTAGGAATTTGCTCAAATGTGATAGATATGAAATATTTCTTAAGATCATCTACCATTCTCTTGTATGGAATGAGCTTTTCATCTTTAGTTTGTTACACATCATTGACTTGATGAATAACAAGTTGAGAGTCTCCATGAATGTGTAGCTCTGTCACTCTCCACTCAATTGCTAGTTTCATGCCATTCAAAAGAGCTTCATATTCTACAATATTGTTTGTGCAAGGGAACTTTAATCTGAATGCTTTTGGGATTGAGTATCCTTGAGGAGTTATGAACAATATGCCTATGCTTGATCCGTTCTATGTATAGGAGCCATCAAAGAATAATTTCCATTCTCTAGAAGAAAGAGTCATGATAGAGGAATCTAGAAATTCCATTTGTATTGGTGTATTATCAATCATAGGTGCATCTACTAATTGATCAGCAATAACCTATCGTTTTATAGCTTTTCTTTCCACATATTCAATGTCAAATTCACTCAACAACATGACCCATTTAGCTAATCTACCCGTGAGGGCAGCTTTGCTTAGTAGGTATTTTAGTGGATCAATTTTAGCTACCAATTGAGTGGTATGAGCTAACATGTAGTGTCTCAGTTTCTGTGATGCGAAGATCATAGCTAGACAAGCTTTCTCAATCATTGAATAGTTCTTCTCATATGCAACCAATGTCCTACTGATATACTATATAGCTCTTTCCTTTTTATCTTCATCATGTTGTGCTAGTAATGCCCCCAGTGATGTATCTGTTGCAGAGACATATAAGATCAATGGCTTCCCATGAATAGGAGGCATCAAGATAGGCGGATTTGATAGATACTTTTTGATATGGTCAAAGTTCTTCTCACATTCTTCATTCCATGCAAAGGTCACACCTTTATGTAATGTTTTCGTAAAAGGTTGTGATATGTCCGCTAGCTGTGATATGAATCTTCTGATAGATTGAACTCTTCCTTGGAATGTCCTCATTTGACTGATATTCTTAGGAGGTTGCATCTCCATTATAGCCTTTACTTTAGCTAGATCAACCTCAATGCCCTTCTTTGAAACTATGTATCCTAAGAGCTTTCCAGAAGTGACACCAAAAGCACACTTCTTAGGATTTAGTCAGAGACTAAACTTTTCCATTCTGTCTAGGATCATGCTCAAGTCCTTTAGATGTTTAGTTCTAATCATAGATTTTACTAAAGTATCATCAACATAATCTTCCATAGTTAGATGCATCATGTCATGGAAAATAGATGTCATTGCTCTTTGATATGTAGCACCAGCATTTTTAAGCCCAAATGGCATGACATTCCAATAGAAGGTACCCCATGCACATGTAAAAGTAGTTTTCTCTTGATCCTCTGAGGCAATTTTTATTTGGTTATATCTAGAGAAACCATCCATTAAGGAATACATCTTGAAACCCACAATCATGTCCACTATCATATCAATGTTAGGTAGTGGAAAATCATCCTTAGGGCACGCTCTATTCACATCTCTAAAGTCTATGCACACTCTGATTGAACTATCTGGTTTAGAAATAGGTACAATATTAGAGATCCACTCTACATATTCAATAACTTGGATGAATTCAGCTTTCAAGAGCTTCTCTAATTCAGCTTTTACCAAGAGTGCAACATGAGGATGCATCTTTCACAATTTTTGCTTGACAGGGTTTACATTAGGAGCTATAGATAAATGGTGCATGATAAGATTAGGATCCAACCCTGGCATATATGAGTATTTCCATGCAAATTTGATCTTTTTCTCCATTAGGAATGTAGTAAATTTTTTATTCTCTTCTTTTGATAATGATTGTGCTACATGTACCAATTGTGGTTCCTCTATTGTACCCAAATTGATGGATTGAGTGGGCTCAATTAGAACTGGAGATCTATCCTATAAATGACTCAGAAGGACATCAAATATCTTATCCTTAGGTGCCTTGAAGAGGTTTTCACCTTTGGATACATCTTTTATTTTTACTTTTGTAGGTTCTGAGACTGCCACAAAGTGGTTTTCACCTTCAGAACTCCTTTTCTTTTTATTCTTATTCTTATTTTTCTGACTAAGATATTTGATGTCCAACTCAGTCATGCTAACGCTCAGTTCACTGATGGAAGTCCTCATGGGCTCAACTACATTTAGGTAGCAAGCAATGGCATATTCATTCGGGAAGGTATAAATACCATGGCTCAAATTTATGGAGGTTTGATCAATAAGGTCTGGATATTGAATATTTAAAGTAGGGAAAGATTAGGAGATAGTGTTTACGGATATGGATATGTCATCATTGGTCCTAACCTAACACTCAAGTTCAAAGGTGATATTACAACTTAAGACATTCAATTCATGAATAGGCTCAATGTCATTGAGGGAATTCAATTCAGCCATAGGTGGATCAGACTCGATAGGTTCCTCATTTTTCTCTAGACTTACGTTGGGTTGAAATGCATATTGGTGAATAACATCAACATGTTTCTCTATGATAAGCTCATCTGGTTCTAGAATGACTCCCCATTCATAGTCATTAGATTCATCTTCTGATTCAGGATCTCTAGGAAATCTTAGAACATGAGTAAAGTCAAGGTGAATACCCCAAGAAGGGTTACCCTCAGATTCAAATTTGTATTCATACTCATAGGAATCTATCTCAGAATAACTACCACCTTCTTCTTCTTGATTATTTTTGAGATTAGTTGGTTCTTGTGTGGCAATTATCTCTTGATTGATAGTAGGTTCTTGTGTTTCTACTACATTAATTCTTTTGATTGGATCATCTTTATCATCAAGAAGGTCTTTGATCTCTTTAGGAAATTTTTCATAGGGGATGAGTTATGAGCTGTTTGAATCACTATCTGATGGTTCTATTTCTTCTTTCTTAAGAAGAGGTTCTCCTGGTGTGATCTACTCTATGAAATGAGAATAATTACCCTTGAGGTGATAGGGTTTCTTCTTAAAGCCTAGGCCAATAGTATTCTTATTTGCCCTACCCGTATGTGAAATAGGTGCCACAAGACCTTTTCCTCTTACTCCTAAAGGTCCTTTACCTAAATATCTCATCTTAGCTATCAACTTATCTCTTGGTCCATATGACTTAGAAGGGAGTTTTGATACTGTAGAGTCACTAGTTTGAACAACTGGGGATTCAGGTTCGTCTTTGTATAGCCATGATAGCACAGCTTCATCCTCTTCAAACTCTTGCTTGGATACTTGTTCTGCTACAAAATTCTTTTTATATGCTTCAAGAGGTTCTTTAGAGTCTGGTTTGGATTGTTTCAAAGATTTCCCATAACACTTAGGTGAGATAGGGAGAGATGTCAAAGATAAGACTAGCTTGATAGTATATTCTCCCATACTATTTTCTTTGATATTAACCTCTTTTGCAAGATCTTCCATTTTAGATGTGGATGCTTCTTTAGTTGGTTCAATGGAAGATTCTCTATTATTAGGCACAAGCTTATCTACACTTTCCTTCAAGGTATTGCAAGTTGTATTCAGATCTGCGAGGATAGTAACCTCTACTCCTTCATAAGGAAACTTCAAACATTGATGGTATGTAGAAGGAATAGCTTGCATTTCATGTATCCATGGTCTCCCTAGAAGAATGTTGTAGGCCAAAGGTAGATCAAGAACTTGACATATAGTATCTCTGATAACTAGACCTACTCTGATGGGTAAGACAATGGTGCCTTTAGAAGATCTTTCTTGTTCATCATAGGCTTTTATGGTGATCTTCTTTCGAGGATCAATAGCCAATTTTGAAAATCCCAATTGTGTGATCAAGCTGTAAGAACAAATGTTTAGGCTAGCACCCCCATCTATCAACACACGTTTGACTCTACGGTTCTAGATCAAGACTTCTATATGCAAAGGCTGATTATGTGGGTGACTCAAGGAGTTGTCATCTTCCTCTAAAAAGGAGATATATTGTGGAGATGTAAGATGTCCAACCACAGTCTAGAACCTATCTAAATCAAGGTCATCAGGAACATTGGAACTGAGCAAAGCTTTGTCTAGTATGGTTCTGTGAGCTGGAGATATTTGAAGCAACTCAACATGGAGATTTTGGCATTAGTGTGCTGGAGTTGTTGAACAATGCTATAAGATGTAGGCCTTGTATCCTTTGGATTGGAAGATTTGGAAGCAACCTTCTATTTAGAAGCAGATGAAAGATTGAAGGGAACCTTAGGGACATTTGATGAATATGGGATTTGTCTTTTTAGATGTGCTTAGGCTTGTGATCAAGTAACTACGTTGGTGGATTGATTTTGTCTATCTCTTCTTACAATTGTGATGACATTGCAATGCTCTAAGAGACAGGGTTCAACCATATTGATGGTAGCATTATTTCCAAGGTAAGCATAATTGACTTTTGCCCCCATATTAGGTTGAGAAGATGAAACTTCTTGACCATGTTTCAAAAATGGTTCTATGAATGTTGTATGATTGTTATTGCTCTTAGGATTTTCAACTGTGATGTCTCCCCTATCGATTAGATCTTGAATGGTGTGTTTCAACCGTAAGTAGTTATTAGTTTTGTGACCTTTACCTCGATGGAAATCATAAAATTCATTTTCTCTCCACCATTTTGGCTTAGGCTTAGAATTAGGTGGTCAGATTGCTGGCAAAGAGATGATGTTATCAGCCAGTAGAGTTTTCATAGCTGATTGTAAAGATTCTCCAAGAGGAGTGAACTTTCACTGTTTATCCCAAGATTTGTATTCTGACTTCTTTTGAATTGGTTCAAATGACTTTTGTTCTGAAGCTTTAATGGCTTGGGAACCAAGAGTTAGGTTGTAGGCTGGTGCCTTTCATGGGGCATGGATAGTATCAACAATGCCATCTGTGATGATGCCTTTATTCTTGTTCCAATTTTTGTTCTTGTCTTTAGAACTGGATCCTGATTCATACTTGTCTTTTTGAAGTGTGATTTCTCCTTTTTTCACAAGCACTTTTTTTATTTTGATAGCATTATCCACCATTTTTTCAAAAGATGTATGATCTTGCATTTGTAGAGGATAGTTGATTTCTGGAACAAGGTTATTGATGAAGATTTCTAGTTTTTCTATTTCTGGAATAGGCCTGGCATATAGAGAGAACTTCTTCCTCCATCTCTTAAGAAATGTTAGGAATGGTTCCCTTGGATATTGCTTGAGATTACAGATATCAATCATGGTGACTGGATGTTGAATATTGTAAGAGTATTTTTGATAAAACAATTTGATCAATTCCTCAAAAGTTTTGATAGTGGAAGGTAATCGAGAGAACCATTGAATGGCCGCTCCTCCCAGAGATCGAGGGAAGAGATGCATCAGATAGGTTGGTTCATGCATGAATTCCATTGATTGGGTATAGAATTCTCTAAACTGGTCTTGAGGGTCAGAGTGTCCATCATACTTACCATTATTGGGCATCTCCACTCATTTCAGAAATGGTGGTATATACAAGTCTTTGTCAAAAGGAAAAGGGCATAGAGCTTCCATGGAGAACTCCTTGGGTTCCTTTTCTTTCTCAAGGCTGTTAAGTTTGACTTGCATGGCATGCATCTATTTCATAATAGCTGTGAGTGGAGTTTCTTCCTCATGTGTAATGATATTTTCCACATTAAAGTTGGGAGGAAGTTTAGCTCCTTGATGAGCCAATTGTAAAAAGTATGCCTCTCTGTCTTCTTTCAAGAAATGCTTCATCATTTGTTTGAAGTTATCATCATTTTGATATTGAGTAATTTCTTCAAGTGTGGGTTCCTGATCTACACCATGTTGAGATTGAGCTCTTTGAGAGCCAAAGTTTGTCCCTGCTTGAGACATGGTAGGAGTTTGTGGACTCCCTGGAATAGATTAATGTGGGGTTTGTTGGGTACCTCTGTGAGTTTATGAAGGAGGAATGTAACCAATTTTTAATCAAAAGTTGCCAAGATCATCATCCTTGTAAAGACCAGAATTGATGAGTTGCTCAAGAGTTGGACCCCTAGTAGCGGTTATAGGTAAGGTCTAGGATGCTTCTCCAGATTTCTTGTGTGAGGAAGCTCTAGTTTCCACCATTAACTTTGAGTGAAACAAAAGAATAAGATCCAGATAATTGAAGAATGAATTGAATCAAGATGATCAAATGATGCAACCTTGTCAAGGTTTGATTGATTTGAATATTTTATTAGATGTGGGTGAAGGATACTATGCCTTGGATGTATGGGTAGATTGCCCAAAAGATAGCGGACACGAGTTCACAATACTTAGTCTATTTTTGAAGATTTGATATAAGATTGATAGTTATGACAAGGTTTTGACACAAGATGAAAAGGACTCAAATCGATTAAATAGAAGGCTGAATTAGATTCAAAAGGCCACTTTTTGGAAAATGATAGGATTCTCAATAGCTACTGCTCTATTCCTGACACAGTGATTTATTCGACAGATTCTGGAAATAGGCTAAAAAGCTAAGTATTTGGCAATTCTGACAACTTTCAAAAATTTCCCAAATGACACTCTACAGACTCGTATGATAGTTGGTATGCTATGAAATGATAGTTGAAAAGCTCGTACGATAGTGGGTATGTTATGAAACGACAGTTGAAAAGCTTGTATGATAGTGGGTATGCTATGAAACGACAGTTGAAAAGCTCGTACGACAGTGGGTATGCTATGAAATGACAGTTGAAAAGCTCGTACGACAGTTGGTATGCTATGAAATGATAGTTGAAAATTTTGTATGATAGTTGCAAAAACTCACACGACAGTTGATAGCAGGATTTGACTTTTTGAATTTGACTGGCAGGAAGACTCGTATGACACTGGGTTCTTTACCATACGACAGTTGGGCAGTAATGAAATGACATTTGATGAAAACTCGTATGACTTTCTAACCTCCTGAGATGACTTTTGACTCTAGAAAAGAATTTTACTTCAGATTTTGCAAATTTTGAGTTTTTAGATTCGGATTGTTTGCAAATTTTAATGTCCAAATTTGAGGATTGTAACAGATTTGTCCATTTTCAATAACCAAATAGATAAACAAGCATGCAAAATAGAAAGCAAGTGATTTCAAGCATGTGTGAAAACAATGAACAAGGGAAAAAGCAACCTTGTGCATGAACAATCAAGTAATTTTATTCATTATAATCCTCAGAAGTGCTAATTGTGTATGTTCCAAAAATGTTTTGCAATAATGCACATATACCCTAGAAAATGAAAATTTGGCCTCGCTAGGGTTTTTAGTAATGGTTTGACTCTGCAACTTTCATGATCCAAAGGGGTGAACTCCAATCTTGGCACACTAGGGTTTTGACATAGTTTGAGAATTTAATCAATCAAGAGCTGCTAGAGAGATCTGACAACCCAACAATGAACCACACCTGTGAAGATTTCTTGCACAAGGAAATTTATATAGCGGCTGTCACTACCACAGCGAAAATGGCTATTACCACTTGAGGTTTCATCAACATGGTTGACCCAATTAAGGGAATGTCCACTATGGTTAACCCTCTCTAAAGGTGACTCACAAGATATACCACATGGAGACTAGTTCCAGATTCAAGGATTTGGGTTTCTGGTACTATCCAAAAAGGAAGTAGAGCATAATCTCCTAGCCTTTTCACTTTTAACCCAAACAAAGTAGATAGATTAATCTGACACTCTAAGACCAAGATTATCTCACAAAGATCTATGACGTCCACCCCTTATGATCTATCAACCTCTCTGGAGAGAGAATGCCTTGATCAAAATTTGAAGACACACGGATCTAGTGGAACGTGAGACTCCCTCAGTATCCTACCCACCTACAAGGGATCCTTCGTTGAGAAGAGTTTCACTGGAAACCCACTCTCTCAAGATCCACAAATAGTGTTCATGGGGCCTAATTACTATGTGTAACAAAGATGTTGAAAGCAAACTATGTTCATTTTTATAGCCCAAATGAAGTCTGTGATAGGAAAGCAATAAAAGTCACTCAAGCTAGACACATGAGATGTTCATTTTAGATCCAAAATTGAAGTCTTATCAGCTGAGAAGATTACCTGAATTCCTCACAATGTGCTTAGTATATTTTTACTTGTTTTTAGCAATTCTTGCACTTTTTCCAATCAAAACCAGCAAGAGTCAATCAAAAATAGAGAATTTTAATTGTTAAGATTAGCCGTTAGTCGAAATCTGAAAACCAAATATGACAAACTACCCTAAAAAATGAAACGACAATTGAAATTTGATGTCGAAACTCATACGATAGTGGATCTATTACCAGATGATAGTCTGAAACTCATACGACAGTGGGTATGCTCCCAGACGATAGTCCAAAAACTCGTACGACACTGGGTGTTCTATGAAATGATAGTTGAACTTTCAAATGATAGTGTGTATAGTATGGCATGATCCTTGATCTGATAGACTATCGTACGATAGTGGATATAGTGCAAAATGACTTTTGTCAGAAACTCGTATGAAGATTGTACAGACAGAAATTAAAAATCATAGTTTTGCATAGAAACCGAGGAGAAAAAGATAGAAATTGGTAGAAATAAATTGGAAACCCATTTCAAGGCCCCACAATGGGTGCCAAAAATGTGTGTGTGAATTTTGTACCTGATCTATAGACACAACACTTCAGTAAAACATTAGAGGTTAGCAAAAATTGAAATCGTGCAAATAATGGAAAAATAAACTAACCAGGTGATTTACTGCCTTCTAGTAGGTGCGAGTATGATGTTCTCAAATTGTATCAAGATCAGTGACCTTGATGACACCTAAATGAAGGATTTGAATGCAAAACTGATATCAAATATGAATGCAACTAATCTATTTTTTTTATTTTTCTATGCAATGATATGATGAAAACTGATATGATTCTAGAATCTAAGATGAAATAAATATGCGATGAATTGATCTAAGATGAATTCTAAATGATTTGCAATACTCAAAAATAAGAATGATCTCACAATAGTTTGGATTCGCAAAGATGATTCTTTAGTCTCCAATTCGCCAGCGTGAGGATGCAAAAATATGAGATGATTTGAGATGAGTTGAAGCCTTAATTTATAGAAATCCAGGGCTTTGAGGATGCATGGAAGAAAGCCATAAATCACTCAAATAAACTCAAGTTGATTTTTGAGTTATTTTAAAATATAAGGATATTTAACTCACAAAAACATGCAAATCTTGCAAAAATAGCTTTTTAACTCAAATTAGAAATTTAGATCAATTTTAAAACTCAAAAATGATGTTGAGTTCCAAAAAGTCAATAACTTGCATTCATTTTTTGATTTGGAGTTTAACTGCTCTTTGATTGTGCACATGGATAATTATGAATTAATAAATAAATAAAGTGATTTATTTCCAACTTAACTGATTTTGAAAAATAAAACAATTGATCTATGGGTTAATCAATTATTTTTCAAATTTTTATTCAAAAATAATATTATTAAAAATTGACAACTTGCTTTAATTAATTAAATAAGAATTTAATCAATTATTCATAGGATTTTGGATTTATTGTCAAAATTAAATAATATAATTTAGTAATAAATATAATTAACTTCAATTAAATAATTAAGTGGCAGAATTAAATCTAATTAATTAAATATTAAGAATATTCAATTAATCAAATTTTAGGATAAATTGGATTTATTGCCAAATAATCATTAAATTAAAGATAATTAGGATAATTAGGAATATTACTAGGAATATTCCCCGATGCAGAATTTGAGATAATCAATTAGGATTCGATGATGTTCAGATGTGCCTTAGGTTAGGACTTTGATGTCAATTTCATTCGATATGTCGATATAGGAGGTTAATGAACCTATAGCCCATTTTGGGGGTATTACAGTCAGTGCATGGAAGCATCAAAGCCTACAGTTGGGGGCATGGGTAACTCACATAGGGTATTTGCAGTGGTTGATAACTACCAATTAGAGCATCAATCCATAGTTATAGAGGCTACAATTGTGATCAAATGTAGTAGCATTACCATCTTATTTGATTTAGGAGCTACTAATTCTTTTATATCTCCATTGGTTGTGGAGTGTTGCGGGCTATTGAAAATTAGATAGGATATTAGTTGGGAGGTTGAATTAGTTTCATGGACTAGAGTGTCAGTCAAATCCTTGGTTAACGATTTTCATGTGTAGATTGGTGATTTTAAAACCACATTAGACCTTTGTATCACACCTGTTAGATCTTATATCATTGTACTTGGCATGGATTGGCTTTATGCCCATGGAGCCAAGTTGGATTGTCATTAGAAGAGGATCAAGTGTTTAGATGACCACGACACTCTTACAATGATTTTTTGGAATTCATTTATTTTCCATAACCATCATTAATAGAGAGGATTATGAGGAGAAGGAACCATCTCTTGATGATTATCTGATTCTTTAATCATTTCTGGATGTGTTTCCTACCAAGTTACCAAGGATGCCTCCCCATAGGGAAGTGGATTTCCATATTTATCTTGTGCCACGAGTTGTACCAATTTTAAGTGCACCATATAGGATGACCACTAATAAGATGAATGAGCTCAAGATCCAATTAGAGGATCTTTTAGAGAAAGGGCACATTCTCCCTAGCATTTCCCCTCGGGGCACACTTGTTATCTTCATTAAGAAGAAGGATGGATCCTTGCGGTTATATATGGATTATCGATAGTTGAACAAGTTATGTATTAAGAATCGGTATCCACTTCCCATGACTTACGATTTATTTGATTATCTACAAGGTTCCAAGGTTTTCTCTAAGATTGATCTGAAGTTAGGGTACCATCAATTGAGGATTGTGGATAGAAATATTTATAATAAAAAAAAATTGTACTAGATATGGACACTATGAGTTTACAGATATTCCATTTGGTCTTACAAATGCTCCAACTAAATTTATGAGTCTCTTGAATGGGGTATTCTGCACTTTCTTGGATAGATTTTTAATTTTGTTCCTTGATGATATATTGATATATTCTTTGGATGAGAAGGAACACAAAGAGCACTTGAGATAGGTATTGCATTGTTTGAGGGATAATCAGTTGTATGGAATCTTGTCAAAATGTGTATTCTATAGGTCTGAGATCCATTACATTGTACATTTTATTTTAGGTGATGGGATCTCATTTGATCCATCAAATATCAGAGCCATCGTGGATTGGCTAGTTTTGACAATTGTGATAGAGGTTAGGAGTTCCATGGGATTGGTAGGTTATTATAGATGTTTTTTTGAGGGATGCTCTAGAGTGGCATACCCTATTACTTCTCTTCAGTGCAAGGGAAAGAATTTTGAGTGGACAGAGAAGTATGAGAGGGCCTTTAAATAACTTAAGAAATCACTTACCAATGCACCTATTCTTGTAGTGCTAGATCCTTCACCAGATTTTTTGGTATGCATGGATGCTTCCTTGGATAGTTTGGGAGAAGTACTTATGCAGAATGGTCAAGCCATTGCATATGAGTTTAGGAAACCTAAGACTCATGAGCTTAACTACCCTACCCATGACCTTGAGCTTGTTGTAGTGGTTCATGAATTAGTGAGCTAGAGATATTTTCTCTTACGGCATCAGTTTGAGCTTCATTCTGATTGTCAAAGTTTACAATATATATTTACTCAGCCAAACCTTGATTCTCATTAGAGGATATGGATGGAGTTCCTTTATGAATATGATTTTGATGCTCACTACATCGATGGAAAGGAGAACATAGTTGTGGATGCTTTGAGTAGGAGATGGCATGAGACATTTGCTATGTTCATAGGCACAGGCTTGAGGGATCGCATATTACATCACTTGCATGAGGATGAGTGGTATGTTGAGGTCTATTGGGTTATTCAATCTTAGAGAGCCCTAGAAGGGAATTATGTTGATTATTCATTAAAGTATGATGGACTACTACACCATAGAGGGCACATCTATGTACCTTCTTCTAGGGATTTGTGAGATTTCATTTTATCAGAGGCACATAGAGCACTGTATGCAGTGCATCCTAGGGTCAAGAAGATGCTTGCAGATTTGAGGCAGTTGTATCACTAGAAGGGCATTAGTTATAATATTATAGAGATAGTCACTCGATGCCTTGAGTGTCAGAGATTTAAGGTGGAGCACTACCATCCTGGTGGGTTACTCCAAGTTCATGACATACCATAGTGGAAGTGGGACACTATTTCTATGGATTTCATCATTGGTCTTCCTATGTCATATCACCTCCATGATGTCATCATGGTGATGGTTGACAAGTTGACCAAAGTGGCTCACTTTCACCCATTTGTACCACATTAATAGCACTAATAGTGGCATAAGTGTTCTTGCAAGATATTATCATACTTCATGGAATTCCTTGTAAGATCATATCAGATAGAGACTCTCTCTTTAAATCATATTTTTGGAGAGGATTACAAACAACTTTGGGCACCAAGATCAACTTTAGTACAACCTATCATCCATAAATAGATGGATAGATAGAGAGATTCAACCAAGTGTTAGAGGATATGCTACGCATGTATGTGATGGACCATCAGGCCAAATGGGAGGAGTAACTACACCTAGTCCAGTTTTCCTTGTATGGTAGGCCCTGGAAGATTCCTTTGAGTTCGAACATGATTGAGGATAGGGTAGTTTTTGGACCACAATCAGTCCAAGAGATGGACTAGTGGGTAGTCTTGATTAGGCAGCATCTTAGAGAGGCTCAATATAGACAAAAGAAGTATGTTGATACAAAGAGGACTGATCATGTTTATATGGTTTATATGGTTGTAAATAGATTTTTCCTGAGAGGGAGGCCACACAAGATTCCAATCCATTATGGAATGGGTTCTAAGCTTTCACCTCACTTTTTTGGACCATTTGAGATCCTTGAGATGATAGGGCGAGTTGCATATTGTCTAGCTTTTCCACTTATCATGTCATGCATCCATGATGTGTTTCATGTTTTTGTACTAAGGAATTACATTTATGATGAGTCTCATATTATATATTGGTATTCCTTATAGGTGGAGTCGAACGGACAGTTTTCATTCGAGCCCATTCACATTTTGGCACATTGGAAGTTGGCTATTTGAGGTTGAGAGTTGGACTAGGTTAGGGTCCAATGGGATTGTTATGATGAGGTTACAACATCATCAGAGGATATAGTGCAGCTGAGATCTTAGTATCCCTTTATTTTTTATGAACTCTGGGAGGAATTTCATGCCTAGGGGGAAGGGTGTGAGGCCCTACCCCAAGTGCATCATAGCATTTCATAATTTTATTATGATAGACCTAGTACTTGATATTATACTTTGATGCATTATAGGATTATACTCTTTTTGACAGGGATTTGATCACATTATATTATGATACACCATATTTTACAATGTTATCCATACGTGTGATGATGACTTTATGATACTTTCATGATTTGAATTTTAGTCAATTTAATTTAGTGAATATGATGATGATATTATTGAATTTATGTTTATATGAATTAATTAGGAAAAATGACAAATGGAATTGGAATTATGACCTCATTAAAAATTAAATGTTAGGTTCTTAAATGTTGTTAATATATGCATAAAATTTCACGTGGGAAATGTGAGAAAAGTTGTTAAATTATTTATGGAATGTTGAATTTTGATTTGGATGTATGAAATGATGAGTAATTGGTAATTGCTCGAATGATGTTATGTTTCATATATTTTATATGCATGTGATTTCTTGAGCTACTGATAAGATAAATACATCACTAATAGATAAGAAGTTTTTAATGTAATTGGTTTGTTATGCTAGTTTGTCTAGTTTTTAGTTAGGAAGTTATTGAAACTCTTAGTGAAGGGGTATGCCCCTTCATCCAAATTGAATCTTCATCTATATGTAGTGGATCATTTTTATGTTTTAAGGGGGAGTTTTTTTCATAATCTTTTTACCTCAAGTTTTTATACAATTATGACTTTCAAAACTGGGGACTAAGGATGTACAATTGAGGATCTTATTCTCTAAATTTGTATCTGGTTGGACAAGATTATATCTATTTTAAATATAATATTTGATTTATTTTTTCTCAAAGGTGTTCAATTTATGTTATGAATTGATCGGTTCTTTATGATATATCTTTAATAAAAATAGATGTCGAATGTGCAATCTTATGGAATTGTATTTTAAATATATTACAGTTTGATCATCAGGATAAAGATTGGTTATCAAATTTATTTTGTATTGTTAGAATTTCTAAGAAAATTTAAAATCAATAAGACTAACTACAATATAAATTAAAATTACTTGAATGTACAAAAGCTATTTGGTTGATATTTTAAAATTGTCTCATAAAGTTATACGTAAGATCAATTCAAAAGATTGTTGTGTTATTATGAAGGAAGCAAGGAACTAGTCTTATATTATTTAGATATTGATTAAGTTGACATTATCAAGCCATTTGGATTCATAAATCATTAACATAATTTCAATACCTTTAAAGCAATCAAATTATTTAAGTATTCAAATATATAAAGTATTTAGTTTTCAGATAAGTCAAATTTTATTTCAAGAAGTAATTTCCATCTTGAAGAACCACTTCAAAAAAACTAACATACAACTGCTGTCTTCTATAAAAAAAATCCTTAAGGAAGGGAGTTTGGTTAAGGTATAGGCCTACCCACCTTGGTTCTGTAAAGCCTAAAGTGCAGGAGAGGAAAATCATAATCAACCACTCCCATTCGTTGGCCAAGTCAGTTGGAAAATCTCAAAATTGAGTAGCTAATCTCATAGGATATCCAATCTATTGATTTGGGTACCGAAAAATTGGCAACTCTACTAAGGATTTGTTATTATGATCTCTAGAATCTTTGGTAATTGAATATAGACTCTATTGGAGACCTAAACCCAGAGCAGTAAAAATATTTTCCTCTAAGTGAGGTGGCTAATCTACTGTAATTTATGATTAACAGTTTTTTCCTACAAAAGAGTGAGTGAAGATCCTAGACACTTATCATTAAATTACATGTGGGGTAGAAGATCTCTCAATAAAGGATAGTACAACCATATTGAGTTAAGTCCAAGAAGGAACTTAAATAGAAATAAAGGTTCAACCTCAAAAATGGCATTTGCAGGATATAAGAGTTTCCCTGACAGGGAAAGAGGAGTTTTCAATGAAGAGGAAGTCCCCACCTCAAGTCATCATATTCCAGGAAGTAATGATGAAAACCAAGATCCTTTTTCTTAAATGGGTATGGAAGATCATGATCCTCAACATGAAGTAAATCATAAAGAAGCAAATGAAGAAGAAGAAGAGGAATAAAAAATTGGATGCCATTTTTCATAAATTGGTTAACATGGACTCTAATTATTGGAAGATGGATGAGCTCTTAGAAAGAAACCAAATGAGGTGTTAGAAAAGTTGGGAATATAGAGAGATGCACTTTCTCCACAAAAATAAAAAATAACTAGATACGAAAGACCAAGAGAAGAAATATTGAGAGATGAGAGATGAGAGGATAAGGGTTCAGAGAAGAAAAGATATCAAGGGATGAAAAATCCTTTAGATACAATCCTCCTCATAGAAAAATTGGAGAGAAACTTTTCAACACATGTCATACCAATCCCCTATTTGAACCAAACATTGGGGAAAGAAATGGAAGAAATAACAATGATCAAAATGGTCATTGGAGGAAACCAAACTATGGAGGAATTCATGATCATGGAAACCCAAGATAGCAAAATAATGGTAATAGTGGCCATAAAAATAGTGGGAAGAATGTTGGAAATGAAAACCATAAAAATCATGCACCAAGAATAAACAATCTTGGTGGACATAATTTTGGATTAAGAGCACTCATGGTGATCGAAATATATAGGCAATTGGATTTTAATAGAATAGTTGGTTACCCAAATCCTATCCAAAATGAATTAAGGAAACCTATTCAAAATTTTAGTGGTAATGGGACTAAATCTATTGAACAACATGTAATCAACCTAAAAAACACAACTCAAGAGTTTGAAATTCATCATGAGGATGTTTTCATGAAACTATTTATGTAGTCATTAATCGAAGATGTTGGAGAGTGGTATAGAGGATTACCAGATGGATCAATTTCCATTTGGAAAGAGTTTGCAAGAAAATTTATTGATGAATTTTTTTATCATAGTGACATATCTTTTGCTTCTTGTGAATTAACCAGTATTAAGAAAAATTTCAATGAGTTGGTTGCAAAATTTAATAAGAGGTTCAAAAAATTTCTAAATAGAATACCTAGAGATATAAGGCATGTTGATTCCTTTTTTATTGATTTTTATTTAAGTGCTTTTGACAATAAGACATATTATGAAATAGATCACATTAGCCAACAACGTTACAAGTATATTTCAACACTTCCACTACTATTGAAAATAATAGGAAAGCCTCTGGCCATGTGAATAAGAGAGATGATTCCAAGTTGTATAATCCTAGAGATCATAAGAAAGATGACTTGAAGGAAATAATGGATATGCTAAATGATTTTAAGGTAAAGAAGAATAGAAATGATAAGCCATCATCTTATAAAAATGATAGGCCTAGACTACATGATATGCCTTATAACACAAATTGGAAGGATGGGAAGCCTGAAAGACCAAAAAACAACAAGGAGACCCCTGATCCTTTGAGAAGAAACAACCATATGGTGGGGGATAGTCCATAGTGTGATGCATGTAGATTTCTACATGTAATTGAACAATGTGTAATAGCCTAGAGTTTTCTTGAGAAAGAGGATTAGGATGATGATCAACAACCCATAGTGAATGCAATCTCAACTAAACCATTTTGGGGAAATGATGATGAAGATGAAGATGTTCCTTCTTTGTTCAATCTCAACATTTCAGTATACAACAAGTATTTTATGATGATGAAGATGTTCCTTCTTTGAGGAAACTGACTAATATGGAAAATGTTAGAATAGGGAATACTGAGAGGGGGGTTGAATCAGTATTCTACAAACTTTTACTTTTGCCTAATTATGGATATAACAAATTAACTTGAAGCTTGAAAAACAAATTAGACTAAATAGCATGCATATAAATAAAGCAAATGAACTCATAACACCATGTTTGTTCTCAAGGAAACCCTGGCCAAGGGAAAACCCCAGTGGGGATGATACCCACAACTGATCCACTAATCAAAAGTATCTGGTTAAGGATGTTGACCCTATCAGGAGTCTATTACATACATATAGTATCTCTATCCTGATTAAAGGACTTTAGGCCTTGTTAGAAGCCTCAACCCTGCTAGGATTTGGTATTACAAAATAGGATATTTACAAGATGAGTCCACTGCCCAAACAAGTAAAATACAATGATATCTGAAATAAAAAAAGGTAAAGTACATAACCTTTCACTGCTACCGAATAGCTTTCCTATTCTAATTTAGCTCTTCGCTTTCATATACAAAGTCTGATTTCTTTTCTTTTACAACATACAACTTCACATCATAGCCTTACAATATCTTATTACATCAATCTATATTCTTTGCATTACATGCTTTTTACATATATACCAGTTATTAAGAATAATAACTTTACAGTCGGCTTTACCAAGCATAAACTCTTTCCTAAATACAAAAACTTATTTATGTTGTCTAAGAGTTAACATCTAGGATGTCATCCCTTATATGGTCAAGTCATTATTTTGATAAACAAAATAATCCCTTAATTGTCATTCTTGTTCTATCTTCTTGCTCTATTCAAATCGGCTACGACTCTGTCTCTGTAATTCTGCAATGTCTCCTTTCGTACATGTTGTATAGACTTGCGCTTTTGTCATGCCCATAAAAATCACACAAAAACACACCAACTTTTTTTTTGAAAGGTTAAATAAGTTTATCTTTAGAGGTTAACAGAGGACTAAAGTTGAACGCATCTATTTTACATTCATCTTAAGGTGATGATAACTAGATTTCTTAGGTTGTCTACCTCGTGGGTCTACCCCACTTGAAAGGGTTTGGTTCCCGATCTTGTCATCGTTAGAGAAGTAGGTTACCAAGATAAATTACAATTATACTAATTCCCTTAATTAGGCCTAACTTCAACATTACACTACATTAGATCATTAAGGTTTATTTATTAAAACGTATTGACATTATAGCAAAAGAAACTAATTTGCTTAATAATAGCTTTACAAAATCCATTAATTATAAAGTTAAGTTACAATTTAACTTATAAATTTCTATAGTTTATTCCATAATTCTTGTACGTTCAACTCTTTAATGGCCTAAATAAATTCATAATTGTTAAAAAAAATACTTATATTAATTATTTAATAATTAATATAATTATTTCATAAGGTAAATGAATAAATTATTATACAATAAAATTAATTACAAATATTTAATATACTTAAATAAAAATTAATGGTTAAATAATTATATTAATTAAAGACATTTAATTAATATAATTAATAACAAACTAAAAAAATTATTTATTAAAAACTATTTATATTGATTAATAAAATATTAATTATCATAATTAATAAATAATAATATAAATTAATAAAAATTATATATATTAATTAATATTATTAATATTAATTAATATAAATAATAAATAAGTTAATAAATATTATTTATATTAATTAACATTATTAATATTAATTAATATATTTAAAATATAAAATAAGAAATAAATAATAAAGAAAAATAAAATAAAATTTAAAAATTAGAGGGAGGTTGTTTATTCCCCCCCCCCCCCTGCCCCCACACCCCTATCTTTTTAAAGTCCCCTGTAGGGGACTGCCGCATGGAAGCCCACTATAGAGCAGACCCCACGTGGCCCCTGTCGTGGCAGGTACCGCCTGTCACGGCAGAGAGTACCTGTCGTGGCAGGGCTGTCACGGCAGTCCTATCGTGGGGTGTGGGGCCCACACACCCCCCACCCCCCAAAAAAAAAATGCTATTAAAAAAAAATAATAATAATAATTTTTTTTTATATGTTTTTTTTGTTTTTTTAATAAGCCCTACGTGGGCATTAAGAAAAGTGTCTTTTTTTTTTACTTATATAAATTTATTTTGTTGCTTCTTATTATAAGCTATAATGCTAACATTCTTTTATAGCCTTTATGAGGCTTTATTTGGGGTGGGGACCCAGGCGGATCCCCCAAGTTTACATGTTTCAACAAAGGGATAGATTATTCTTTTTTTGTGTACAAGTGGATGAGGAAAATGATTTAATATTGACTGTGGTAAGGGAAAATGTATGGGAATTTTTCCCATACATTTTCCAGAGACCTATAGGTCTTTATTTGCCACTTTATTTGTTTTTTTGACAAGCTTTTTTCACTTGTTTGTTTCATTGATTTCTGCTACCTTTTTTTCCCTATTATTTTCACAAGTCTATTGTTAATGAGATATCAAGAGGAAAAGTTTGGTAAAGTGATTAAATGAAACTTAGTCTAAGAATTGAATATCTATTTTCCTTCTTGTTCGTTGCTTCAACAAAATACTACCATTGCAATAAAACAACTACATTGAAAGAGAGAAAATGTATTGAATAAGTCTTTTCTTACCACTACCTTCCTATTCAAATGAAATCTTTACATGGTCTATATTGATACTACATAACTTTTTCCTTCTTATAATTTTTCCCAATATGTATTCATAGAGATTTATCAAAGAGTAAGTAAACAATGTCTTCTCAAACACTATCCCAACAATCTTAGTTTATTAATGTAAAATACATTGTCCATCCTTTATTCAATATAACATAAATACATTGAAATCTTCCTTTGATCAACATAATATACTCTCATTTAATCATAAATCTATCAAGGAAAGTTATACATTTCTTCAAAACTTAATGCAACAACATGATGACACAAACATAAGCTTTGGAGTGTTAATCTCCATTACAAGATTACATTGAACTCATGGGATTCACAAAATTCCCTTACAATAACATTAAACATAAAAAAAGATGGAATCCAAAACAACTTTTGATCACATCCTCAAAAATCTTCAAGATCTCAACTTCAAACATGAAGTCTTCAATGGCCTCCAAACCTGCAAATGAAAATGGTATAAACCATGGGATACTCACCTCCCATCCTAGGCTTCTAAGAATCCACCCCTGAGCTTGGGGAACCATCACAAAGACAAGGAAACACTCAAGAAAACTCACAATAACAACACTAAAAAATTACACAATAAAACTCCCTTCCAAGGCTAAACAAGAGTCTCAAAGTGACTCCACAATAGGGTGAAGGTAGAACCATACTCAAGAGGAGAAAGCACATCTCCTGATAAGAGGTAAGCCATCACTTGGCTTCCTCATCATGTATCTTTCACCACAAACACATTCTCATCAAACTCTTTATGGCCCCCAATATACAAAACATATAATAGAGATGGCTACATGGAGCCCATACATCCATGTTTCATCCCTCTCCTATCCAAGGAGAGACTCTACACCCTTGATTTTCTCAACAATTCCCTTCACCCCCAAAGCTACTCTTTCCTCCCAAGGGTGAGTATGGCCTTGGGAACTCCCTCAACAAAACACTACAACACATACAAGAAAACTTCAAGAAAAAACAAAAGAAACTACACATTTACAAAGCAAAAAAATCTTGCACTACAACAACTCAAGATTCACATAACATCTACTATCATAAAATAACAAGATCTCATAACATAAACACTTCAAGAACACAATAACTAGATTTTTGCATACATAAACATGAAAATGAGAACTCTCTCTCTCAACATCAAAACAAAAAATAAGCAAATGAAGAATGTCACCAACCTAGATCCAAGCTTATGAAAGAAAGTTGATGAAGAGCTTACCACTTTCCTAAGTCTTCTCCAAATTAGAAAATCTCTAAATCTAGAGAGTGGGTATCAACCCAATTCTTCCCCCAAAATTCCTACAGAAGAGTTTTTCCACCAAACCCCCAACTAACCCTCATTAATAGGTATGGCTCAAGGAGATTTTCCATCCATCCTTGTCTCCCCTCATAAATGATATGGAGACCAAGAATGGGGAAAGGGGAATGGGCTTGTCCTCATTTGCCAACCCTCCATTTTCGAAATTTTACTTGAGAGGTACTTTTGAAGGACCATAAATGAGTTATGGGCTCAATATTGACTAAAATTTAACACCCAACCCAAGGCACATCAAGTGGGGTGGCTAAAAAAGACCCTAACTACCCCCTAGGGGCTCATTGAACCTCCCTAAAATGCACTTGAAGTTTGAATTCGGGTTCAACATGGTTTGACTTACTCTAAGGCTTCCTAACTAAAGGTTTACATGGAAATCCTAAAAGGGTACCATCCTAGGTTAGTGGGCATCCAATCTCAAGTGAACATGTCATGGCCTTAAGTACACACACATGTGTCAAGTGACACAAACAAAAATGACACATCACTAGCCATGTGGCAGATCCACTTGGACCTTCTCACATAAATCACATTTACAATTAAATACATTCATACACATTACTTTCACAAATTAAATACAATACAACAAGGTTTTTTCCTCTCACTAGAAGCAACCTTGGCTCGAACTTATTTTCACATTGGTCTCTCTGATGGTTCCCCGAATTTACCATGGCCTATTTCTCTACACACTCAAGTCCAATATTAGTAGTCCAAGGAAATAAAACATGTAAATTCATAACATTAATAATAAAGATAATTCATTTGTCATTTCATAATTCACATGACAATAATCATTCATCTATACATGCATACAACTCATCATGAAATACATAATTCATCACTAAATTAAACTTATAACATAATCATTGCATATATAATTTCAATTGCAATTAAATATCATCATGACATCATAATCATCCATAAAATCCACTTAATCTCACAAAAAGGTTCCAAATAGATATCACAGTTTCATCAAAATAACATAACTGAATGAGCAACTAAACTCTAAGGTGATAAAATCATAACATAAAGTATCAATAAATCCATAGAGCATCAAAATATAATCATCAAATATGTCTATCTCAAATGTAGAACTAAATTGCTATCACAGGCTCGGGGTGAGGCCTCACATCCTCCCCCCCTAGGCATGAACTTCCTCTTGGAGTTCATCAAAAAGATGGAGATACTATGCTCTCATCTGCACTACATCCTCCCATGATGTTGTAACCTCATCATAGCAATCCCACTGGACCCTAATGTGGTCTAGCTCTCAGCCTTGAAGTGCTAGCGTCTGGCAAGCTAAAATGTGGATGGGCTCCAAAGCCAGCTGACTGTCTGACTCCACCTGCAAGGCATCCCAATCTATGATATGAGTCTCATCAAAAATATACTTCCTCAACACTAACACATGAAAAATATCATGGATACGTGATAGGCTTAGTGGCAAAGCAAGATGATAGGCAACAGGACCTATCCGCTCAAGAATCTCGAAAGGGCCAACAAATTTGGGTGCATGCTTAGAGCCCTTTCCAAATCTGATTGGACTCTTATGAGGTCGCACTCTCAGAAAGACTCTATCTCCAACCTAATAACTATGATCTTCCCTCTTGGCATCTACATACTTCTTCTACCTATCATGTACCTCCTCCAGACGCTTCCTAATCAATGTCACCTGCTGCTCCAACTCTCACACCAACTCAGGACCTAAAGCAACTCTATCCTCAATATAGTCCCAACTCAATGGTGTCCTGCATGGTCTGCCATATAATGCCTAATAGGGAGGCATACCTAGAGAAGTGTGATGCCCATTATTGTAGGGAAACTTCCACATAGTCTGATGATCCATGACATACATGCAGAGCATATCCTCCAATACCTTATTTACCCTCTTTGTCTGACCATCAGTCTCTGGGTGATATGTGGTGCCGAAATTGAGCTTAATGCCCAAAGATGTCTATAACCCTCTCCAGAAGGATGATGTGAAGAGAGAATCCCAATCTAAGATAATCTTATGAGGTATGCCATGAAGTCTGAGAATGTCCCACAAGAAAACTTGAGCTATTGCTGGGGCTGTAAAAGTGGTCTGAACAGGTGAAAAGTGGGCTACTTTGGTCAGTTTGTCAAATGTCACCATGATGGCATCATGGCATCGAGATGACATAAAGAGACCAATAATTAAGTCCATAGAAATAACATCTCACTTCCACTCTGGTATCTCATGAGGCTGAAGAAAACCACCAGGGTGACGATGCTCTGCCTTAACCCTCTGACACTCAAGACATTGTGCCACTATTTCAGCTATGTTCTATCTCATCCCTAGCCAATGATATAACTGTCTCAAATCTGCATGCATCTTCTTGACTCTAGGATGCACTGCATAAGGGGCCCTATGAGCCTCTAGCATGATGAAAACTTGCAAGTCTCCAGAGGATGGAACATAGATGTGTCCCCTATGACATAAAAGCCCATCGAAATCTAGGGAATATCCTGAATATTTACCCTCAAGGGTACTCTAAGACCAAATGATCTAACTAACCTCTGCATACCAAGCATCCTAATGCAAATGATGCAATATCCAATCCCTCAACTCAATACTTACTATCATAGAGTAGGCCCCATGGCATCTCCTACTCAAAGCATCGGCTACTACATTCTCCTTCCCCTTGATGTAGTGGACATCAAAATTTTACTCACAAAGGAATTCCATCCACCTACACTAACGTGCATTCAGGTTTAGCTGAGAGAAGATATACTGTAAGATCTGATGATCTAAATGGAGCTCAAACCAATGACCCAAAAGGAAATGCCACCATCTCACTAACGCATGAACCATTGCAACTAACTCAAGGTCATGAGTAGGGTAATTGAGTTCATGAGTCTTAAGTTTCCTAGACTCATATGCAATGGCTCACCCATTCTGCATAAGAACTACTCCCAAACCATCTAAGGAAGCATTTGTGCATACAACAAAATCTGCTGAAGGATCAGGCACTACTAGAATAGGTGCGTTGGTAAGTGCCTTCTTGAGTTCTTGAAAGGCCTTCTTGCACTTCTCGGTCCACTCAAATTTCTTTCCCTTATGCTGAAGGGAAGTGATGGGATGTGCCACTCTAGAAAAACCCTCTACAAATCACCTGTAGTAACTTGCCAATCCCATAAAACTTCTGACCTTGGTCATTGATGTAGGTGCAGGCCAATCCATGAGGGCTCTAATCTTAGATGGATCTACTGAGATTCCATCTCCTGAAATAACATGCCCAAGGTAATGAATCTCTATCCTATAGAAGGCACAATTGGACAAACTGCCATACAACTAATTGTCTCTAAGGCACTGTAATACCTGTCTCAAGTGCTCTTCATGCTCCTCTTCATCCCGTGAATAAATTAGGATATCATCAAGGAAAAAAATTACAAACTTATCAAGGAAAGAGTGAAATACCCCATTCATAAGGCTCATGAAAATAGTTGGAGCATTTGTGAGTTTGAAAGGTATAACTGTGAACTCATAATGCCCATATATGGTATGAAATGCAGTCTTAGGGATATCACTGTCAATAATCTGTAACTGATGGTAACCTGACTTAAGATCAATCTTTGAAAACACTTTAGCACCCTTAAGCTGATCAAATAAATCATCAATCTTGGGGAGCGGATACTGATTCTTGATGGTAAGCTTATTAAGCTGTCGGTAATCCATGCATAACCACAAGGATCCATCCTTCTTCTTGACAAAGATAATAGGTGTGCCCCAAGGTGAAACACTAGGACAAATGTGACTCTTCTCCAAAAGTTCCTCTAACTAAATCTTGATCTCATTAAGCTCATTAGTGGTCATCCTGTAAGGTGCCCTCGAAACTGGAGCAGCCCCTAGCACAAGATCAATATGGAAATCTACTACTCTACAAGGAGGCATGCCTAGAAGCTCAATAGGAAACACATCTACAAACTCCTGAAGTATAGGATAATCATCAAGAGATGGTTTCCCTTCCTCCTCATCCTCTCTATCACTGACAGAAATAGCAAAAAGCTGACATCCCTTCCGCATACTCTACTTAAGTTGCATGGTTGAGATCATACAAAGAGAGATGCCTCTCTAAATCTTGAAAATCACAATAGGTGTACCATGATCATCAAGGCACTCAATCCTCTTCTATTGACAATCTAACTTAGTTCTATGGGTGTAAAGCCAATCCATGCCAAGCACTATGTCATAGGAACCAAGAGGTGTGATACGAAGATCCACCATTGTGATGAATTCATCAATCTGCACCTGGCTATCCTTCACTAAAGAGTTGACTGACACTCTAGACCCTGATGCTAACTCCACTTCCCAACTAACTTCCTGTCTTGCTGCACCACAAGCCTGCAATGCTCCACAACAAATGGAGATATAAAAGAATTAGTAGCACCAGAATCAAACAATATAGTAACACTAATACCATTGACCATACTTGCAGCCTCTATCACTATGGCCTGGTGCTCAGCCTGGTGGTTATCAACCACTACAAATACTCTGTGAGACTTTCCAAAGTCTCCAACTATAGGCTTCGATGCAGCCATACGTTGACTTCCTGACACCGGACCCTATGGACAATCATGAGCTAAGTGCCCCATGGCACCACATGCATAGCAAGGACCTCATGTGAAAGTCTATACTCCATGTGGCCTAGAGAACTACTGACCACTGGTCCTACTAGAACCACTAAAACCCCCCTGAGAGGACTGCTAATTTCATGTTGGGGGTGCCTTTGTATACTACTATTGTTGATCCTTTCTTTGTCCCTATGCCTGCCACTATTTGGGCTTAGAGCCCTATTGTCCCTATGGTGGCTTCTATTTTTGGTTTTGTTGAGTCTTCTGTTGTGGGTTCTTATTAAAAGATCCCAAGGAATGTTTATTATTACCCTTCCAGTGACTCTTTTGGTGCCCCTGTGACTATGATGCGGCGTTATAGTTCTGAGACCTATCACGAGTGTCTTTGGACTTACCCCGAATCTCTTCTGCAACCAAGACCATCTCTAAGGCCTCATGAAGGGGCCCTAGTGAGGTCATGTGAACCTGTCCCTCTATCCAATCATTGAGTCCCTTAACAAAATAGTTGATTCATAGCTTTTCATCCTTCATGTAGTCTACATAGGGTAGCAACTCAAGGAATCGGGTCTCATATTGTAGCATTGTGAGTCCCCTCTGCTAGAGCTCATGGAACTCATCAATACGCCTTTGTCTATAGTGCTCTGATAGGTACCTATCCCAAAACCTCTCTAAAAATATCTCCCAAGTCATGGTGTCCATAGTGGTGTTGTTCTTATATTCTTCTTGTTTCCACCATGTGGAAGCACCTCCTCTCAAAAGGAGTACTGCAAAATGAGCCTTGACGTTGCTATCATACTATCGCAACCCAAAGCACCTGTCTAGGCTTAAAAGTCATGCCTTGGCATCTGTACCCTCTCTAGAACCGTAATACAAAGGTGGCTGTAACCATAAGAGATCTCTAATATGGTCTCTAGCATCACGGGGTACCCTCTGAACTAAACTAGGCGGTGGTGGTTCTGGCATGTGAATTGATTCCACCTCATGTGCCCCTTGCCCTTCCTCACGATCTTGTGGAGGGCTCCTAGACCTCTCTTTGGCCTCTAATCTTTGTCCTCTAGACAACTAGTGCTCTGACTAAGGATTAACTCGAGGCAACCTTTCCTGTATAACTCTGATGAGGTTCTGTAGGGCTAACAGGACCTCCTGATTAGGATCAGGTGGTGGTGGTGGTGGCTGATTTACTACTGATATCTCAACCCTTTGTTCAGCTTGCTTGTGACTCGAGGGGGCTCGCCTAGCCCCTTGTCCTCTAATACGTCTTCGAGCTTGACGCGTAAGGGGAGGCATCCTATCAATTCAAAAGGGTTAAATGTTAGCTAAGAAACATAATGGGTTTAGGTTCCAATGTTGAAACCTAGGCTCTGATACCTAGTGTCATGCCCATAAAAATCACATAAAAACACACCAACTTTTTTTTTGAAAGGTTAAATAAGTTTATGTTTAGAGGTTAACAGAAGACTCAATTTGAATGGATCTATTTTACATTCATCTTAAGGTGATGATAACTAGATTTCTTAGGTTGTCTACGCCATGGGTCTACCCCACTTGAAAGGGTTTGGTTCCTGATCTTGTCATCGTTAGAGAAGTAGATTACCAAGATAAATTACAATTATACTAATTCCCTTAATTAGGCCTAACGTCAACATTACACTACATTTGATCGTTGAGCTTTATTTATTAAAACATATTCACATCATAGCAAAAGAAACAAATTTGTTAAATAATAGCTTTACAAAATCCATTAATTATAAAGTTAAGTTACAATTTAACTTATAAATTTCTATAGTTTATTCCATAATTCTTGTACGTTCAACCCTTTAATGGCCTAAATAAATTCACAATTGTTAAAAAAAATACTTATATTAATTATTTAATAATTAATATAATTATTTCATAACAAGGTAAATGAATAAATTATTATACAATAAAATTAATTACAAATATTTAATATACTTAAATAAAAATTAATGGTTAAATAATTATATTAATTAAAGACATTTAATTAATATAATTAATAACAAACTAAATAAATTATTTATTAAAAACTATTTATATTGATTAATAAAATATTAATTATCATAATTAATAAATAATGATAAAAATTATATATTAATTAATATTATTAATATTAATTAATATAAATAATAAATAAGTTAATAAATATTATTTATATTAATTAACATTATTAATATTAATTAATATATTTAAAATCAAAAATAAGAAATAAATAATAAAGAAAAACAAAATAAAATTTAAAAATTTGGGGGAGGTTGTTTATTTTCCCCCGTGCGCCCCTATCTTTTTAAAGTCCCCCGCAGGGGACTACCACGTGGAAGCCCCTTGTAGAGCGGACCCCACGCGGCCCCTGTCGTGGTAGGTACCACTGTCATGGTAGGGAGTACCTATCGTGGCAGGAAGGCCACTACCACTGGCAGGGCTGTCGCGGTAACGCGACAATCCTGTCGTGGGGTGTGGGGCCCACAGCCCCCCAAATGCTATAAAAAAAAAATTTATATGTTTTTTTTTTTTTTTTTTAATAAGCCCTACGTGGGCATTAAGAAAAGTGTCTTTTTTTTTTTTTTTTTACTTATATAAATTTATTTTGTTGCTTCTTATTATAAGCTATAATGCTAACATTTTTTTATAGCCTTTATGAGGCTTTATTTGGGGTGGGGACCCAGGTGGGTCCCCCAAGTTGACATGTCTCAACAAAAGGATAGATTATTATTTTTTCGTGTACAAGCTGATGAGGAAAATGATTTAATATTGACTGTGGTAAGGAAAAATGTATGAAAATTTTTCCCATACATTTTTCAAAGACCTGCAGGTCTTTATTTGCCACTTTATTTGTTTCTTTGACAAGCTTTTTCCACTTGTTTGTTTCATTGATATCTGCTACCTTTTTTTTTCTATTGTTTTCACAAGTCTATTGTTAATGAGATATCAAGAAGAAAAGTTTGGTAAAGTGATTAAATGAAACTTAGTCTAACAATTGAATATCTATTTTCCTTCTTGTCCATTGCTTCAACAAAATACTATCATTGCAATAAAACAACTACATTGAAAGAGAGAAAATGTATTGAATAAGTCTTTTCTTACCACTACCTTCTTATTCAAATGAAATCTTTACATGGTCTATATTGATACTACATTAACTTTTTCCTTATAATTTTTCCCAACATGTATTCATAGAGATTTATCAAAGAGTAAGTAAATAATGCCTTCTCAAACACTATCCCAACAATCTTAGTTTATCAATGTAAAATACATTGTCCATCCTTTATTCAATATAACATAAATACATTGAAATATTCCTTTGATCAACATAATATACTCTCATTTAATCATAAATCTATCAAGAAAAGTTATACATTTCTTCAAAACTTGATGCAACAACACTATGACACAAACATAAGCTTTGGAGTGTTAATCTCCATTACAAGATTACATTGAACTCATGGGATTCACAAGATTCTCTTAAAATAACATTAAACATAAAACAAGATGGAATCCAAAACAACTTTTGATCACATCCTCAAAAATCTTCAAGATCTCAACTTCAAACATGAAGTCTTCAATGGCCTCCAAACCTGCAAATGAAAATGGTATAGACCGTGGGATGCTCACCTCCCATCCTAGGCTTCTAAGAAGCCACCCCCGAGCTTGAGGAACCATCACAAAGACAAAGAAACACTCAAGAAAACCCACAATAACAACACAAAAAAATTACACAATGAAACTCCCTTCCAAGGCTAAACAAGAGTCTCAAAGTGACTCAACAATAGGGTGAAGGTGGAACCATACTCAAGAGGAGAAAGCACATCTCTTGATAAGAGGTAAGCCATCACTTGGCTTTTTCATCATGTATCTTTCACCACAAACATATTCTCATCAAACTCTTTATGACCCCCAATATACAAAACATATAATAGAGATGGTTACATGGAGCCCATACATCCATGTTTCATCTCTCTCCTATCCAAGGAGAGACTCTACACCCTTGATTGTCTCAACAATTTCCTTCACCCCCAAGGCTACTCTTCCCTCCCAAAGGTGAGTATAGCTTTGAGAACTCCCTCAACAAAACACTACAACACATACAAGAAAACTTCAAGAACAAACAAAAGAAACTACACATTTACAAAGCAAGGAAATATTGCACTACAACAACTCAAGATTCACATAACATCTACTATCACAAAATAATAAGATCTCATAACATAAACACTTCAAAAATACAATAACTAGATTTTTGCATACATAAACATGAAAATGAGAACTCTCTCTTTCAACATGAAAATAAAAAATAAGCAAATGAAGAATGCCACCAACCTAGATCCAAGCTTAGGGAAGAAAGTTGATGAAGAGCTTTCCACTTTCCTAAGTCTTCTCCAAATTAGCAAATCTCTAAATCTAGAGAGTGGGTGTCAACCCAATTCTTCCTCCAAAATTTTTACTAAAAGAGTTTTTCCACCAAACCCCCAACTAACCCTCATTAATAGGTATGGCTCAAGGAGATTTTCCATCCATCCTTGTCTCCCCTCATAAATGATATGGAGACCAAGAATGGGGAAAGGGGAATGGGCTTGTCCTCATTTGTCAGCCCTCCATTTTTGAAATTTTACTTGAGAGGTACTTTTGAAGGACCATAAATGAGTTATGGGCTCAATATTGACTAAAATTTAACACTCAACCCAAGGTACATCAAGTGGGGTGGCTAAAAAAGACCCTAACTACCCCCTAGGAGCTCATTTAACCTCCCTAAAATGGACTTGAAGTTTGAATTCGGGTTCAACATGGTTTGACTTACTCTAAGGCTTCCTAACCAAAGGTTTACATGGGAATCCTAAAAGGGTACCATCCTAGGTTAGTGGGCGTCCAATCTCAAGTGAACATGTCATGGCCTTAAGTACACACACATGTGTCAAGTGACACAAATAAAAATGACACATCACTAGCCATGTGGCAAATCCACTTGGACCTTTTCACATAAATCACATTTACAATTAAATACATTCATACACATTACTTTCACAAATTAAATACAATACAATGAGGTTTTTGCCTCTCACTAGAAGTAACTTTGGCTCGAACTGATTTTCACATTGGTCTCTCTGATGGTTCCCCGAATTTACCATGGCCTATTTCCCTACACACTCAAGTTCAATATCAGTAGTCCAAAGAAATAAAACATGTAAATTCATAACATTAATAATCAAGATAATTCATTTGTCATTTCATAATTCACATGACAATAATCATTCATCTATACATGCATACAACTCATCATGAAATACATAATTCATCACTAAATTAAACTTATAACATAATCATTGCATATATAATTTCAATTGCAATTAAATATCATCATGACATCATAATCATCCATAAAATCTACTTAATCTCACAAAAAGGTTCCAAATAGATATCATAGTTTCATCAAAATAACATAACTGAATGAGCAACTAAACTCTAAGGTGATAAAACCATAACATAAAGTATCAGTAAATCCATAGAGCATCAAAATATAATCATCAAATATGTCTATCTCAAATGCAGAACTAAATGGCTATGAAAGGCTTGGGGTGAGGCCTCACGGCTTTCATGTGTGTCTTTTTCATACATAGAATTATCCATGTTCAAGTGCACATGTACTGAACCTACTTCTAAAAACATCGCTAACCAAAACTATCTCTGATTAGACTAGAAAATGTTGCTTTACTTAGACAATTTTACTTGCGCTCTTACAAAAATACTTGCTATTGTAGTGCAGTCATCATAGTGATTATATGTTTCCATAATGACAAGAACTTGATATCCTACTCAGCCAATGGCCAACAATCTCCCCCTTTGTCATTGGTGGCAACATATAAAAAAATTGGCTAAGTCTCACAAAATTTCAAAATTGTGGCCATATAAAATAAAATCTTCAACATACTTATATCTCTGAATATCTGTACTCCTCCTAAGAGTATGCATCATGTATGCACCCTAAAATGGTCGCTTAGACTTTGGGCCCTCATTCAGCAATTTATCAAATCTCTAAATCAATATTTTCAAATATCAACAATATCAATTATATCAATTTTCTTGATCAAATCATAATCAATTCAATATTTTCTAAGGTTTGAGCCTTATTTAATTTAAAAGAAAAATAAATAAAAATCTTATTTAATTAAGAGAACATGCTCCTTTTTAATTAATTAAAAATCTCTTTTAATTAAATAATAAAATCACTTTATTCTAAGTCTTTATTTATTTAAAAAGAATTTCCTCCCCTTTTATTTAAATAAAAAATCCCCACTTTTCTTCTTATCCTATGTTGCACAAATAAAGTATTATTCTTATTTTATAAAAAAGAGAAAAAGTATTTTTTGTCTCATATGGACACTAAAGTCAACTCTTATTTTTGTATTGGGGGATATTTGTGCATAAGGATCAAGCTTCTATTTTTCTCCATCGTTGATTAAGTCTTTTGTCTCTTAATCTTGATCATCCATTGATTCTCATTCTCTATAAAAAAAAAGAACTTTTTCTTCATTTTGCATACACTTGAATTTTATGCTATTATTATGCTACAGGTTTTCCAAGTCATCTTGAAGCTTTTGGAGACATTCTTGCATCAAGTTTTGAAGATTTGGAGCATCATTGGCATTCATCTTGCATCTACATCACATCCTAGCTTGCATCATAGTTGCATCATCATGGTATCATTTCCTTTCATGTTTTAGATTAATCTCACATAGTTTAATTAGAGGGTTTGTAACTCTTTCATTTCTATTTTCATAGCTTAATTTTCATTGGAGATATTGGCATTGTTGCCCTTTTCTTTGATTTGAAATCTCTCATTGTGTAGTTGACTAACAAGGTCATGAGTTTATAGCTCTAGTTGAGAGCAATTTTACAAATCTTGCAACTCCATGCATAAAGAACTATGGATCAATTTGTGAGGGCTCATTCTTGAATTTTCTTTCATGTAAAGATTTATAGAAGTGTGACAACATTTTAGCATATATTTTTGGCACCCACCGTGGGGCAACCCACCTCTTGCATGCTGGTTTTGATTATTTTTGGAGCTAACCCTTGTGCAAATTTGTTTGGAGATGAAAAACCTTAGATTTGAAATATTTGATCATATCTCTCAAACGGCTTGGTGTTTTTGTCTAAAAAAATTTTTGCAAGTTGGTGACATATCAAAAAAGCTCCAAAAAAAGTTTCAAAATTTTTTGAGGTAATTTGTATTTTTTATGATTTTTTATTTTATTTTTCATAAAAAATCAATTTTTGACACAAATTAGCATATTTTTTAGAAATTTTTACATTTTTAAAAAGGTCTTAAAATTCTACAAAGGGTCCATTTATTGTGATTTTAATTTAGAGGTCATATCATAGCTCATTTGGTCAATTTATAAAAATTAATCTATTTTGAGAAAATGGCTCTCTAGGGCACAAATGAAAAGATCTTGTTAAAATTTTGACATTTTTGAAAATCTCTTTATTTTTTGATAAAGGTCTATTTTCTGCATTTTGGGTTTAGGGTCCGAATTCATATGGTATAAGTCCAATCTTGTTGACAAGGTCAAAAATCAAAATTAAAAAAAAGGGTATTTGATGATTAGTATGCATTTATTTTTCACATGGTTCAATGCATGATGTGAGTTGTCATTTGGATTATTTGTTGGTTATTATTGCTCTTAGCAATTGATTTTTAGATCTAACCACCTTAGGGTTTGCATAAGTTGAATATACATTGCATATCTTATTTGTTTGTTTGTTTGTCTTGTTCATTTGAAGGTGCATGGCTTGCTTTCATGGAAAATACTTAAAAAAAATAGAAAAAAAATAAAATCTACTAAGTGCGTTGCATTGGACTTGAGATATTTTGTTACATCTCTACAATATTTGGATCTTGGAATTAAAATTGAACCTCTCATGTGTTTGGCTTGAGTGTTTACATGCTTTCATAGAACACATTTCAATTGATGCTCTTAATAGGAAATGAATGAACATAGATTTGCTTTCATACAAATTTGTGTAAGTGAATGCTTGTGTTTAAATCTTAAGTAATTCTTGGTTCTAATATCAAACATCTCATTGAATGATTGAGGGCATGGATTCATTCCTTGTTTACATAGGGAGTTAAATGCACCACTTTGTGGACTCACTCTATGTTTGCTTGGAAAGTTAAATATTTCATTGATTCAACCCTTTTTCATTTGTGAGTAGTATTGATAAACAACTTTAGAGTACTTTTGATTGATCTTGTTGGACTTGCTTATTTCTAATCACCCCTCGTTTCCACCTTTTGGATGCAATATCAGCATTCATACATAGGGGAGGGGTCTAATTGAAAAGAGCATTAAGTGTTCCACAAATTTTTTCTATTTTTATGCTTTCTTGATCTCATTAGTTTTCTAAGGTGTGGACTCACTTTGAGTTTGTGTGAAGAATTAAATGTTCCACTTTTGGACTCACTTTGAGTTTGTGTGAGGAGTGAAATGTTCCACCTTGTAGACTCACTTCACATTCACTTGAAGGGTTAAATGTTTCACTTTTAGACTCACTTCACATTCACTTGAAGAGTTAAATGTTCCACTTTTGGATTCACTTCACTTTTAATTGAAGAGTTAAGTGTTCCACCTTTAGTGCTTTAAATACTTTTGATAGTGAATTACTTACTTTTTATTTTTAGAAAGCCTACTTGGGGACACACCACCTCAAAGGAGGACCTTAACTCCTGTGTTCCGGTGGAGTATAAATAGCGGGAGGTGAATTGAAAGACACCTCTCTTAGGAATTGAGTTTGATATCACTCTTGGCTAAGCCTCAAAGAACTTTATACCTTTGAGAAGTGAAGGAGGAGATTTGGGTTATCGTCTCCCCCTGACTGTGTGATTTCAGATTCTTCTCATCTATGGATTTGGGCCTCACGTACCTTACGTATATCGAGGAATCCTTAGAAAAGTTATGTATATCCTTATAGATAGCTTAATAAGGTGTTGTTGTGTTCTAAGTGTCTGCTAAAACATCTTCAAGAACATAAACAAGTAGAACCTTTAAGGAGTAGGAATACTAAGTCACTATCTCCATTCATGTGCAAGGTCACTTTGTCCCTTGCCCATTGTTTGAAGACTGTCTGCTTGAACTCCTTGATTGTTGTCTTATGTGCCTGTTCAATGATGAAAATCTATTGATGTACTTACTTGATCTTTTAAAACAAACTAAGTTCTTGAGTTGAAACACCAACTTTTCACAACTTGCTTGATTTCCTACCTTGTCATTAGAGACTTGTCTTGACTGCAAATTTCTAATTTTAGCCTTCTAGGGATCATCTCAATTGATTTATAAGGTTACCTTGAAAATAATTTGTCAAGTTAGAGAGATTCCTAGTGAAAAGTTTGTCTTTAGAATTGTTGATTACAACCTTGGATAATTTTGATCCTACTATTGTCCAAATCATTTTTCATATATCTCAATTTCGATTTGAATTTTGGCTAAGTCCAACCTCCTAATTCAAAAGTGCAAGGGTATTCACCCTTTGATTTGAAGCACCTCTTTGACAGTGTTGGTGACGCCTTTTATTTTCTATCTTTTCATTTTCTCTTTGGACAATAGAGAATCTTAATTATCCTAAGTTGGCATTGGCACTTTGAGAGATTGACTTATCACCTAGAGTTTCTTTCTTTCATATCGGTTACAACAAGATACCAAGTTAGTCAAAGGAAACAACCTTCAATTGTTAGATCCTAGGTGTTGTCATGTTGCTCAACATCTCAATGAACGTTATGGTATCAATTGCATAAGATGACTCTTAGTCTTCTTCTTCCTTCTTCATTTCCCATATTCTTCTAAAGTCTTCTATTCCCATGGGAAATTCTTCTTCTTCTTCTTGATTATTTTCCTCTTATTTTCTAGTCTACCTTCTTCTATTCATCTATTCATTTCTTCTACGCTTGATTTCTCCTTTTCTAGAACCATGAATTTCAACTATCTTGTTAAGGAACGTCTCTTGAGAGTAGATGATCTTGAACTCATTGCTCAATTTGAAGAGTATCTTTATTCCTCCAATAGTCCTTCCAAATATCTCATGGGTGATAAACTTATGACAAAAATAAAGGAAAAGATGATTAAATCAGATGTCTTTGCTAGGATCATAGACATGATCATATCACAACCTCCTTATTCTAAACGTTCTTCATCATCTAAGTTTTCTCATTCTTCATCTTCTAAATCTTATCATGATTCTTCTAAACACTATTCAGATTCTTCATTTTCCAAATCTTATCATGACTTTTCTAAACATTATTCGCATTCTTCATTATCCAAGTCTTCTTCTTCCACTAAGTCTTTAATTTCCTCTTCTTCACGATCTCGTTCTTCTTCTACTTCTCCCAAGAGTCTTACTTCTCTTCAGAAGACATACCATAAAGAGCAACGTGATAGTCCTTGTGATGTCTCTTCCACAAAGAGTGATACACCCACCTATGATGACTATGATGACTATGATGATGGACAATGTAGTGATGCCCATGAAACTTCTATTCCTAAGCATCATCCTTGTGGTACACTTGTGATTTCTAAGGGGGAGTCATATTGGGTAGACTATGATGGTGATCCATATGACTCTAAATTTGAAAAATTCTTTGATGATTTTTGCGAACAATATAATATTCCTACTGAGGAAGAGAAAATCTACCGCACTGATTTTAAACATCAAAAGAATCTCTCCTCTAAAAGTTCTCATGCTGAAAATAAAAGTTGCGCTCTCAAGCAAGATCATATTAATGTTGAACCTTTGTCTTATGATGGTTCCCTTCCATCCTCTACTTCCTCCAATACCCACACACTTCCTAAAGCTTCTGAGTCTTCCAAATCTTTCATAAATCCTTCATCCAACAAAAATCCTAAGGCTTTCCATGCGGTTCCCTATAGTTATTCTCAAGGGCCACCTCTTAAAGATACTCAAGCTAACCTTCACTTGGCTGCAAATACTTTCAATAATGCTAAACCTAAAGAGCCTAAGCCTTTAAATGCTATAATGTCTATTTCATCTAGTCTTTCAACATCTCCTCCAAAGTCTTCCATATAATTCTAACGTGCTTCCTTGTCCTTACAAGTGGCTCCATGTCAAGAGGACCCTAAAAATGATAAAGAAAAAAATATAAATAAATATCAAGATCAAGAACCCTCCATATCATCCAATTCTTTTCATGATGTATCTCCTCCATTTCATGGTTCTTTTGATCCTCTACGCTCTTTCGCATTCATTCCACCATCTCCTAAGCAAGATCAAGCTACTACTTACACCGTTGAGCTTATTGATAATCAAAATAACCTTACCACACTTGCGCTTTCCAAAGATGATACTTCCATTAAGGTTATTAAAAATGGTGTTGTTACTTCTAATGTAAAGCCTATTGAAAATCGAAAGAAAGTTGATACGCTTATGCTACCCAATGATCCTTGTCAAGATCAAAGTCTTCCATCTTCTTGTTCTACCACTCCATGTTCACTTCCGCTTTCTACTCTTCCTAAGCCTTCGCAAGCTTTGAATGATCCTATCAAAGAAGGTGCTCCTATTCAAGATGTGCATGATCCTGTTGAAAACTCTAATGCTCACTCTAAACATACTGATGTCCTTGGTTGTCATATAGATACTGATGAACTTATTGATTATCCTTTTGTGTCTTCCACGTCCATCCTTGGACCTCCTCCACCAATACTGAGGGCTTCATGTATTCCTTCCATCTTGGGTCCTTATGTCCCTTCACTTTCCCCTTCTAATTATCTTAATTCGTCATCCATTTTGGGTCCTTACGTCCCTCCATCTCCTATCTTCCCTCAAAATCAACATAGATGCATACCCTTGAATCATTTTCATCCATCCACCCATCTAAACCAGTCATATTATTCTTCTTCTTCCACAAGTCCCAAGTCTTTTGGAAGTAACTTGAATGTTCAATACAAGAAAAAGAAGTAATACAAGAATCCATCAAAAAAAGAAGATCACCATGTCTTCTCTAATCGACATGGAGGCATAAAGTCAAAAGAGATATCTAAGAAGAAAACTACAAGACAAGTATGGGTTCCAAAATCCATCATTGAAGATATTCTCTCTAACACATCAAAAGAAAATAAAAATTTTAAGGCTATATGGATTCCAAAGTATCTTTTGAAAGAGTCTAATATTGAACCAAAAGTCAAGTTGACCTTTAAGCTTCCAAAGGCTTCCACTTCATCTTCTTCCAAAAATGATCTTCAATTTCATGCGCCTGAACTGCAACCTCTGCTAAACATTCGCCATATTCCTTCTTGTATTCCTTCATTCACATTTCCTCCACCCTCTCGCCACCCTTCAAGGTGTGTGTTGATGTTGATCTTGCATTTCTTTCCATCTACCTTTTCACAATCCTTCCATTCATTATCCTTCTACCTTCTATCCTTTTTCCTCATTTTCCTATTTCTCCTATCTTCCAACCTCACTCACTTAACATAAAAACCTTATCCTCCATTTTTCTCTTCCATCTTCCTTTCCCTATCAGCATCTTTGAGCATATCATTTTGAATCCTTGGCATATTATGGTTTATCCTTTCAAAGAACATTATCTGAAAAGCTTGCCTTCTTCCAAAAAAGACAAAATTCAAAAAAAAAAAAAAAAAATTGAAAATGTGTCATGGTGAAAACTTGAAAACAGGTGCCTTGGTAGCAAAAGTAAAGAGAAATAAATTCATCCTATGGTGAAAACCACTCCTTTGTGGCACTTTGGATAAATACCATGATGAAAACTTGGCAAGCAGGCATCATGCGTAGTTCTTCTACATATTTCATCCATTTCATCTTCTTTCTTTGATCTTGACAATGTTGACCTATACACAAACATTTGGCTATCTTGTGAGCTATCTTATGATGATCTTGCTTTCATTCCTTTCATGTTTAGCCTTCATATTCATTTTCCTTCATTCATTCTATCCTTTCGCTATCCCTTTCCCCTTTGGTCTTGATCTAATATAAAAAAAGAGTAAACACGATGTTATGAAGCCTCTTGACATGTCTACTTCTTTGGACTGCATCCCTTCCTTCTTTTGTAATGCACTTTTGTGACTTATCCTATGTTGGCCTTTCATTTCTTGTCCAAATGTGCTTTACATGATAATTTTTCCTAGCTCGGGTACTCTTGAGGAGTTTGACCTTAAAAAAATTTTCTCTTCATTCTCCTTTTCTTCATCTCATTCACCAACTTGCCCATCCATCTTGTCCCTCACCTTGCCACATTTTGGGACTACACAATGTGATCTTGCTTGGGAGTTTGATGCCTATTCTGTCTGGAGGCATCTTTTGTACATATTTTATGATCCTGAAAAAATACCAAAAAAAATCATATATGATGCTGAAAAAAATCCTAAAAAGCATAAAAAGTCTTAAAAAAATACAAAAAAATCAAAAAATGCAAAAAGTTCAAAAAAAAATAGAAAAAGTGCCTTGGTGAAAATTTGGAAATATGCACCTTGGTAGCAAAAATTAAAAAAAATTAAAAAAAAGAAAAAATTGTAATAAATCCAAGTGGTGAAAACCTGAAAACAGGCGCTACTTGAGGCCTTTGCACTCCTATTTATTAGCATGTGTCCTCGACACTTAACCATTCTCCATCATACCTTGACCTTATTTGGCTTAGTCTGGAATTGGTCTTTATCTTTGTCTAGGGGGCATAACTATTAGCATTGGTCTTTAGGTGCATTTGTCTCTTGGGGCATTTTACAACAGGTATTTTTCAACACTAACCCAAACAGTGTTTTTCAACACTACCCTTGCGTCGAGTGTTTCTTAACACTTATCAGATGTCTTACCCAATAGTCTAAGTTTGATGCAATATTTTTCATTTGTAGATTTGATGCTCGAAGTTTGACTCTATGACCAACACACAAGCACTTAAACGCTTGATTCGCTGAGACTTGTTTGGCTTTGCTTTCTTTGTGTGATGTCTATGAAGATTTTTTTGATGAGCGGTCTCTCCTTGAGAAGTTTTCAATGATGCACAGCTAGAAGACTGAGAATATGAGAACATGTTTTATTTCTTTATCTGCTTGTGGGTATATTTTGTTGGTCCTAATTGTTATGAGCATTTTATGCTGGTCTTACTTGATACTATGGATTGACAAGGTATTATCCTTGACTATTTTGCGAGTGCATGCTTCTAGCTATCCTGACTTTCATGTGTCTTGATACAAGCATAATCTCGCCATAACAAACTTAGGTGATCTCACGACATTTGTCATCTTGACCTACATGTCTTTGATGCCTAGGTGGGATTTCCACATTTCTATCTGATAAAGATCATATTCATATCCACATAGTTATGCTAGTGTGCATTGTATGATCTTACGACGCTACCAATAACGCTCGATGATGATAATTAGATGTCTATAGGTGTTGTGACCTTGCAAGTCAACCACTTTCATAGTAGCTTGCATTCTTAGGTTCATCATAGTTTAGTTTTTGCATCTTGCATATGGCGAGAGCTCTTTTTTTATCATCTACAGACTAGTTGGTCAACTATGCTTATTTTCTGATTCTTCTTGATCATATCTTTAATTTCTGGTCTTTCATATCATGTCATTTTCTATTCATTTCAGGATCGAAACCGAAATCCGCGTTCACCTTGATCATCAAAATCACATTTCATTCTCTTCTGTATAGTTGACTGACCTTTTGAGGCATAATTTTTCGATCTTTGATAGAATTTCTTTCTTTTTCACGTCTCTCAATTTTCTAGTCTTTCATTCGCCCTACTTCTTTTCTTCTAATTCATCACTGGGGCATGTTTCACTACCTAATGGTTATCCTATCATGCTCCATCCTTCGATTATGATTTATTGTGACTTGATCAGGTTTATCAATTTGTTGTTCTCCTCTATCCAATTTCGATTTCGATTCTGAGGGGTCACTACCTATCAACTTTAATCTTTGATTCAGCTTTATCATTCAGCTCAGCTTGAGATTCTTATTTTTAGACTTGATTATCACCTAGCAGTGACGGTGGTGATTTTGTCTTTAATTTTTATCTCTTATTTTTCAGACTCGATTATTGCCTAGCAGCAATGGCGATAGTTTTGTCTAAGGCTTGATTTGCACCTGGCAGCGACGGTGTTGGTCTTGTCTTTCAGCTTTTGCTTATTTTTGTCCTAATGTGTTCCCAAAATGAACACACATCTAGATTATTTTGTGATCCCAAATCGATCTCACATTTCAATTCTTCTTTGACCACATGTGTTCCCGAAATGATCACACATTAGTCAAAGAGGGGCAAATGTATGCACCCTAAAATGGTCACCTAGACTTTGGGCCCCCATTCAGCAATTTATCAAATCACTGAATCAATATTTTCAAATATCAACAATATCAATTATATCAATTTCCTTGATCAAATCATAATCAATTCAATATTTCCTAAGGTTTGAGCCTTATTTAATTTTAAAAAGAAAAAAAATAAAAATCTTATTTAATTAAGAGAACATGCTCCATTTTAATTAGTTAAAAATATCTTTTAATTAAATAATAAAATCACTTTATCCTAAGTCTTTATTTATTTAAAAGGAATTTCCTCCCCTTTTATTTAAATAAAAAATCCCCACTTTTCTTCTTATCCTATATTGCACAAATAAAGTATTATTCTTATTTTATTAAAAAGAGAAAAAGTACTTTTTGTCTCATATGGACACTAAAGTCAACTCCTATTTTTCTATTGGAGGATATTTGTACACAAGGATCAAGCTTCTATTTTTTTCCATCGTTGATTAAGTCTTTTGCCTCTTAATCTCGATCGTCCATTGATTCTCATTCTCTATAAAAGAAGAGCTCTCTTCTTCATTTTGCATACACTTAAATTTTATGCTATTGTTATGCTACAAGTTTTCTTGAAGTTTTTGGAGACATTCTTGCATCAAGTTTTGAAGATTTGGAGCATCATTGGCATTCATCTTACATCTACATCACATCCTAGCTTGCATCATAGTTGCATCATCATGGTATCATTTCCTTTCATGTTTTAGATTAATCTCACATAGTTTAATTAGAGGGTTTGTAACTCTTTCACTTCCATTTTCATAGCCTAATTTTCATACTTGCATGCTCATCTTAGATTAATTTTGCATTGCATTGCATTCATTTGGATTTCATTAGAGATATTGGCATTGTTGCCCTTGTCTTTGATTTGGAATCTCTCATTGTGTGGTTGACTAGCAAGGTCATGAGTTTATAGCTCTAGTTAAGAGCAATTTTACAAATCTTGTAACTTCATGCATAGAGAGCTATGGATCAATTTGTGAGGGCTCATTCTTGAGTTTTCTTGCATGTAAGGATTCATAGAAGTGTGACAACATTTTAGCACACACATCATACTATACTGTCTATACAATTTTCTGCTATTACTCCCCCTTTGACAACAATGACAAAAAAAAGGTGCCAAAAAAACTTGTCAAAAATAGTTTACCTTAAAATCTTAAAAATGCAAAGCCAGTAGGCTTGCAACATAGTCTACAAAATTTGTCTTCATGCTCGCTAACTCTTTATCCCATGATTTATTTATAGCATCTGAAACACTTAGGAGTGTGCATAGACCATAAGATGCAATTTCACATGCCTGAAGGTTTGCATAGTGAAATTTTCCATATGATGTCTTAGAAGAAAGACATTCCTCCAACTGATTCTCAACAATACTTAGTTTAATTGATACATGCTCTCTTAATAGAGAGAATCTCCTCAATTTATTATCTTTTGCATCATTCAGAATCCTTATGTCATCATTCAGTTTGCTTACATTTTTCTCAATATCTGAGATCTTCACATTTGGGCTTGACAAGAGGTTTGTTGCTGCTTGTATCTCTTCCTCTTTTTTCTTAATCTTCTATGTTATTTCTGATAGATGATCTTCTGATTGTGTACACTAAATATACAAAGATTTTCCTCTTTGCAAACTTCTTCTTAGTTCCTTAATGCAAACATCCAGATTATCTATACCATTTCTGATATTCTGACATATATCTTGGAATATCTTAGTTTCATATGCTACTTATGCTTTAACCATGGCCATGTCTGATAAATTTGTGAATTCAGTATCAAATGCTTTCACAACTTCTTGTGCTTTACTCTGTGGGTCAGTCTCATTTATCTAACTAGTTATTATGCTCTGCAGTTTCTCTATCATTTCAAGCAATGATCCTTCTAAGCTTTTTACTTTCTTATTCTTGCCAATAATCTTATTCAAATATGAGATCAGCTCAATTTGATCATCATCATCAACTTCCTATCCAAGATTAGCAAAGATAGATTCAATCTGTGGCTTCTCGACTACTTCCTTGGGTTTAGGAATAATTGTTGCTTGTTCTTGTGGAACTTCTTGTTCTGCTACCTCTGTATTAACCTTTGTTTTTGTTTCTTCTTCTTTCAATTCTGCTTCCTCTTCTTTTCTTGTTTCCTTTCCTTCTTCCTCATTCACTGTCATATCTTGCTGCTCAATAGACAAATTGTCAAAAATGTTCTCAAGATTGCTAAATGGGTTATCTTCACTGTCTAAAGTGATGTTTGTTCCTTCCACATTCATAGTTTCATCCTCAATGTTAATAGATGGTGGCGATGATGGTGAAGGAATTTTTTGATGTTCAACTTCCAATGCTTGATCAGATACACTTGTGTGCTCACTAGGACCATAGGTCATAACCTTTACAACTACTTGTTATGTCTCTTTGTTGATTTCCTCATAATTTCCTCCCATTATCAAGATAGTTCTCTTTTTCATTCTTAGATGAGTGTTAAGATTTTTTCATAATCTCCTTAAAGTGCTCTTCATATTTTATATCACATAGCTTTCTCACATAGTTTTCTCTTATGTTTTTATCTTCTTCAACTACTCTTTTCTTCCTTTTAACTACTTCTCAAAAAGTTCATCGAGAATCTTTCCTTGAATACTATCAAACTTTTTATCTGCCAGTATCATGTGCCTGACAACTGCATTTTCTAAGTTAAATTTATTAGAAAAATTGTACAACTCATAAAATTTGATCAGTTTAGTGAAATCACCTTCATTGATAATTAAGGCATTCATCTTTTCTATCTTAGGTTTCCATTTCTTTTTACTGCTTCCTGCTTCTTCTTCATCTTTTACTTCTAATACTTTCCTTTGTGCTAGGGTATAAATAGTCTTTTGTCTCTTTCCTAGTCAGCTTTCCATTTCCTTTACTCTTTTTGCTGGTGGAGTGGTGGAGGATCTAGTGGATTTCCTCACTTCATGTACTTCCACAACTTTAATTTCTTCTTCTAAATCCTTAATTTCTTCAGTGTGAGTTGTAATTGATGTTAGGGGTGGAGCAAATAGAACTTATTTATGTCCTATATCTCTAATTACTGTTGCAGTCTTCTTCGCAACTATAAACTCATGTTCTGTCATGCATGTATCCTTAAGAATTTTCTTTATTGTGCTGTCAACTCTCTTTTTAGCTAATTTTTCTACTTGCAATGACTTTGTGGAGTTAAAGTTCTCTTCATTTGTTCCAAATGAAGAACTATTTACATCCAACTTACACTTAAGTAATCTATTTGTATACTCTTCAATTTCAACTACAAAAACTTCATATCCAAGTGGATCTATAAATTCCACTCTCGGTTCAACTGCCTCAATAAATGTGAAATCACTGTCAACCATAAAGCATATTTCATTTCTGTATTTCTCTACTATAGCCTATGAAATCCTTGATCTTTTTCTCATTTGGTTTTGAAATGTCTTGATTACCAAGGTTGCAGTCTCATTTACCTTGTCTATAGGGTGTCTCAAATACACCTTATTGATTATGTCCATTATATTTTTGTTATCATTCCAATCTTCTCCAATAGTATATGGAAATATTCTCAACAAATGGAAAAACATATACGTGATCAGAGATGAGAACCTAAACTATGAGTTCTTGGTTTTCTTAATCTTTTCAAGGTTCTCAAACAACTGAATTCTTAGAATTTCATACATATCAACTTGAAATTTTTCAACACACATCAAATGAGTTGCATGTACCATACCAGCTGCCATGTCATCTTCTCTAAAATTTGCACAAAACTTGGATGTTAAAATCTTCCTTACATATATAACATCATCTTGTGTGATCTTGCTAATTATAATTCCTCTACCATTATACGATGACTTAGTGTTATCCAATATAGTTTTCTTTACATTCTTCTCATTAAAGGGTATAACTCCATATTTTGACAAACCGGTTACTTCATGAATTAGGTCTGCAGTGATATCTATCACTCTATCATCTAGCCAAAATTTTCCATTATGGATTCTACTCAAAATAATCTTAGTGCATTCATCATCTTGGAATTCATAATGCAGTGGATACTTGACAATGTCATTATCCTTCAAATGTTCAAACCCTACTTTTAATGACATGTCCTGATTGTATATCTTTTCATATTCCATGATCATATTTCTATCACTTAGGTTCTCAAACTTCAATTTCAAATAACTTTTCACATCTTCTAAATGCAAAACTTCATCTGGAACGGATGACAGCAAAAGACTAGGGTCTTCTTCCAAGCGTTCTACTAGTTCACTTTTAACTCTAGGTCTAATTGAATATCTTATATGGTGAACAAGTGATGCATCCATGCTTCTTGCAAAACTTAACTTCTTTTGATAGATTTACTTAGTAAAATACCTCAAATGTGCGATTTAGGGCTTTGCATAGATTTGGCACGAAATCCTTCTCCAAATCCTACAAACTACTCTTAATCTCCACTATATTACTCTTCTTATCACTTGTAGTCACTTGAATGATCAAATAATACCAATCATAAGCTTTTATCCTTTAAATCCTTCTAAATTCTGACATCGCATTCAATTCTTTTACCACTTCTTTCCAAAAATTTGTTCCTGTATACCTGCAAAACTTCATTCTTTTCGTGTACTCGCATACATTCATATTAGCTCATGCACTCTTAACCATAGCATCATTACATCATATACTACCTCACATTAACTTTGCAAGACTCAATTCAACCTAATATAACTTTTATACTATCCTAATTTCCTACTCTAATACATTCTACATGAATTAATTACTTCAAGTGCTTTGAGATGGGTTAGGAAAAGATTCACACTTACTATCAAATACTTCACCTGTCTGATTACCTTGTGTATTGAGTGTGTCTGCTTGATCTGTGGCTTTAACAAACTTAACTTCTTCTGAGTTACTACAGCATCCTTTCTAACTGTTATTTGTATTCTCATTTCTTCTTGTATAACTTCTAGGATTAGGGTTTCTCATGTTGTTCATTTTGCAAAATCTTGTTGTGTGACCAAAGTTGTTGCATATCTGACAAACTACTCCATTGTTTCCATATCTTGGTCATGTCTGACTGATTTGTGATCTACAATTTCTAGCAATATGTCCAATCTTATTGCATCTATAACACACAACTTCATTTCTTTTGTTCATATCTTCAGTAGGTCTCTTATCTGCATGGTTAGTATCTCTAAACATTCTACTACTACTATTGTTATCATTAAATCTAAGTTTCTTACAATCAATAGCTCTATGTCCAAAACCATGACAATTATAACAATAACCATGGAGAGGTTTGAATTACTTACCTGTGTAATCTTTCTTCATATGTCCAAAAGTATTACATGCAAAACATCTACCTTTGAATTCTCTTCGCATATCTTTAGGTGGTTCCTCTTCTTTAGGTGGATTAGGTATGTCTTCAAATTTGTTAGCTTCATCAGATTTCTTTACATCTTCAGAGGTTTTCAAATCTGGTTCTTGCATTCTTCACTTGTCTTATATGAATTAAATCCAAGACCAGGTGTATCATAGTATGGTTTTTGATAATACAATTGTTCATCAATCTTCTCACTGGTGGAATACAGTTTCTCAAGATGTTGTTTAGACTGATTCAATTCACCTTTCACAATTATATTGTACTTCTCAATTTCAGCATGTTGTAATTTGGTTTTCTCAAATTCATATGTCACTTTACAAAGTCTAGACTTCAGATCTTCATTTTCAGATTTTAGATTTGATTCATTCTTGCTATTTCCATCTTCCAAACTTAACTTCAGATCTACAATATTTAGCTCATGTTTAAGGATCTCATTTTCTTTCTTTAGATTTGAAATTTCATCACAATCTTCAATTTGAATTGTAGGTTCTTTTTTTTATTTCACTTCTTCCACTTTTTCTTTTAGTTTCTCAATGAAGTTCTTCGCATCGTCATATTTCCCTTTCAGAGTATCTCTTTCTTTCATAAGTATATCAATCTATTCAAGATCTTCTTCAATATTCTTCTGTAATTGAACCATATCCAGAGATATCTTACTCAAGCTACTAGGCTTTCTCTGAATAACTTTCTTCCAAGTAACTAAGCTCTAATACCAATTGTTATAAATAGGGAATATTGAGAGGGGGGGGGGGGTGAATCATTATTCTACAAACTTTTAATTTTACCCAATTATGGATATAAAAAATTAACTTGAAGCTTGAAAAACAAAGTAGACTAAATAACATGCATAGAAATAAATCAAATGAACTCATAACACCATGTTTATTCTTGAGGAAACCTTGGCCAAGGGAAAACCCTGGTGGGGATGATACCCACAATTGATCTACTAATCAAAAGTATCTAGTTAAGGATGTTGACCATGTCAAGAGTCTATTACATACATATAGTGTCTATGTCCTGATTAAAGGACTTTAGGCCTTGTTAGAAGCCTTAACCCTGCTATGAGTTGGTATTACAAAATAGGATATTTACAAGATGATCCCACTATCCAAACAAGTAAAATACAATGATATCTGAAATACAAAAGGTAAAGTACATAACCCTTCACTGCTGCCAAATAGCTTTCATATTCTGATTTAGATCTTCGCTTTCATTTACAAAGTCTTCTTACTTTTCTTTTAAAAGATACAACTTTGCATCATAGCCTTACAATATCTTATTACATCAATCTATATTCTTTGCATTACATGCTTTTTACATATATACCAGTTATTAAGAATAATAACTTTACAGTCGGCTTTACCAAGCATAAACTCTTTCCTAAATACAAAAACTAATTAATGTTGTCTAAGAGTTAACATCTAGGATATCATCCCTTATATGGTTAAGTCATTATTTTAATAAACAAAATAATCCCTTAACTATAATTCTTATTTTGTCTTCTTGCTCTGTTCAGGTCGGTTACGACTCTATCTTTGGAATTCTACAATATCTCCTTTCGTACATGCCATACAGACTTGCGCTTTCATATGTGTATTTTTCATACATAAAATTGTCCATGTTCAAGTGTGCATGCACTGAACTTGCTTCTACAAACATCTCTAACCAAAACTGTCTTTGATTAGACTGGAAAATGCTGCTATACTTAGATAATTTTACTTGTGCTTTTACAAAAATGCTTGCTACTGTAGTGTGGTCATCATAGTGATTATATGTTGCCATAATGACAACAACTTGATATCCTACTCAGCCAAATTACCAACAAAAAATACATCATATACCATAGCAGTGGTAGCACAGTCCAAAAGTAATTATTGTTTGAGGAACAAAATAGTAAATGTAGATCAGGGAAATCTTACAGGGATATTTGAAAAAGTACCAAAAAAGGATGATAACAAATTTGGTTCTCTTACAAAAGGAAATGAGGATATACCGAAGCAAACAAAATAGGAAGATCAAACTTAAGATCCAAAATTAGCCAAACCCATGGATAAGAAAATGACTGGTAAGAAAGTTTCAAATTGTAATTCTTGTATGTTTCAAGCTCTTTCTTTGGTAAAGGTTTATATCCCCTTACTTGAAATTATGAAATTTTTTGATATAGAAATGAAACCTTGAAAATATTATCTAATGTGGGTGGAGTATCTAAATAAAATGCTAAACAAGTTGTTGAAGATCTACCAGTGGTATATTAAGGTACTTATATTATTAAGAATCCTACACAAGTGGATCCATTTTACCTCACATTGCTAATTAAAAACAAGTTGGTCGAGAATTGCATGATTGATTCAGGGAAAGCAGTAAATATTATGTCAGACAAAGTCATGAAGCAGATCGGTATCAAGGATGACACCACCTATGGAAAGTGCTATGCTATGGACAAAAAATATGTACCAGTGGTAGGAATCATAAAGAACATGAAGTTCAAGTTTCTATCCTTCCCAGATGCATCATATAATACGGATATCACAATGGTGGAAATGCCTGCAAATTATGGGATGCTCTTATCTAGATAGTGGTCTAACTTGGTAAGTGGGAACATTCAATTGGATTTAGCATATGCAATTGTTGGAATTATGGAAAGTTGTGTACTGAGAGGGAAGGGGTGAATAAGTACCCTTTTAAAAACTTTCAAACTGAATCCATGTACACATGTACTTCAATAATCGACTATATCAATTGCATTCAACATACACTTAATAACATAACTAAAATGTAAATGCATGTAATCTAATCAATTAAGCATACATGAAACTTCATACACATGACACATGTATTTTGGTATCATAGAAACCCTTGTTAGAAGGTAAAAAATCTGGTAGGGATGAAACCCACAAAGCTTCACTACTGTATAAATAAAGTTGTCGATTAAGGCTTACAAAGATTGATCACTTATGGTGATCTTACCCTGTTAGGAGTAACAATAAGATCAGCTATATCTACCTAGTTAGAGGATTTTAGCAACACTCTTCAAGTGTGCACTCAGTTAAGATGTTTTACAAAAGACTGTTAAGTCCACTTTGTTAGGATATTTTGAATCCGCTACAATTTTTAGAGAGTAGCAGTGATGTGTTATCTATATGAGAAAACAACTTACATTATTGATATCAGATCCATTAAGTACAATAATGATATCACCTTGTTGTGATGAATATGTCCTTTTGTACTGCTCACTATCCTTATATCTATTTCTGATAAACTGAATATTCAGTCAAAATCCTTCCAATCTTAACCCTTTCTGAACTTCAGATGTCCTTGAGTGCGGCTACTTCTTGATGATACATGTCAAAATGACATCTTTACAATACTTATATCAAACTGATTTGACCTCATTAGAGTTTAACACTACCTTAGAAAACCTAAATTCAATGGCTCATATGATTAACCTAGATCATCATTACATAGGAATCATCATCCATTAAATGACTACATCCACATTAAATATTCACCTCGGTCATGGTAAACTATTTTCTTTCTTGGAAAAAAGTTTTTCACCTTGAACTATGTGTCATTCCAAACTTTTATGTGAAATCTGGATTACTCGGTAAATGTTGTCTCTCGGTCTCAGTATATACTTGTGCTCGGTAATCATGTGTACTTGATGACTATTGTACTCAGTAACCTTTGTACTTGGTGACTACTGCGTAGTTATAACCAACTGAACTTTCTTTCTTTGTTTACCGACTGTACAGATGAATACTAATGACAACTCTTAATCCATTTAGGAGTAACATTCTCCCCCTTTCGAATTAGTATCAAAAACTTATATGTGTATGATGACTATAAAAGTTTGAACTTGAAAATTTACAAAACCAAAAATATGTAAACTTAGTGAACTCCCCCTTTGAATATGCTCTCGCAGGGTATTTATACATAGGTTTCCCCCTTTTTTGAAAATAATACAAAAAAATTGTACTTACAATTTGTCAAAAATATTATGATAGGTTTTCTTGAGAAAATCCATAAGTTTTTCCTATTCCTCCTAAATATTTTCTAGAGCCATCTTCTCTAAACTCACTTGTGCATGCATGTCAAAAATATTTTATGTGATTGAGATCTCGGGGATGGCAATCAATTTCTTTTCCTTTGTCACATGTTTTTGCATCACTTCCAAATGTGGTAGTAACTCATCATGTAGCTCAGCTACCTGTTCTCTTATTCAGTCCTCTTCCTTTCTTAATTCTAGTCCTAACCGTTGAATGTGCTTAACCTTTGAATAATGCACTTGAAATGCATGTTACTCAGTTGTTAGACTAGTTGCACTATCTTTTAGATCTTCATCTAATTTCCTTATCTTTTCACTAACGTCGGTAGTGAAGTAATATATAGTGCATAATTATTTCAAAATTGTAATAACCTTGTCTATAATGCTATCCAATTCATTTACTACTTCTAAAATCTTTACCTTGTTCATTGTCACTACTTGGCTGATCTTTTTAGTTAGCTTGTACTGAATCTTTTTTTTGCTCGCTCTTCAATCATCTTCTCAAAATTAGTAGTTAGTCCATTGATGGTCTCAGTGAGTAGTATAAGTTTTTCAATGATGGGGGCTGATTCATCTACATTGACATCTAGGGAAACTTGCATTAGGATTTCCTTGACATCCTCTAGCATCTTTGTATTCTTAAGTTCTTGCCTTAGCTTTTCTTGAGCTGATTTTTTGGTGCATAGCTCTCTATATTTCCTGAGAGCATCAAGGTCAACTGTCCTTGGATCACATGCTAGTATTTCTATGATCTCATCAAGTGTGACTGGACCCTTACTTCCTCACTTTTTTTTTTCTTCTTATCATCTTGCACACTGGATGTTGGTGATTATGCAATAGAAACTTGAGCCTTGTGCTCAGGATTTGTCTTTGGTGGCTTGGTGGAGTGTTCTTCTTCCTTATGTTTCCTGGTCTCCTTACCACTTTCCTCACCCTTGTCTTCATTTGTATCTTTCTCTTTCTCAGGTGGAGCTTCCTCATTTTGTGTCTCAGTAGCTATCTCTATAGCTTGTACCAGTATAGGTAGATTACTTGATACCATTGCTCGGGCTACCTCAATTTCTTCTTCTTCACCAAGGTTCATGGTAGCACTAGTTATCACTTCATCTTCTTTATCCTTTTCATCGTGGTCACCTCCTGTTATGTCTTTAATTAATATTTTCGCATCCCCTAATGTGGTCAACATCTCCAGAATTCCTTCCATAACATTGTCAGTAGTTGTTATAAAATATTTTTCATTAGTTTCCTCCTCGGGCTGCTCAATATCTGAGATGTGAATTGTTTCATCCTCAACATTTATTGGTTCGCATGCTTGTATGCTCAGTTGAGGTTTCTCGGTATCAACTAATGATGTAGTTGCCTCAATTTTCTCTACTGGACTTAGGAGTTTTTTCCATATATTTCTACTTTCATCATCTACCTCTTGTAGTTTGTAATGCCCAAAATAATCGAGCAAAAACACAACAATTTTTTTTTTTTGAAACACTAACACTGACACATTACAAACACTAGATTACTCAAAAAGCTCACGATGCGAATGCTTAAGGTATGAATGCTTGCACAGGCAAGTCACCTAACATCATGTAAGGGAACAAGGGGCATGTGTTGGCATGCCTTTGCCCCCTACTCGACGAAAGACATTAGCCGACAAGGGAAAGATAAGATAAGGGAATGACTCTAAAAATCTGGAGATAAGGTTTAAATCTAAAAGAGAAAATGTTCTAGATTAACACATCCAGATATTTAACCTAAGTTGATACTCAAAAAGCTAAGAATCTTCTCCTGATAAAATAATCATGAGGATTATTCATTTCAATAAAACTAAGGTTAAATATGTCATTAAAATCTATGGCTAATTATAATACTAATTATTTCCTTAAAATAATTCCTATAAATTTTTTTTCCTAAAAAAAATTCAACTTTTACCAGGTTACAAAATTTATCCCTAATCTTCATAATATGGAAGGTCTAATCCCCAACATTTATGTAATCACTTATTAGATCATTACCATTTATATAACAATCTAACATTGCCTAAATCAATAGGGTTGGGCATTAAAATATAGATTAAAATAAGACAAATAATTATTCAATAGAAAATTACTTAGCTATTATTTCTAGGCACAAGAGAATTTATTCTCCAATTGAATACTCACATAATTCAATATAAATTTATTTAAAATAAAACCTACAAGAGTAAAGCCACATCATAAGCTTAATTATTATATTTCGCAAGGCACTATTAAAATGTAACACATAGACTAATAGAAAAGAATAATTACATTTTATCAATTTATTATTTCACTCAACGCATAATAACATAAAGGCCATGGATAAGGTTCTTAGGATATAATCTCTAAAAATAACGAATATAAAAGATTTACAATAAAAGCCTTCCTTTAGTTAACCAATTAATTATATTCTCCGGATGCTAAGATCATACTGTCGCCAACTAGTAAAATAAAAATAAACTCCTAAAAAAGATATCTAAACTCACCGTTATAGAAAACCTGAATAAATGGACTTTTATATTTCTTTATTCTTTCCCCAAACCCTAATTCGAAATTAGGGCTTGGGACCTATTTTAGAACTAAGAAACCCTAATTCCTCATTATTGTTTTATTTTTTTTAAGTGCAGGTCTGAGGAAGGATTGAAGAAGATGGGTTTCATATGCTGTGTATTTCCCAAATGTGAGAGGGCATAGCACAGCAAGAGGACTCTTAAACAATAAGAGATTCTCTTTTCCTTTACCAGATAAACCCCATAGCAGTGTTCTAAGTGGGTGAAATTTGTATTAGCGTTTAGCATCTGTTCATGATGCAAATGTAGCAGATCTGATCACAGGTCGAATACATCATGTCCAATACTTTACATACTGTCATTTACATAGCAGGTGTTTATAAGATTTAGTATACAAGATGGCGATGCCTGATATCGTTTCATATTACGTTGTTTCCTTTTTTGCTTTATATTATACTGTCACTTTAATCAGTAAATGGAATAAGAACAGTTTTGAATTTACAGGCGTAGTTCTGCGATTTTCTTTTAGTCGTAAATATTTTATAATATAAATTACATATATATAGATTTTTTTGTTTGGTTTTTAAAGAGGCCCAACCTCTGTTCAACCGGCTTAGCCGCGGCAGAGAGGGAGCAGTCTCGGCCTCACCATCGTCACCGACGGATAAAAACAGGGCCGCGGCAGTGGTTTCACCCAAGGCGGCGGCGGCTAAAACAGGGCGGCGATTAAGGGTGAAGCGCGGGTGGCGGCGGCTTAGGGTTATGCGCAGGTGGCGGCGGGTTAGCCCCACCGTGGTGGCGGCTAAAGACAGGGCGGCGGTTTTAAAGGACGGGCGCGGGTGGCGGCGCATTAGCCCACCGTGGTGGTGCTGCAATATTGTATTATTAATTTTTTATATTATTATTACATTAAAAAAATATTATTATTTTTCTATTATTATTATAATTAAAATATTGTATTGTAACATTTGATATTATATTTATTACATTTGATATTGTATTGTAGGCTAGGCAAGAAATTTTTAATTTTAATAATTATTACAATATTATTAATTTTTTATATTATTATTACATTAAAAAAATATTATTATTTTTTTATTATTATTATAATTAAAATATTGTATTGTAACATTTGATATTATATTTATTACATTTGATATTGTATTGTAGGCTAGGCAAGAAATTTTAGGGATTCATCACATAAGTCTTAACTGAAGTAGAGAAATTATCAAGCTACTAACCCACTACAAGATCTTTGATAATTTCTACTTAAGAAAGAGAAAAATAATTTTGCCAACATATTAAAACATTCTAAGGACATAAGCTCTATATTTTAGAAATATTTAAGGTAAAACTATTAACAATTTCTATTCAATTTACACTAACAAAGGACTTTGGCAAAATTTATTTGCAAAGTTCAAACAACCCTTCTAACATTTTGGCAGGAACTTCGCTACTTTGCAACCTTGTTTTTATATATTTTTATTTAAATATTAATACATTGTAAAGAAAAAATAATTATTATAAGCAAATAAAATTGCATAATTTTTTACATAAATATTTTTTCTTATTTTTATTAATTTTCTTAAAAGGTTTTGAATTTGGCCAACTGCTTCGCCAAGATCTAGGGATCTGCAATCACAACAATTTCTTGTTCGAACTGTGAATGGAAAGAAAATGAGCCATTTCAGGATAGCGCTACTTTATTTCACCTGTATGTAACTTTAGTATCAATGTAGATTGTACCCACAACAGTTTTCAAAGCCCAACCGCTGGTGCCCGTGGGTGTAAAGCCCGCGAAATGTTAAGGGAAAGGGGAAAGGGTTTCGTCCCTCCACCATTAATTTTTTTATTAATAATTTTTTTTATAAATATAACTTTTTTTTATTTCTTACAATTCATGATTATGTAATATAACATTATTTATTAGATATTATACAATATGTATTATGTAATATATAGTATTTATATATTATTACTGCATTTTCTGATAAAATATATTATCAGCACAATATTGTAACAGTTATTATATAACTTACAATATTATGTGTGTATAATATACTGTGTATTGTTATATCATTTAATATATAGGTTAACCAAACAGAATGTGGCATTATTAATAAAACCCACTTCTAGAAGCATAATTAGGATTTAAATGTTTTATAAAATGATTATTATTATTTTTTATAAAGAATTAGAAATAGAAATCTTAAGATGATTCTATGAAATTAATTCCACAGTTGTAGATTTTAAATGTCTATAGTGTATTCATATAAGCAGATTGGCTTCTCTTTATGTAAGGATTTCTTACATGTTTAAAAGTTTCTATTTGACATATGATTCATACAGCATAAATATTGGTTATGTCTAATGCTTTGAACTTGGTCATTTGAGCTTACAGGGTACTATTTACAAATTTTGATAAAAGATAATGCTCATATAATTTTCAGATATGAGACTCATTAAATCCAACTGTATGAACATGTTGTTTTGTGGAAAAGAAATCTACATTTAATCTGATTATCTATTCCAAATGTATAAACCTTTAGGCTTCAATTTAACTAACTAGCTATTAAATTATTGTTGGACTAAAACTTTTTCTTTTGCAAAAATTTTGAGTCATAGAAATAACAATATATATCTTTTAAGAGCATTAAGATGCTCAACATATGTATATAAAATTTCAGCTCTTTAAGAATCAAAATAAAAAGACTAATTTTAACCTTTTAGTACATAATTATTTTTATAATACAAATGCTGGAGATACTGATTAATATCTAATACTCAGCTATAGGAAACTTCATCATTTTTTGGCAAATAAAGTGATTTGACATTTTTTGATTCATAACTAGTCCACTTAACCAATGTAACAAAGGATTGAGTTTAGAATAAAATTAATAGTTGCAGAGATTAGAATCAATTACATTTACTATGGCTAAAACAGAGAACTAAAATATCCAATCCAATTTTCAGCTCACAAATTTAACAATTTATTTATCTATGAAGAACAAATGAATAGAGCAAACTCTCTCAACCAAATTACAACATATAAACAATCTTTAGGAGTTTCAATTTTCAATTTAATTTTTCAATCTTGATTTTTTTTAAAGCCAATAACCAAATTTTCATGAAGGCTCACCTCTCAGCTTAAGTTATTACATGACCACCCCCGAGTTTGGGGAAAACAAAAATAGGATAGGATACACTCAAGCAACACAAAACATAAACATTTAATATAAATTAAGAACACAGATTTTCACAATGAACTCTTTTTTCAAATCCGCACAAAGGATTTTTACATAGAATCCATACAATGGGTGAAGGTGGAATTTTTCTCATGGAGTCACCTAACTTCTAAAGACAACATATGCAGCAAGTATCACCAACTTTCACAAGGCCCTTCCAACTCCAACAGCTCAAATCCATGAGCTCATACAAAAAGAAAATTTCAACTTAGGCCCTTCACTTCAAGTTTTCTTACTTTCCTCCCAAGGATGAGGACTTAACTTGCACACACCCATAACATAAACAATTTCAAGAAAATAGCAAGATTGAAACAAAAGTTCAAAAATGAAAACAACAATAAAAGGTTTACATAGCAAAAATTGATTACATGTTCAAATAAACAAAAAGATTAGAAGACCACCAACCTTTTTCAAAACAAGGTTGAATTAAGAGTTGAAGATGAGCTTCCCTTGTCACCAAACTTGCTATTCTTAAATCTATTAGGCAAAGACTCTCTAGATCTCTTTTTACTTCTTCTCCCAACTAGTATAATCAAGAATGAACTGATGTGTATGCTTTCTAAATCTTTCTCCCTAAAAATATTTTTCTCTCCACACCTTTCTCAAAACTATTAGGTTTCTAGATCTAAGACACAATGACACTTGCCCCCCTCTAAGGTTTGGAATGAATTTTCACATATGAAAATAAGAGATAACTTAAGGAACGTTACTATTTTCGTGCATATCAAAATTGGCACATTTTGAGAGACATATAAGTGGCCTAGGAAGATGAAAATAGAAGAATTAAGCCCTCCAACTTTTTTACTAATCTTGGGGCACTAAAATTCAACCTAACCTCACCTTAGGACTCCACAAAACTTCTCAAAATTTTCAATTAATCATACATTCGAAAATAGAGTTTTGGTTTCAACAATTCTTGGTCTTTTAAATCACCTACTTAGCTTGGGAATGCTCAAGACTAACTAAGGAGAAGGTGGGGTCCAAAATCCACTCAACATGTCACTTCATCACTAAAGTGTCAAGTGACACATCACAATAATACACATCACTAACACATGTGGCATGCCTTGTGTGCAAAAATATTTAAACATTTTCACAAAGATAAAAATTTACTTACAAACATATATTTCAAACATTGTCAACCATATACACACAGTCATCACATTTACGAAAGAAATCACGATACGACGAGGTCGTATTCTTCTAGAGTTGACCTTGGCTTTCAACTAATTGCACTTTGATCCTATCTTGTTTCTCCGACTTACAACCATGGCCATGTCCCTGCATGCTCAAACTCGATGTCAGTACATTATAAAATTTTGCATCAATAATCATTTCAAACATAAAGTAATAACATCTAAACTAGACAAATACATATATATTTGCAACATAAAATATTATATTTTCTACATAAGCATGTAATCTTAAACTTATCATAGAACCATGATTCTATTAATGATCATAATACTGAAAGATAACATAACAAATGCATAATTCATATATCATAGATAATCATGGTATCAAAATGAGCATATATAAAGAGTACGACTACAATGATCATCATAAAAATCTATAACAAGCAACTCATAAGGTCCAAGTGATAGCATATATAAACCAAAATAGATCAAATGTCTATACTCAAGGTATCATCCTAATGAATCAATTGTCAAAATGAAAGTCGAACTAGGATGGGTCGGGATAGGACCTCACATAGTTTTCCTTAAATAATTTTGAATGTCCTAGCCTTCATCAAAAATTTATTTTCATATTGTTTCAAGGCTTCATCAATTTTGGGAATAGAGTAGTCAGATTTTACCAAAATTAGTGACCTTTCTTTCATCTTTTTCTCAGTTGTAACTGCATACAACCATCTAGCTGAAACTTCATCATATAGTTCTTTTGGTATGCTGCTTGCAAATTCTACTAGAACTCATTTGAAATTGATCATCATGCTTATTATAGCTTCCTCAAGCTTATCTTGATCCTTGTTACTTAGATAGGGATAACTTTTAAGCTTAGGAGTACCAATTCTTCTAGTGTTCTTTATGCCTTTTGCAGATTCATCAATTGTTTGAAGTCCTTTATTCACTACAACATGAAATTATTCAATGTTCTCGTCTTTTGAATCATTATCATCTTTTGTTCTAATTAGTTTTCTTCTCCTCTTTGGTTCTGGGAGCTCGTTGTTGGCCTTTGTTTTTCTCTTTTTATATGTGTGTGTCAGTATAGGCCTTGTTATCTTTGCAACACCTTTCATCAAAGATGATGAACTAGTATTATCTGATCTTTTCCTTGTTTGAGTTGAAGTATCAACATGTTTTCCTTTACCTTTTGTAGTCTTAGGTGGCTCTTCATGTTCATGTTCTTTGGACTCGGTGGCCTCTTCATCTATATTTTCATTGACTGGTGCATGTTCCTCGGTTTCCTCTTCAACCGATTTCTCAATATCTTCATCAGTGACACCAAATTATTTCTTTAGAGTTTCCACCATTTTCTCATTTTTCCTACCCCTCTTTTCTACTACAAGTCCCATCTTTATTTTGGACTTGGCCTCATCATAGGTTCCAAACTATGTAGCTTGTTTATTCTTAGGCTCGGCAAGTTAAGCCTTAATTTCTTTTGTAGCTTGGTAAATGTTTATCTCACATTCCATGGGACGTAGCCAAGCTATCCTTGGCTCTACTTCTTTGATCAGGATGGTGTTGGTGTCCACCAGAAAATAAATTTCATCCTTGAATTTCTCAACTAACTGTGTTGGTATCATTGTCCTTTTCTCCATTCTTTTCTTAAGTTTTTCAAAATAATTTTCCATGACTGGTTCAAAATTATTATCTAGGTTCTTAATGAATTCACTTATTTGAACAATGACTAGTTGGTTGATATCCCATTCTACATTACCAACTGATGGGAAAAAAAATTGCAAATAGAAGAATGTACATACCAATAATCAGCCAAATTTGCAAGTGTTTGATCTAGCAACTCTGATGGTTCTCATATTTTCTTCTAATTGTCTCGGCATCAATTCGGCTAGGTTGAGTTGCAAACCCTTTTTCACAATTTTATATGCAATGTCGACCACTCCACATGCAACACTATTCAGTCTACTTGATTGGAATATCTTATATACAATGACATACGCACCAAATCTCATCTTAGGGTCACTGATAGTGTTTATTCTCATGTCTCTTCCATCCCATTTAGCTCTTGTTAATTTCTCAATCTTAGTTTTTGTCAGGTTTCTTAGGGATTTTTATTTGTCATTCGTGGGATACTCGATAATTGCATGTATAACATTCTTTGTTATTTTCATCAGTTCATCCATCCATAGCTTTCCTTCATGTACTCGGCTTAGCATGATACGTATCCATTCAGTTTTAAACTCTTTTAGAAAATATAGGGCATTGATTAACCCATTTACCTCTAAGTGTTTTTCATCATCCTTTAGCTTGTCATTAGTGCAAAGCTCTTGATATGTGGACTAGAGCTCAAATTTGCCAATCTCATTGATTTTATATTGGATGTAAGACCTAACATCTTTTACAAGTAGAACCCTAGGTGGTATCAAAGAGAACGTGCACTTGTCATCGGTTTGAGCTGCAACTTTCGGATGAAGTTTGTAATGGGGCTCTGTGTAGGTTATGTTCTTCATTAGAGTATCCTTCTTACTCTTTTCTTCCTTGGTTTGAACAGTTTGAGAAGATGATGCCATCATGACTGCTAATTTTAGGGCTTTCGACAAACTATGTGCACAGAGCTCAGTTAGTTGCAAACTTACTTGATTCAGTCTCTAACTATTTGTAATGTGTTTAGATATCTGTAAAATTATTGGATTCTCTCTGCTTAAATTACTCTACTTCACTCTTGATTGTTGTGTAAATAAATGAGTTCATCTCCCGCATATTTATAATCAAAAACTTTGTTCGGCGCATTAACTGCTTTTCCAGCTACCACTCGGTTGATAAACAAATAACTTAGTTAACACAATAGATACCTCAACTCGGTGAATACTATCAATGCTCGGTTGACTTTGCAACTCAATTGTCTCTAACACTTTCACCGACTAGTAATTTCTTACTCGTTCCATTTTAATCAACTATACTTATTTCAAGTTAACAACATATAATACCCTAGTGCATCTTAATCCATGTTGATTTGGTATTCACACAATAGATATAAGGAACTGTTGTAAGATATAACTAATTTAAATTTAGTTCCATACTTACTTGATTCTTCTTAGGTGGAGGTGGTGAGATCACCTAATCTAATGGATGAGGTGTCACCGACTATTTTTCTTGGTCTAGCATTGTCATTTGTTTCTCTTCTCCACATTTGATTTCTTATCCTCATGATTTCTTCAATTTTTTTCCATTTGTATTAACATTTGATTCTGGTACTTGGTCTCTGCAGTCTTTTCCTAAATGACTAACCTTATGACAGTGAAAACATGCCGATCCAAAATTTGTCCAATTCTGAGATCTTCCTCTACAGTGCATTCTCATGCAATTTACTGCTATGTGTCCATGTCTATCACATGTTGTGCAATTAACCCAAGTATTGTAATCCTAAGTGTATGCATTAACTTGTCTTCTTGGTTGATATGTCTTATTTTGTCCTTTCAATTTCTAGACTTTCTTCATCTTTGTCTTGCATTCCTGTGATATGTGTCCATGCATTTTGCAAGTACGATAATACTTTTCCATATAGTGTTTCCTAGGTGACTTATTCAATTTTTCTCTCCACTCATGTGCTTGATGTCCATACTCATTATAATTGAAGCAATAACAATCAAATCTAGGAGTAGATTTAGGAATATCTTTTTCTTTTCTTCTGCAAACATTTGATGTGTGGCCTAGTTTCCCACAATGGTAGCATGAGAGCTTCTTTGGTCTTGGATTTGCATATGCATTATTTTGTTCAGCTTGATTTGATGACTCTCCTTTCTCTGTATAACCTAAACCAGTAGTTCTTTCAAGTCTTCTTTGACTGTTTAAAAATTCATCCATTCTTTTAGTGCTTTCTTCAACTTTCTTTATCATTTCATTATGATGTTGTTGAATCTTTACTTTATTCTTCAATCTTTCATTTTCTTCTCTCAATTCACCAATGTCTTCCAATTTTTTAGTAAGCTCATTGTTCACTCGGTTGACTTCCTGACTCATGACAATCATCTGATTGGAAATTTCAAAATGATGCTTGGTAAGTCTCAGTATTTTAGATTCTTTTTCTTGCAGCTTATCAGTCATTTGTCTCATATCTTCAATAGCCAAATTCTTTTCTTGTTCAGCCTTTCTTGCATCGTTCATGACATCAATCATTCTTACCATTTGAGTCTCCTGACCTATCTGCATTTCTTTCACCTATTCAGTAAGATGATGATTCTTTTCAAATAGATCTGATATGGCTCCATCATATGCATCAAATATACTTCTAGATCCAGATCCATATTGTGAGGTCCTACCCCGACCCATCCTAGCTCGACAATTGTTTTGACTTTTGGCTTACCTTGACGCTACAATGATTAGAGACATTTGACCTATTTTGGATTATGATTTTCTATCATTAGACCTTATGAGATGATTGTTATAGATTTATATGATGATGATGTTAGTCATACTCTTTATATGTTCATTTTGTTTCCATGCTTATATATGATATATGAATTTTGAATTCTGCATTTGTTGTGTCATCTTAAAGAATAGTAAATGCTGATGGTATTATGGTTCAATGATTAACTTGGAATTACATGCTTATGTGAAAATTGAATTGATATTTCGATGCTTAAAGAATTAGGGTATAATGTGGGTTATGTAATGATTCATGAAATGTAGTTATTTATATTGTCAAGTTTAGATGTTATTATTTCATTTTCAGAATGATTATTAATGTAAAGATTTTATGAGGTACTGACATCGGAATCGAGTGTGCAAGAATATGACCATGGTTGTAAATTCGAAAAAATAAGAATGGATTTAAATGCAATCAGTTTGAAACTAAGGTCGGCTCTAATAAGAGTATGATCTCATTGTAACATGATTTTATTCACCAATGTGATGCATGTGTGTATGTGGTTGATAATATTGTAAATGTATGTTTGTAAGTAAATTTTTCTTTGTGAAAATATAAATGTAATTTGCCCACTAAATATGCCAAGTGTGTATGTGAGGTGTCACTTGACACCATTGTGATGATATGGCATGCTTGAGTGGAATATGGACCTCACCCTCTCTTTAGTTGGTCTTGAATATTCCTCAGCTAGGTAGGTGGTTTAAGAAACCAAGATTTATGTTACCAATACTCTATTTTCGAATGCAAATTTAACTGAAGTTTTTGAGGGGTTTTGTGGAGTCCCAAAGTATAGTTTAGGTTAGATTTTGGTGCCCCAAGACTAGTACATGGGTTAGGGGGCTTATTTATTCTATTTTCACTTCCATAGGCCACCATTTTGTCTCTCCAAATGGGCCATTTTTTGTATAAACGAAAATAGAAATGTTCTCTAGGTTGCTTCACTTTTTCATGTGTTGAATTTCATCCCATTACTATAGCAAGGGTAAGTGTCATTTTGTCTTGGATCTAGAAACTTAATTTATTTTGGGAAGGTAGATGAGAGAGGAATGTTTGAATGTCTTTAGGGGAGAGAGACTTAGGAAAGCACACACTTGTTCATCTTGTCTATGCTAGATTTGGAGAGAGTGAGAGGAGGACTAGAGATTGTTTGGGCTAGTAGATTTGAGAAGGATAGCAAGCTTGGAGTCAAGAGGAGCTCTTCTTCAACCTTTCAATTTTGCCTTTGCTTAGGAGAAGTTTGGTGGCTTCTATCATGTAATTATTTTGTATATGCATTGAAGTGATGTACTAGTGTGAAATTTGTAAATTGTAGTACCTTATGTTGAATCTTATATGGTTTGGTTTCATTGTGTGATTTGGTTTTCAATCTTGTTTGTCTTCTTGATTTGCTTCATGTTTTTGGGTGTGCAAGTTTACTCCTCATCTTTGGGAGAATTTGAGGAGGATTTGGGGTGAAGGGCCTAGTTGGAAATTCTTTATGTATGAGAACATGGTTGTATGGACACTCATGAGAACCTTTTTATGTTTGTTTGGGGGACATAAGGGATGTGTTGATGCTCATGGATTTGAGTTGTTTGGTTGGAAGGGCCTTGTGAAGGCATGTGATATATATTGAAATGATATTTTTTTATAAGATAGGTGTCTCCATAAGAGAAATTTTCACCTTCACCCATCTATGGATTCAATCTTTAGAATCATTTGTGCAAGCTTGGGAAGGAAGTAAATTGTGAAAGTCTTTGTACCAAATTGTGGCATGTATGTTTATGTTATGTGTTGTTTGTGTGTAACCCATCCTATTTTTATTTCCCCTAGCTCGGGGGTGGCCATGTAATGGCCTAGGCTGGGAGGTGAGCCTCCATGGCCATGTGGATAAAGTCTTTATGTTGCAGGTTTTGTTGCTTGGTGAAAGATGAAGTTCAAGTTGAAGTATCAAGTTTAAGTTGAAGGAAAGGATATTAAAGAAATGTTTCTAGTGTATTTAATTTAATTAATTTTTTACTTCTCCAATTGTACTCAAGAATAATGATGTAATTTCAAAAGTGAATGCTGTATTCAAGCTATTTCATAATTAAGTTATTATTTCTTTAAAAGATAAATTGTTCTAATCTATAATTCTGTTTCATAAAATTTAATTCCCTGCAAATACAAATGATGGATAAATTTAGAGAATTATTACTGTATTATTTCATTTCAAATACTGTGTAAAAATCTATAGTGGTAATATAGTCTAAATGTTCATTTAATTCAATTAAAGATTTCCTATTTTTACCTTATTAAAATGGTCATTAGATTATGTTAAGAGTTTAAGTAAGCTATTTTGGGCATTACACATATCCTTCAAATGGATCCTCTATCTCTTCTTCCTGATAATTAGTATCATTGTACCGAAATTCCATATCATTCCTTTTGATCAGTAACTCTCTCAATTTTTATTTGTCTTCCTTAAATTGTTTAATGTAGATCTGCATTTGAAATTTCTAATTTTTAATAGTCTTGTCAAGATTATACCTCTCCATCCTTAGATCTTTTATCTTTAGTGTTTAAACTTCCTCAAAAAGATAACTAGCTCTGATACCAATTGTTGGAATTATGGAAAGGTTTATACTGGGAGGCGAGGGGTGAATCAGTACCCTTTTAAATACTTTCAAATTGAATCCTTGTACACATGTACTTCAATAACCGACTGTATCAATTGCATTCAACATACACTTAATAACATAATTGAAATGTAAATGCATGTAATATAATCAATGAAGCATACATGAAACTTCATACCCATGACACTTGTATTTTGGTGTCATAGAAACCCTTGTAAGAAGGTAAAAATTATGGTGGGGATGAAACCCACAAATCTCACTACTGTAGAAATAAAGTTTTCGGTTAAGGCTTACAAAGATTGATCACTTCTGGTGATCTTACCTTGTTAGGAGTAACAAAAACTTCTTGATGATACATTTCAAAATGACATTTTTACAATAATTATATCAAACTGATTTGACCTAATTAAGGTTTTACACTACCTTAGAAAACCTAAGATCAACATATGATTAACCTAGATCATTATTACATAGGAGTCATCATCCATTAAATGACTACATCTGAATTAAATATTCACCTCAATATTGGTAAACTATTTTCTTGCTTGGCAAAAATTTATTCACTTTGAACTATGTGTCAAACTTTTATGTGAACTCTAGATTACTCAGTAAATGTTGTCTCTCAGTTTCGGTATATACTAGTGCTCGGTAATCATGTGTACTCAATGACTATTGTACTCGGTAACCTTTGTGCTCAATGACTATTGCATAGTTATAAATGACTATACTATCTTTCTTTGTTTACCGACTGTATAAATGAATACTAATTACAACTCTTAATCCATTTAGGAGTAACAGAAACTATTCATGTGAACGTCAAAGAGGTAAGGATTGACAAAGAAGCCAGATCATCCTACATTATTGAATATGTTGATCCAAATCAAATGACATGCTTCTACCACACATACATGGATAATTTCTAGTTACGTATCACTAAACCCATTATGAAGAATACTGAACAAATTGAAATTCATGCAAAGAAAAGTCTGGAAATGTTATGGTAAATTTACTTTAATGGTGTGTCTAGAAAAGATGGTAATGGTGTTGGAGTTATTTTTGTTTCTCCTAATGGAAAATATTTCAAGTATTCCTTTCTTTAAACTTTCAAATGTAAAAGTAACATAGCTAAATATGAAGATCTTTTATTAGGTCTTAGAATTGCAAATAAACATGGAGAAAAGATACTAATTATCTATGGTGATTCATAATAAATTATATCTCAGGTTAAAAATAGGTCTGTTACTAAGAATTCAAACTTAAAATATTACAGGAATGAAGTCTGGAATTCTATAGAGTTTTTTTATGCATTTTCAATTAATTGGATTGATAGATCAAAAAAAAATTAGTGAACTTTATGGATAACTTGGATATCAGACATAATTATATACCATTTGATGAGATAGCACAAGTGGAGATCAAAACAAGGTCAATGGTACCAAACAATGTACAAAATTGGTAGGTTTTTTAGGATGATTGGATTTAATGAAGTTTCTTGCATGTGAAGATCAGTATGAAGACAAAAACATCAATTGGAATGTAGATGTGGAAAAGGAGGACAGTAAGGAAAAAATTTTTTGGAAAGAGATGGTCTAGTTAAAAACTAATAGAATTCCTAAGGGGTTAGTTGCATGAGAGAAAGTCTTTGACAATAATAACATGGTGAAATTAAGATCAACTTTTTCAAGAAATGATGATATAGAAAAGATAAATCTTAAAAATATGCACACCCCTAAGGAAGTATACATTGGAAAGAGACTTACTCATAAGATTAGGGGTGATATAATAGCTTTGTTAAGAAAATGCAGACATTTCTTTGCAAGATCATACGATGACCTCAAAGCATATAGAGAGGATTTATTTCAGCACAGGATTCATTTAAAACCATATGCAAAACCATTTAGGAAAAGATGTCAACCTATAAACCCAACATTGTCTCCAAAAATGAAGGGGGAATTAATGAAGCTGAGAGATACGGGGATCATCAAACCAATCAGGCATTCAACGTGGGTGTCTAACTTAGTACCTATCAAAAAGAAGAATGGTGACATAAGGCTATGTGTAGACTTCAATAATTTGAATGTGTCATCATTGAAAGATAATTATGCTTTTCCTAACATGGAATCTTTTTTGCAGAAGGTAACAGGAAATGAGTTGCTATCTATTATCAGTGCATCTTCAAGATATAATCAAGTGAAATTCAAAGAATTAGAACAATATAAGATATATTTCACAATGGCTTGTGGAACATATGTGTATGGTAGAATTCCTTTTGGACTCACAAATGTTGGAGCCATTTTCCAAATATCCATGGTTGTGGCCTTTGACGATTTGATTGATTACATTGTAGTTTTTTATCGAGATTATTAAACTACCTATTCAATGAAAGTAGGAGATCATTTAAATCACTTAGAGAAACTTTTCTTGAGAGCATTGGAATATGGTATATTTCTTAATCCTAAAAAATGTCACTTTAGGGTCACAAAAGGTAAATTACTAGGGCACATTATATCAAAATAAGGTGTAAGGATAGCTTCCATAGATAAAATTCAAGTACCTAATACTGTCAAATCTATTCAATCCTTCTTTTGGGAAATCAACTTTGTCAAAATATTTGTGTCTAATTTCTCAGAAATTGTTAAACCAATTGCACAAATTTTCCAAAAAGGAGTAGAGGTCAAATGGACATTTCAAAACCCTTTCAAATTCTCTTTTTTGCTTCTTATCACACAATAGAATTTGTCATGCTACAGAAGAATGGTGAAGACTATGAGCAACCTATGGCATTTTTTAGAAAAACTCCACAGGAAGAAGAATTGAACTATGACATCAATGAAAAATAGGCATATTCATAGGTGAAGGAAATAAAATCATTCAAACCATATCTTTTTGGAGAAAGTGTGATAGTATATGTTGCAAATGTTGTAGTAAAAGATATATTCAGAAAATTAGAAACTATTGACCGAAGATGCAGATGGATAAATCAAATTGAGGAGTTCAATATCAACATTCAAATCACCAAATTGGTAAGGATTCAAGGCCTTGAAAAACTTATGGAATATTCCAATCTAGAAATAGCTCAAGTGGATCAAGTAGAATTGGAATATTTAGAAGTATTGAACAATGCCCATGATATAAAGACATTGTTTAGTATTTAAGACATGTGAAATGCCATGAGGGTCTTACTAATAGCCAGAAGAGAACCATAAAACTCTAAGAAGCCAAGTATGTGTTAATCCAAGATGATTTGTATTAGAAAAATAGAGATGGTGTCTTATTATTTTGTCTAGAAATATATCAACAAAATTCAATCCTTAAGGAACGACATGAAGGAGTTTGTGGAGGACATTTCTCAGCAAAGACCATAGCACATAAGATCTTACATGTTGGCTATTATTGGCCTTAAATATTTAAATATTGTTGTCCATATGTTAGAAAATATGAAGCATGCCAAAAAAATTTAGGGAAGCTAAAATATGATGGGGCTCTACCTCTCAGACTTTTGCACACTAACAAGCCATTCCAGATGTGGGGTGTTGATTTTATTGGTGAGATTACTAACAAATAAAGTCGTGGACATAAATGGATCATGGTGGTAATAGATTACTTCACCAAATGGGTTGAAGCAATTCCAACTAGGTAGGATACTGGCAAGGTGGTTGTGTGTGTGAAAATTGTACCTAGCTAGAGACACAACACTTTACTAAAACATTAGAGGTTAGAAAATCAAGAAATCTGCAAGATAAATAAACTAAGCTAACCAGGCGATTTACTGTCTTCTAGTAGGTGCGAGTATGGTATTCTCAGATTCAAACCGAGATCAATGACAATGCAACACCTAAACGAAGGATTTAATGCTAAAATATGAATGTAGGATAAATGCAGATTAATCTGTCTTTTTGTATTTGCTATGCAATAAGATGAAAAACTGATATGAAACTAGTCTAGAATGTATGAAATTGATATGTAGATTATTCTAACAATGATATGTTATGACATGAAAATGGATGCAAAACTATGAAAAATAATGAAAGATCTCACAAATCGCCTATTCGTAAAAGCTTGATTCTTTAAATGCAATTTCACTAGAATAATTGTGCAAATTTGAGAGATGTAATTGTGAAGAGCTAACCCTTGATTTTATAGAAATCCAAGCTTGAGGATGCATTGAGAAAAGCCATAAATCACTCTTGATAAACTCAGGTTGATTTTTGAGTTAACAAAAAATTAAGAATAGATCAACTCATAAAATCATGCAAAAGCATCTTTTTGACTCAAAACAGAGTTTAGTTCACTTTTTCAACTCACAATCACATGTTGAGTTTAGAAAGTTAACAAATTGAAATTGATAATTGATTTAAAGTTGACTGCTTTTCTAATTGTGCATGATTTAATATGAATTAATTTAAAAATAAAGTGATTTATTCTCAACTTAACTGATTTTGAATTAAAATAATTAATTTATGGGTTAATCAATTATTAAATCAAACTTTTATTCCAAAACTATATCATTAAATATTGACAACTGGATTTAATTAATTAAATAAGAATTTAATCAATTATTTGCAAGATTTTTGATTTGTTGTCAAAATTAAATAATATAAATTAAGAATAAATCTAATTAAATCTAATTAAATAATTAAGTGGCAAAATTAAACTTAATTAATTAAATATTCAAAATATTCAATTAATCAAATTTTAGGATAAATATGACATTTATTGCCAAATAATATTGAATTAGGATAATTAGATAAATAGGAATATTCCTCGATGCAGAATTAAGATAAAATCAATTAGGGTTTTGATGAATGATGTGCAGATGTATCTTTGGTTAGGGCTTTGTTGTTGATTTTGATCGATATGTCGATGTAGGAGGTTAATGAAACTATAGCCCATTTTTGGGGTATTACATTTTTCCCCTCTTTGAATTACTGTGTGAAGCGCAGTGGTTCAAAGAATAATCTATGTTTGATATAGATGTGGACTCAATTATGTGGTGAAGAAATTGATCTTGAGAGATTATCCAATTCTGAGACAGAAACTGATTGATAGATTTGAAGATGTTGGTGATTCAGGTCCTGGTTGACCAAAGAATCGAGATGATGCTAACTATATCAACAATGAACCGGTGATTATGAAGAAGTGTCAAAACACCTGTTTCAAAACCTATGATTATGAAAAAGTGATTGTCCTGACTCCAGACCTGATTGTCCAAAGGAATCGAAAGGATGCCAAATCTAAACCCTTCAGTTATGAAGAACCAAGGAAATAACACAACTGAACCAATGGTTACAAAGAGCTAATACAATTTGCAAGATTAAGAGAACACCATATTGATATGCATCTCGATGAATTTGATATGCCCCTAGTGATGTGCCCCAAGCAACGAGGTCTTTTGATGAATTAGTAACTAGATGTGGTTGTTGTCTTGATCACTGAAAGAAAGATTGATTTACATATTTAAATAATGTGCAATACAATGCCCCCTTCGAGATGAAAATCAAAATCTGGCAAGAAAAGCCAGCGTTGAATGTTTAGAAGCATGTTAATCGATTGTAGAATTGGTTGTACACATTCATGAACACGTTCTACATCATTTAGAGGTCCTGGAGACCAAGTTTGACTTAGTTTGACCATGAGTTAACCATGGCTGACCAAGTTGACAATTGAATAGTTTGATTTTAGATAATCAGTTAAGTTGAATCCTGGATTCATTTTATGTTTAGAAGGTTGATTATGCAAGCAGTTGGCCATCCTGGGTCTGAAAATTTTAAATCACAATTTTGACAATATAAATGATCTCATATTTTGATTTTGATCCCAAAAATGGGTTCAGAACATTGAAATTAGCCAAGGGTGTCTGCTTGGTATCTGTTAAGAATACCTTCATGTGATACTCAGTCCTTGTGATATGTTTAGCATAGTTTTGGAGAATTATCAAGCATCGAGCCAAATTGAAATCATGAGATAAATGCGATCATGCAAAGTGATAAATGAGATGCAGAATGAAATGCAGACCTATGACCTAGGACTTAGTCACTGATCGTGTGTTGGTCTTTTTCATCACTGAATATTTTATTAGGTAACCAGATAAATCAACACAACATCCACTAGTTAGAAAACTATGAACATATGAATATTGATTTTTGCATCAAAGTCAATACAACGCCCACTGGCTAGACAACCATGGACATGAATATTGATTTTGTTTTTCAGAATGTCAGATTAGATATAAGCACCAAGGCATAAACACAAGGATGACTTGAATATCATGCCCATTTTCAGATAGCAATTTGTATAAGCATCAAAACATGAACATCGTGATGACCTAAATATGCCTTGCGGCTCAAACAGATCAAGCAATCAAGAGATAATTCTAAATCCAATGTGAATTACCCGCAGTGACCCTTTATCATTCACATCCTTAGCTAAGATTGTGTTTCACAGTAGGAGTAAGAACTCACTCAAAAAGACAATAGTTAGATCAAACTTCCTTGAAGCATCTAGATATCAATGGTCGAGGTACACATGGCCATCCAATCATGATGGAGGCACTTATAGTGGACACCAATTCAATCCAAAATTTCCAAAGGTATTAGATTTTCACTCAAATCAGAAAATAAAGAAAAGATTATGCCCCCAGTCATCACTCTCTAAATCGTGTAAAGGACATCATCGAAGAGCTCGAAAGGACACAATATGCAAAAAATCTCAATGTGAATCAGTAAGCATACAAAGAATATTAAAGCACGTAGCAAAGATTGTTTTTGTTCGTGTTGATGTTTGTTTGTGTTGTTGAAGATGCAAAATCTTTTCTAGTGAGGAGACTGATTGACTGACTCGGATGTAGCTTCAAAGGACTTCTGACTGGATATGACACGTCTAAGGTACTGAGGACTTTAGGATATGACATTGATTGCCCCCAAGTTTGAACATTGATAGGATGCTGACGCTTTTGCTGACCAACTTTATTGAAAACAAGGATATATACAAACTAAAGTAGACTGAAAGCTAGGAAATACTAAGATTGCACTGATAGATGGAGTGATTTGAACAAGTGGCACCCGTTTGCCAAGTTTTCACCATCTTGGCAAAGATTCTATTTTTGCTACCAAGGTGCCTGTTTCTAGGTTTTCACCAAGGCAGTTTTTCTTTTTCTCATTTTTTTTGTATTTTTCATTTTTTTAATTTTTTTGTATTTTTTTATCTTTTCAATTTTTTTGTACTTTTGATTTTTTGATTTTATTTTTTTTGTGATACATCAAGGCACCTATTGCTAGGTTTTCACTAGGATGATCATTTTTTCAGGACTTTTTTCAATTTTTATAATTTTTTTTAGGACATTTTTTAATATTGAATGCCTTAGGCGTAGAATTTCTTCAGATGGAGAACATTGATTGGTTCTCGGAGCTATTCTCCTTCATCCATTGAGAGTTGATAGGCACCAGAGCCAAAAGTAGCAATGATTAAAAAGGGACCCAACCAGTTGGGTTCAAACTTCCCTTGCATTCCTGATGTGATTGATTTTTAGGATTCTCTCTCAAGACTAGATCACCAACCTGAAATTCTCTGTGTCTGACTTTCTTGTTGTAGCCTCTAGACATTCTTTTATGATATACTCTGATATGATCATATGTTTCTTGTCTGCGCTCATCTAGTAGTTCAAGTTCTTGCAACCTAGACACCTTGTAGTCATCATCAGTTACTAGACCATGCATTTTGATTCTTAGTGATGGAATTTCATTTTCAATAGGTAGTACCGCTTCAGACCCATAAACTAAAGTGAATGGTGTAGCCCCAGTGGGCATTCTTATACTTGTTCTATAGGCCCAGAGAGATGGATTGATCATCAGGTGCCAGTCTCTTCCTATTTTATTAACTGTGCGATGCAAGATTTTCAACAGATTCTTGTTTGATGCTTCTTCTTGTCTATTCCCTTGAGGATAATAAATGGATGACCAATGTTGTTTAATCTTGAACTTAGAGCATAAAGAATCTAGGTCCTTATTTTTGAATTGGCCTCCATTATCTATGACTATTGAATGTGAAATACCATATTTACAAATGATGTAATTTAGTATGAACATAGATATCTTCTTACCAGTAGCTTGTGTCAAAGGAACTCCTTCTACCCATTTTGTGAAGTAATCTATAGCTATAATGATATGGGTATGCCCATTAGAAGAATGTGGATAAATAGCCCCTATGAGGTCAAATTCCCATTGTTAAAAAGGCCAATGTGTTGTGAAGGGGATCGTATCTCTCCCTGGTGTATGAATTAAGTTACCATGTACTTGGCACTTTTGACAATTCTTAGCATATTTGATAGCCTCTTTTTCCATTTCAGGCCAATAATACTCATCCCTAATAAGTTTTTGAGCTAGTGTTAAACCATTGGAATGTGATCCACATATACCATTGTGGACTTCCTCTAATGCACGTAGAGACTCTTCACGTTCTAAACACCTAAGAAGCGTACCATCTAGACTTTGTTTGTACAAATAATTACCAATGATGACATATCGTGATGCATTTCAAATAAGGTATCATTTCTCATGGCAGTTGAAGGTATCAGGGATGATTTGGTTTTGAAGGTAGGAGGAAAGGTGTTTGTATCTAGAAGAATCATGACCAACAATAGTACAGATCATGCAATTTTCTGGGGAATCATATGCAGGGAATGACAGTGCTTCCATAAGGAACTCTAACATAGCTCATGTTCAGGCTGTTGCAGTAGAGATGATAACATTGTCATAGCATCAGCAACCTTATTCTCCATTCTAGGAATTTGTTCAAATGTGATAGATATGAAATATTTCTTTAAGTCATCTACCATGCGTTTGTATGGAACTAGTTTTTCATCTTTTGTTTGGTGCACATCATTGACTTGGTGTATGACAAGTTGTGAGTCTCCATGAATGTGTAATTCTGTCACTTGCCACTCAATTGCTATCTTCATGCCATTAAGTATAGCTTCATATTCAACAATATTGTTTGTGCAAAGAAACCTTATTTTGAATGCTTTAGGTATTGAGTAACCTTATGGTGTTATGAACAAGATGCCTGCTCTAGATCCGTTCTGTGTGTAAGATCCATCAAAGAAAAGATGCCAAGTCCTAGAAGATATGTGCATGATGGATGAATCAATAAATTCCATCTGTAATGGTGTATCATTGAACAATGGTGCTTCAACCAGTTGATCTAAAATGACTTGACCTTTGATAGCTTTCCTTTCAATGTATTCTATGTCAAATTCACTTAATAGCATCACCCATTTAGCTAATCTACCTGTGAGGGAATATTTTCTTAATAAGTATTTTAATGGATCTATCTTAGCTATCAATTGCACTAAATGAGCTAACATGTAGTGTCTTAGCTTCTGTGATGCAAAGATCATAGCTAGACAAGCTTTCTCAATCATTGAATAGTTCTTCTCATATGATACCAATGTTCTGCTAATGTAGTATATAGCTCTCTCCTTATTTTCATCATGTTGTGCTAGTAATGCCCCCAGTGATGTATTTGTGGCGAAGACATACAGAATCAATGGCTTCCCTTGAATAGGAGGCATCAAAATAGGAGGATTTGACAAATATTTCTTGATATGATTGAATTTCTTTTCACATTCCTCGCTCCATGAGAAGGTCACACCTTTATGCAATGTCTTTGTGAAAGGTTGTGATATATCTGCTAGCTGAGATATGAATCATCTGATTGATTGCACTCTTCCTTGTAAGGTTCTCATTTGACTAATATTCTTAGGAGGTTGCATCTCCATGATAGCTTTGACCTTAGCAGGATCTACTTCAATGCCTTTCTTTGAAACAATGTAGCCTAGGAGCTTTCCAAAAGTGACACCAAAAGCACACTTTTTAGGGTTTAGTCTGAGACTAAACTTCTCCATTCTATCCATTATTTTTCTCAAATCACTCAAATGTTCAGATCTTATCATTGATTTAGCCAAGGTTTCATCAACACAATCTTCCATAGTTCGATGCATCATGTCGTGAAAGATAGATGTCATAGCTCGTTGATATGTAGCACCAACATTCTTAAGACCAAATGGCATGACATTCTAGTAGAAAGTACCCCATGCACATGTGAAAGTTGTTTTCTCTTGATCTTCTAGAGCAATCTTGATTTGGTTATATCCAGAGAAACCATCCATTAAAGAATACATCTCAAAGCCCGCAGTCATGTCCACTATCATATCGATGTTTGGAAGCGGAAAATCATCCTTGGGTCATGCTTTTTTTACATCTCTGCAGTTTGTGCATACTCTGATAGATTTTTCTAGTTTTGAAATAGAAATGATGTTGGAGATCCATTCTGCATAATCTATGACTCGGATAAATCCATCTTTTAGTAACGTTTCTAGCTCAGCCTTTACGAGAAGTGCAACATGTGGATGCATCTTTCACAACTTCTATTTAACAGGTTTGACTCCTAGAGTGATAGAAAGATGATGCATTATCAGATTTGGATCTAACCCTGGCATATCTGAATACTTCCATGTGAAGTTGATTTTATTCTCTATTAAGAAAGTGGTGAATGCCTATTTCTCTTCCTCTGATAAGGATTGTGCTACATGGATCAGTTGTGGTTCCTTTGTTGTACCCAAGTTGATAGATTGAGTGGGCTCTATCAGAATTGGAGATCTGTCCTATAAATGACTCAGAAGGACATCAAATATCTCATCTTTAGGTGCCTCGGAGATGTTTTCACCTTTGGATATGTCTTTTATTTTTACGATTGTGGGTTTTGAGACTGCCACGAAGTGGTTTTCACCCTCAGAACTCCTTTTCTTTTTGTTCTTATTTTTCTAACTGAGATATTTGATATCTGACTCTATCATGCTAATGCTAGGTTCACCGATAGAAGTTGTCATAGGTTCCACTACATTGAGGTAGCAAGAAAGAGCGTAGTCAGTCAGGAAGGTGTGGATATCTCAGTTTGGATCAGTAGCTATTTGGTCTATAAGCTTTGGATGTTGGATAGTCAAGTGTGGGGAGGATTGGGAAATGACGTTCATGCATATGGTGTTGTCATAATTGGTCCTAACCCGACTCTCGATTTCAAAGGCTATATTACCACTCAAAATGTTCAATTCATGAATAGTCTCAATGTCATTATTGGATTCCACTTCAGCCATATGTGGATCATACTCATTAAATTCAACATTTCACTCTAGAATTATGTCGGATTTGAGTGAATATTGGTGAATAACATCAATGTGTTTCTCAGTGATAAGCTCATCTTCTTCTGGGATAACTCCCCATTCATAGTCATTTGATTCATCCTCTATTTCTTCATCTAGACCTTTATGGAATCTAAGAACATGTGTAAAGTCAGGATGAATCCCCCAAGCAGGATTACCTTCAAATTCTAAGTGGAATTCATATTCATGGGAGTCTGTCTCAGAATCACTAGAATGTCCCAAATGTTTAGCTATTGTGATAGGTTTACCTTCTTCCTTTTCAGTAGTAGGTTCTTGTGTATCTACCACGTTGATGTTCTCCTTGGGTTTCTCCTCATCCTTAAGAAGATCTAGTATGTCTTTAGGTAAACGTTCATAAGAAATAAGCTTAGAAGTGTTTGAATCATCACTGTTTGAATGTTGTGCTTCTCTCTCTTCAATTTTTTTCACTTCTGGTTCTATCTATTCTATCACATGAGGAGAGTTTCCATTGAGATGGAAGGATTTCTTCTGATAACCTAGACCTATATTATCTTTGTTCGTTCGGCCACAATGAGCGATGGGTGATATAAGACCTTTTCCTCTTTTTCCTAGAGGTCCTTTTCCAGTATATCCCATTTTAGACATGAGTTTGTGACTTGGTCCATATGACTTGACTGGGATTTTGGATGTTTTAGAGTCACACTTCTGAACTATTTGGTATTGAGACTCATCCTTGTATATCCATGCAATTACAGCTTCATCTTCTTCAAATTCTTTCTTGGATACTTGTTCTATGACAAAACTTCCATTGTAGATAGCTTGAGGTTCTTTAGATGCTTGTTTTGTCTGTTTTAGAGGCTGCCCATAAGATTTAGGCGAGACCAGGAGAGATGTAAAAGATAGGACTAGTTCCATAGTATATTCTCCCATGCCTGTATCCTTGATTTTGACTTCTTTGGAAATGTCTTCCATCTTGGACGTAGATGCAATCTTTGTTTGTTGGTGAAAGATTCTCTATTATGTGGAACAAATTTGTTAGCACTTTCTTTCAAGGCATTGCAAGATGTGGATGTGTCAGCTGGAATCGAGACCTCTACTCCATCATAAGAAAAATTCACACATTGATGGTTTTTTGATGGAATAGCTTGCATTTCATGTATCCAATGCCTTCCTAGAAGAACATTGTAAGCCAATGGAAGATCTAGAACTTGACAAGTGATGTATTTAGTAATAGGTCATGTTCTGATAGGTAGGACAATTGTTCCCTTGGAAGATCTTTCTTTCTCATCATATGCTTTCATGGTTATCTTCTTTTTAGGATCAATAGCATCTTCTGATAATCCCAGTTGTGTGATCAATTTGTAAGAACAGATATTTAGACCAGTGCCTCCATCTATCAACACATGTTTGACATGATGGTTTTGGATCAAGACTTCAATGTGCAAGGGTTGGTTATGCGGATGACTCAATGAATTTTCATCTTCCTTTGAAAATGATATATACTAGGGTGACATCAGATGACCAACCATAGTCTAGAATCTATCTTGATCAAGATTCTCAGGAATATTGGAACCGAGCAGAGAATTTATCCAGAATAGCCCTATGAGCAGGAGGTATCTGAAGCAACTCAAACATGGATATTTTTGCATTGGTATGCTAGAGTTGTTGGACAATACTATATGATGTTTCCCTAATCTCTTTAGGATTTGATGTTTTTGAGGCAGCCCTCTATTTAGAAGCAGATGAAAGATTGAAAGGCACCTTAGGCGTATTTGATGAACTCGAGTTTTTTCCTTGTAGATGTACCTGAGCTTGTGATCGAGTTACTACATTTGTTGATTGGTTATCTCTATCTCTTCTTACAATAGTGATGACATTGTAATGTTCAGATAGGCATGGTTCAACCCTATTTATGGTAGCATTGTTTCCAGAGTAGGCATAATTGACCTTAGCACCCATGTTAGGCTGAGAAGATGAATCTCCTTGATTATACTTCAAAAATGGTTTTCTGAATGTCGTATGATCATTGTTGGTCTTATGATTATCAATTACAATCTCTCCTTCATCAATTTTGTCTTGTATGAGATCCTTTTAGTGCATGCAATTATTGGTTTTATGACCCTTATTTTGATGGAAGTCACAAAAATCGGTCTCTTTCCACCATCTAGGTTTGACATCAGGATCAAATGGTTTTATCTCAGGTAATGTGATGATTTTGTTTTCCAATAGCATTTTCATGGCAGACTCTAAGGACTCACCCAGAGGAGTGAACTCACGCTTTGGTGTTGTAACCCATGGTTTATAGTCTTTCAACTTTTGAGATGGTTCAGATGACTTTTGTTTAGAAGCTTTTATGGCTTGAGTGCCCATGGTGAGATTGAATGCGAGTGCCTTTGATGGAGCACTGATGTGATCAACAACATCATCTGTTACAACATTCTTGTTCTTATTCCAAAATTTACCTTTATCTTTGTTGTTGGAACTAGAACTCGATTCGTACTTGCTATCTTTGTTAATCATTATGTCTCCCTTATGAGAAAGAAAATTCTCAATATTTATAGAATTTTCCACCATCTTATCAAAAGAAGTATGATTTTGCATTTGCAAATGGTAATTGAGTTCTGGAATCAAATTGTTGATGAAAATCTCAAGTTTTTCAATTTCTGGAATAGATCAAGCATAGAGCAAAAACTTCTTTCTCCATCATTTGAGGAAAGTCAGGAAGGATTCTCCTGTCTTTTATTTTAGATTGTAAATATCGATCATGGTGACCGGATGTTGAATGTTGTAGGATCATTGTTGATAAAATAGTTTGATTAACTCCTTAAAAAATTTGATGGTTGGAGGAAGTTTAGAGAACCAATGAATGGCTAATCCTCCTAGAGATCTTGGGAACAGATGCATTAAGTAAGTTGTCTCATGCATAAACTCCATAGATTGAGTGCAAAATTCTCTGATATGATCTTGGGGGCCAGAGTTGCCATTGTATTTGTCATATTTAGGTATCTCCAACCATTTCATGAATAGCGACATGAACAAGTTTTTATCAAATAGAAAAGGACATAGGGCCTCCATGGAGAACTCCTTAGGTTCCTTCTCTTTTTCCAATTGGTTGAGCTTAAATTGCATGGCATGCATCTATTTCATCATGGCAGTAAGAGGAGTTTCTTCCTCATGAGTGATGATATTTTCAACATTGAAGTTGGGATGAAGTTTGGCTCCTTGTCTTGCTAGCTCAAGGAAATATATCTCTTTGTCCTCTTGCAAGAAATGTTGCATCAATTTCCAAAAGTGTTCATCATTTCAGAATCGGTCAATCTTAGACAAAGTTGGTTCAAGATCTTCGTGATTAGATTCATGGCCTTGGGATCCTTGGTTTCCTCCTCCTTGAGACATTGTGTTGTTCTAAGAATTTTTGTGGATTGATTGATGCAGAGTTGATTGGTTACCTCTGTGGGTTGATACAGGAGGAGTTTGTGGATTAAATCCATGAACTAATGCAGGAGGAGTGACGTAACCACCTTTCAAGTATAGATTTCCAAGAGCATCTTCTATAAATTTAGTTATGTCATAAGACTGATGAGAGGTCTAAGCAATCATAGAAGATGTTGCTAAAGAGATTCTGGGTTGTTCTCTTTGTTTCCATTGTGAGGAAGCTCTAGTTCCACCATTAACCTCGGGTGAAGAAAAAGAGCAAGATGAAGACAGCTAAAGAATGACTTGATTCAAGAATACCAAATGACGCAACCTTGTCAAGATTGGATTGATTGAAGATAGATTTGGATGTAAGTGAAGGATAATGTGCCCTAGTTGTATGGGTAGATGCCCAAAAGATGGTGGGCATGAGCTCACAACACTTAGTCATTTTGCTGAAGATTGAATTGAAGATGGTTTTGACAAGGTTTTGACACAAGATCATATGAGATCCAAATTGATAGATCAAACTCAAGAGACCACTTTGGGAAATAGATTGGATTCTTCTATTTTTTTGCTCTATTCTTGACATGGTGAATATTTTGATAGAATCTAGAAGTAGGCTATAAAAATTGGATTTCTGACAAATTTGGCAGGTTTCTAGCAATTTTTGAAAATTTTGATACGAGTTTATCCAGGCTCGCATGAGTCTGGGTTAGCTCTGGCACGACAGTTGACAAGGCTCATACGACAATTGACACCAGAAATTGATTTTGCTTGACTTTTCCTGACAATACTCGTACGAAAGTATACTATCTCTCATACGAAAATCTAGTAGTTTCGACATGACACTTGGGCAAAACTCGTACAAGTTTCTAAGACTGCGGGATGACTTTTGACTCCAAAAAGGAATTTTGCTTCAGTTTTGCAATTTTTTAGTATCAGGTTGTTTGCAAATTTCTCTATTCCAGATTTGAAAATCTATATAATAGTTCATCTCAGGTTCATTTGTTTCAAGTAACCAAGTAGATAACAAGCACGTAGAATAGTAAGCAAGGGAATTCAAGCACGCCTAAAAATAATGAGCAAGGGACAAAGAAACCTTTCACATGAACAATCAAGTGACTTATTGTTCTAACCCTAGGAATGCTACTTGTGTATGTTCTCAAAATTTTTTCCAATCGCGTACATAGACCTAGAAAATGAAAATTTGGCCTCACTAGGATTTTTAGTAATGGTCTGACTTTGCAACTTTTGTAATCTCAAGAGTGCCAAATCCAATCCAGGTGCACTGGGGTTTCGACACAATCTGAGAATTTAATCAATCAGGAGCTGCTGAGGAGATTTGACAACCCAACAAGAGACTAGACCTATGGAGATTTCTTCCACAAAGACATTTATATAGCGGCTATTGCTACCATGGAAAAAATGGCTATTACCGCTTAAGGTTCCATCCACGTGGTTGACCCAATAAAGGGAATGTCCACTACTATTAACCCTCTCTAAAGGTGACTCACAAAATAGACCACATGGGGACTTGGTCCAAATTCAAGGATCTAAGTTTCTGATACTACCCAAAAAGGGAGTAGAGCATAGTCCTCTAGCCTTTTCACTTTTACCCAAACATATTAGATAGATTCTTTGACGTGCTAAGACTAAAATTACCTCACAAGATTTGTGATGTCAATAACAATGTCTACTGAGCTCTCTAAGTGGGACCAAGAGAGAACGTACTAATCAAAGTTGAGGACCAAATCAAGTGAACGTGAGATAATCACAGTATCCTCCCTACCTACAAGGGGATCTATCTTCAAGAAGAGATTCACATGCAAAACAAGCGAATGAAGCCCACTCTCTCAAGAACTCCACAAATAGTGGTAATAGGGCCTAATTACTATGTGTAACAGATATGCAAAAAGCAAATCTATGTTCATTTTAGAGCCCAAAAATGAAGTGTGTGTTATGAAAGTAGGAAAGGCACTCAAGCTAGACATGTGAGAGTTCATTTTATGTCCCAAATTAAAGTGTTATCAGATGCAGCAGAATACCTAAGTTCCCAAGCAATGTACTTAGTAGATTTTACCTGTTTTGTAATTTTTGTTGCGCTTTTCCAATTAGAACCAGCAAGTACCAATCAGAAATAGAAGATCTCAATTATTAGGGTTAGCTGTCAGTCCAAATCTGAAAAAAACCTAAAATTCTGATACAATAATTGAAATTCTAGTACCAAAACTCGTACGATAGTGAGTTACCTCCCGCATGACACTTCAAGCATGAAACAACAGTGGGTATGTGCACACATGACAGAGTAGCCTCCAAATGACAGTGTAAATGTTTTGGCATACTCTCAAAAACACCAATTGTCATACGACAGTCAGTAGGTCCTAGCATGACACTTTGTCAAAACTCGTACGAAAAATGTACGGACAAAAAGTAAAAATACAATTTTGATAGAAAATGATAGAAAATTGATAGAAATTGTTAGAAAATGAATGGAAACCCATTTCAGTGCCCCACAGTGGGCACCAGAAATGTGTGTGTGAAAATTGTACCTAGCTATAGACACAACACTTCAGTAAAACATTAGAGGTTAGCAAATCAAGAAATCTGCAAGAGAAATAAACTAAGCTAACCAAGAGATTTACTGCCTTCTAGTAGGTGTGAGTATGGTATTCTCATATTTAGACCAAGATCAGTGATAGAGAAACACCTAAATGAAGGATTTAATGCTAAAATATGAATGTAGCATGAATGTAGATTAATCTGTCTTTTTGTATTTTCTATGCAATAAGATGAAAAACTGATATGAAACTAGTCTAGAATGTATGAAATTGATATGCAAATTATTCTAACAATGATATGCTATGACATGAAAATGGATGCAAAACTATGAAAAACAATGAAAGATCTCACAAATCACCTATGCGCAAAAGCTTGATTCTTCAGATGCAATTTCGCCAGAATAATTGTGCAAATTCGAGAGATGTAATTGTGAAGAGCTAAGCCTTGATTTTATAGAAATCCAGGGCTTGAGGATGCATTGAGAAAAGCCATAAATCACTCTTGATAAACTCAGATTGATTTTTGAGTTAACAAGAAATTAGGAATAGATCAACTCATAAAATCATGCAAAAGCATCTTTTTTACTCAAAATAGAGTTTAGTTCACTTTTTCAACTCACAATCACATGTTGAGTTTAGAAAGTTAACAAATTGAAATTGATAATTGATTTAAAGTTGACTGCTTTTCTGATTGTGCATGATTTAATATGAATTAATTTAAGAATAAAGTGATTTATTCTCAACTTAACTGATTTTGAATTAAAACAATTGATTTATGGGTTAATCAATTATTAAATCAAACTTTTATTCCAAAACTATATCATTAAATATTGACAACTGGATTTAATTAATTAAATAAGAATTTAATCAATTATTTACAAGATTTTTGATTTATTGTATAAATTAGGAATAAATATAATTAAATCTAATTAGATAATTAAGTGGCGGAATTAAACTTAATTAATTAAATATTCAAAATATTCAATTAATCAAATTTTAGGATAAATATGACATTTATCGCCAAATAATATTCAATTAGGATAATTAGATAAATAGGAATATTCAAGGAATATTCTTTGATGCAGAATTAAGATAAAATCAATTAGGGTTTCGATGATTGATGTGAAAATGTGCCTTTGGTTAGGGCTTTGTTGCCGATTTCAATTGATATGTCGATGTAGGAGGTTAATGAACCTATAGCCCATTTTTGGGGTATTACAGTGGTGATCAAATTCTTGATGGAAAACATATTGACCAGGTTTGGTGTTCCATGTAAGATTGTGGTATACAATGTGATGTTTTTTGGATCAAAAGAATTTTCTAGTTTTTGTGAGTCTTACGGTATTGTTTTATCTTATTCTTCATCGTACCATCCACAAGGAAATGGTTAAGAAGAGTCCAGCAATAAGAACATCTTAAAAATAATCAAAATAATGTTTGATAGTAATAAGAAATCTTGAGATTCAAAGCTAAATCTAGCATTATGGGCTGATAGAATCACTGTCAAGAAATCTATAGGATTTCCTCCATACGAGTTAGTGTATGAAAAGGAAGCTAGATTTCCTTTGAATAATTTATTTCCAGTATATAAGTTTGTCACAAAGAAATAGCTTAAGGATGTAAACATCATGGAAGAAAGGATGAATCAATTGATAGAATTAGAAGAGATTAGAAGAGAGGCTCAAAACAAGAACATCAAAAAGCAGTGGAGGGTTAATATCTTACATGACAAAAGGGCACATAACAAATTTTTTAAGGAAGGTGAGTGGGTGGTAAAATGGAATGCTATGGATCGGGATAAGGGAAAGCATGGTAAATTTGAAGCACTTTGCCTTGTCCCTTATGTCCTTGTGGAAAAAGGAGGAGAGAACACATATTTCTTGCATAACACTAATGGAGAAATTCAAGAGCTTCTAGTACATGGGCTATACTTAACATTTCTTCTATTGAAGAAAGTCAGGGAGTATTTTCTTTTGTAAATAGTAGAGTAAGTTGTTTTACTATTTTTTTTTCTTTTAAGTTTTATTTTATCTTAAGTGACTGATTGTGGCCTACTCTCCAGAGATAGTTAGAATCTTTTTATGCTCACAAGGAGCATACATCACCAAAATAGCCATTGTTAGCACATCAATTTTAAATTTAATTATATTTTTGGAAATCTATTTTAAGCCTTCATTCATAAAGATTTTTGCATATTCATCCTTGATCATAACACATCAAAATATTTATATTATAAACATATTTGATCATGAGAATAGTTACTACTAGATTTTTGTATGTAGGATGAAGGATATCACATTACTAGTTGTCATCTATATGTGATTTGGCTCTAGAAGATCTACCATCAGTTGAGCAACTTAGGGGTTACACAAGAATGAGGTGGGATGGATAAATATTTTCTTGAGTTACAGGATAAAAGAAAGGAATCTTATCTGACATTTCTAAGAGTGGTTGAAAATAAAAATGTGATCATGACTACCTATGAGGATCCTCTTCTTATTTTCAAGTTTATATGAAAAGGAGCAATTACTGTCTCGAATGATTTGCATGAGAGAAAGAAAAAACTATACCAATGGAGGTTAGCATTTTCAGTAGGAGTCAAGTTGATAGCAGTACTAAGAGAAACAAGTGACAATCCTAACAATAATATATTGTTGCAACAAATACAACGTCGACCAGCATGTGTTTATCTCACTATTTTCCTATGTCAAACAAGATTTCATTTTGAATAAGTCAAAAGAGGGGTTAACAGAATGAACATTGCCCCATGTGAAGAATATTAAATTAAATATTGGTAGGAAGTGGCATCGAACAATATGGAGCTTTGAATAAGTAAAAAATATGGTTCTCAATGAAGGAGAATATTATCTAAAAGATCATTGGCTTTTCAAAATAGATGATATGGTAGTATATACATTTAGCATCAAAAACCTAAAGTAGAAGAAGCATTGAAAATTCCATCGAACAACATGAGGTTTTGGATAACTCAAAAGGAGACTCGGTAAAAGCAAAAATTTACTCGAAGACCCTCCCAAAAGGTAGTCGTGGAAGATGAGACACATATCACTATAGGATCAAATCACATAATGATGAGGATTGTGTTGAACAAAAATGTGTTTTGAATGACATAAAAAGTAAATCAATGATGGCCTGAAGTTACCTGATGAATTAACTTTTCAAAATGATAGTTGTAGAGAAAATATGTATTGCAGGTGGTAGAATAGGATTGCATGACAAACAGAAAATAATTGGCATATAAAAGGGAGTTTTGAACAAAGTAATACGGGGAATAATGAAAGAAACTTTTCTTTGAAAGGTTTTTTCAAACAATGAAGCAATCCATTGTTCGATGCATTAACCAAAGATAGTTTCAAACAAAATAGGGTATCAAAGAAGAGAAAAAGGGGGAGAATGATGGCTTGTTTTAATGGATGGAAGCTTATCAGAGAAGATTGGAGAATATTGTCTGATGTCACATAGATTGAATAATATTGTCAAGATATATGACATACATGAATGAAATTTAATGAGTTTCCCATTGACATGATAATTTAAACTCATATTTATGGCCATTATGATGAAATTCATAAATTTGATGCACGTGTAAGATCTTGCAAAAAAGAAGCTTGAAAATACAGAGGTGTCTGAGGGAAAGTGTTGCCATCTAAATTTTGGTGTCTAATTAAATCATGGAGTCATAATCCTCTCACATGCCTAGGGGGAAAAAATAGAAAGACCCTCAAGTGGACAAGTCGATCGAATAAAAAATGCCAAAAAGGCAAAAGCTCAAGGGAAGAAATCTAAAGCAGAACTTACTGGACCAATTTCCATCTTCTGCTCAAAGGTCTAAGAAAATTAAACTAGGAGAAGGGGGTATCAGCAAAACAAACACCAGTGGATTCCATTAGAGTAACTAAAAGCATCGTGATGAGTTGCACTAATGGAATTATCAGCATAGAAATGACCATAGTCAAATCAGGTTTTGAGATATCTCGATAGCTGATAAGGTTATCGAGATGATCTATACCAAAAAATGGAAAAGAGAAAATCAGAGGCTTATGAGTTATCTTGATATGTAAATTGAAGGCAAATCATCAGGATTTGACAGGATGATGGAAAGTTTGAACTTCAAAGATACACTAAGTACTCCAGTGCAAAGAATTGATGCTCGAGGTGCTAGAGTGATCAGGAATGGAAGCATAGTAAGGGAATTCCCAAGATTCTGAAGGAAAGGTTAGGGTATGTACATTTTGAAATCATAATTGTGCCAAAGAAGATAAATTGAATACAAATCATTGGGATCCTATTGAAAAATGATAAGTGACCTACATCATCAAAATCTTTGGTCAAAAGGGAAGCATGTGAAGTACATCATCCATCAAATAATGGAGGGAGGAAGTGAGATTTCTAAAACTCTAAAGAATGGAACCTGTGGATAGTCAGTGTATCAAGAAGAGAGTTGGAAAGTGTGTTCCATGCAGCTGAAAATTTAAGAAGAAGGTTGTGGATCATTCTTCGAGCATTCCTTAATGGAAAGTAAGATTTTATTTTTTTCTAAATTAATATTTGATTATTTTATTTTTATTTTATGTAGGGTCTATTTGTCAAAAGATCAGTGGCAAGGAGTATGGAAGGATTTAAGAAATGCAAATATTGCAAGATGGAGCACCTTGTCATGCTAGAGCACCTTTGAGCAATACTTGGAACACATCAAGAAATGTGGCATGTTGTTGGGGGATTAATCCCTATTTCAAAAAAAAATTGTAAAGTTATGGAGTCTTTTTTGTAATTGGTTTGTTATGTTAGTTTGTCTAGTTGTTAGTTAGGAAGCTATTGCAACTCTCGATGAAGGGGTATGCCCCTTCATCCAAACTAAATATTCTTCTATATGAAGGGGATCATTTTGATGTTGTAAGGGGGAGTTTTGTCCAAAATCTTTTTACCACAAGTTTTTATGCAACTATGACTTTCAAAACTAGGGACTGGGGATGTACAATTGAGAATCTTATTCTTTGAATTTGTATCTGGTTGGATAAGATAGTATCTATTTTAAATATAATATCAGATGTTGATTTTTCTCAAAGTTGTGTAATTCATGCTCTGAATTGATCATTTCTTTATGATATCTCTTTTATGAAAATAGATTTTGAATGTGCAGTCTTTTGAAATAATATTTTAAATATATTATAGTTTGATCATCAGGATAAAGATTGGTTATCAAATTTATTTTGTCTTGTTGGCCTTTCTGAGAAAAGTTAAAATCAATAAGACTAATTGCAATATAAATTCAAATTACTTGAACATACAGAATCCATTTCGTTGATAGTTTAAAACTGTCTCATAAAGTTATATGTAAGATCAATTCAAAAGATTATTGTGTTATTCAGAAGGAAGTATGGTCTTATATTATTTAGATATTGATTAAGCAAGCATTCTCAAACTAGCCTAAGTCATAAATCATTAACATACTTTCAATACCTTTAAAGAAACCAAATTTACTCAAAGCAATAAAATTATTTAAGTATTCAAATATATAAAGTATTCAGTTTTCCGATAAGTGAGATTTTATTTCAAGAATTAATTGTCCATCTTGAAGAACCACTTCAAAAAATTTAACATACAACTACTATCTTCTATAAAAATCCTTAATTTAGGGAGTTTGGTTAAGGTATGGGCCTACCCACCTTGGTTCTACAGAGCCTAAAGTGTAGGGGTGAAGTATCATAATTGATCACTCTCGTCCATTGGCTAAGTCAATTGGAAAATCCTATAATTGAGTAGGCAAGCTCATAGGATATCCAATCTATTGATTTGGGCACCAACACATTTAAGGGATCATTATAGGTCATGAGGATATGCACACTATTGGAAAGGAAAAATTAGACATTACGATTGGTCAATTAGATATTTTCAAAGCCTATATTAAGTGGATAGACAATTTCTTTAGGATGTGATGGAAAAATTTATATTTTTTAAAGACTAGATAGATTGGATTAAAAGTTTTATTAAAACTTCTAGGTCCTCTATATCGATCAACAATAGTCCTTGATAATTTTTCTATACTTCTAGAGGGATTATATAAGGGTACTCCCTATCCCCTTTCCTCTTCATCATCATGGTTGAAGTGTTGGGTCAAAAAATCTTGAAAGATAGAGATGAAGGTAAATGGAAAAGGTTGAATATTGCACCAAACATGTAGGCTAGAATGTGTCAATTGTAGGGAAGCTCAAAATATAAAATCTACATTGGACAAATATTGTCTTACCTCAAGGCAAAAGATTAATTGGAATAAATATGATATTTTTTATTAACACTACTTTGAGAAAGCATGTAAAATTTTATATTTGTTTGAGCATCAAAATTGATTCTCTTCTAGGTAAAGTTTTAGGCCTTCTATTGTTTGCTAGAGAAAATAAAACAACTTTTTAGACTTTTCTAATGGATAATTATTATGTTACATTAGACAAAGGTGAGTGTCTAACTTTTTAAGGGAGAATAATGATGTTAAAGTTAATAATATTTTCTATACCAATATACTTCATGTCTTTAATTCTAATAAAAAGTGAAAATTAATATAAAAAGGGGAAATTATTTTAGAATAGAAGTAATGATAAAATAAGGTATGCTTACAGTAAGGGGGGAATTATTAAAAAAAACTAGAGGAGGAGGTGTTGGTCTAAGGCAATTGAATTTAATGAATGAATTATTGGAAGGAAAATTGATATGGATTATGTAGTACAAATGTAATAAGAAATGGGTAAAGGTGTTATGAATTAATATATAAATTCAAATGATCAAACTAGGATTTTAATCATTTTAAATATACTACTAGGATTAGATATGTAAAATTACATGTTGTCATGCATAAGTTTAAACACGAATCATATTACTTTAGCTATTGGGGAGAGAAACTAAGTGATTATCTTGAAGGGTATGAGATTCTAAATAATTTTTAAAAATCCCAAATAAGAGGAATCCTTGAAAGAGAATGGGGGAGAGAAACTAAGTGATTATCTTGAAAGGAAAATGGTGGATAGACGGTTAAAATGGTTGTGAAATTCATAGAAGATATAAATATTGATGAAGGACTACGATCAAAGTTTACACAAATTCTTAAAAATAGGAATATTATACCGGGGGAAATTGGGGACAAATCAAATAGTATGGATCTAGATCTTGAAATATAATGTTGAAATTGGCTATAAACTAAAAGTGGAAGCAATTGAAAAGGAGGAATAGTCGGTTCATCATTGTTGGAACAAAAAATGCCTTCCTAAAATAGGATTTTTTTCCTCGATAGCTATCCATGAGAGAATTTTAATTGGGGATAGACTAAAATTATTGGGTTTACAAACAAACATTATCCTTGCATTCAAATAGAAGAAATAGTAGACCATCTCCTTAAATACAATGTTAATTTGTGTTGGGTTATTGAAATTTTTTTTATGTCAAAACTTAATTGGTGCTCACAATGATCAAAGATCTAGATAGATATTATTAAAGGGTGAATGATAAAGAAATGGAAACTAATTTTCCTAAGCATGTAGGAGGTTAGTACTTCTATAATTATTTTGGAAATCTCAAAGGGGAGGGATAGACAAACCTTTCAAGGAAAAGAGTCGGTTGAATCTTGTCTTTGTAATAAGATTGAATTGGCTATAATAGAAGTAGTCAATGTGGTAATACTTAAAACAAAATTTAAAGAGTTTCCCTTTTTCTTGCTAGGATAAACAAATTAAAGGTAGGAGTGTCTTGCACATTACATGCATTAATGGTTTTGAGTTGGTTAATCCCCAGTAGTCTACAAGATTGGAGGTTAAATTGAGGTACCTTGATGAAGGATTGATAAAAGATAACTTTTAAAGGGCCTCTTATGGAAATTCAAACCATTATGAGCTTGATGTGTGATTAGTGTAAAAATTGCAATTGTCCCTACAAAAGAGAGTGAGTGTCTAGATGGAAAGAGAAGAAAAACTTGCAGATAAAAAATAAAATAAAACTAGAGTTGTGAATAAAATGAAATATTGTTCTTACAATCTAAAAAAACAAATAATTATACAAATATGGACCAATGCATGAGAATAGCTAATGGATAAAACATTGGAATGGAACTAGAAGTGTAATACCCCAAAAATGGGCTATAGGACCATTAACCTAGAAGAACTACATCAACAAATCGATCGAAATCGACATCAAAGTCCTAACCTAAGGCACATCTGCACATCAAATCATCAAAACCCTAATAGATTAATCTTAATTTAGCATCAAGGAATATTCCTTGAATATTCCTAATTATCCTAATTATCTTTAATTGAATATTATTTGGCGATAAATGTCATTATTTATCCTAAGTTAATTAATTGAATATGTTGAATATTTGATTAATTAATTTAATTATGTCACTTAATCATTTAATTAGATTTAATTATATTTATTCCTAATTAATATTATTCAATTTTGACAATAAATAAAAAATCCTACAAATAATTAATTAAATTCTTATTTAATTAATTAAATCAAGTTGTCAATATTTAATGATATAGTTTGGAATAAAAGTTTGATTAAATAATTGACTAACCCATAAATCAGTTGTTTTAATTCAAAATCAGTTAAGTTGAGAATAAATCACTTTAATTATTAAATTAATTCATATTAAATCATGCACAATCAGAAAAGCAGTCAACTTTAAATCAATTATCAATTTCAATTTGTTAGCTTTCTAAACTCAACATGTGATTGTGAGTTGAAAAAGTGATTTGAACTCTATTTGGAGTCAAAAAGTTGCTTTTGCATGATTTTGTGAGTTAACTATTTCTGATTTCTTGATAACTCAAAAATAAAGCTGAGTTTATCAAGAGTAATTTATGGCTTTCTTAATGCATCCTCAAAGCCTTGGATTTCTATATAATCAAGGCTCAGCTCTTCACAAAAGGTCCTTCATTTTGCAATCTTACATGCTGCATCTTTCAACTGCATTTTGGAGAATCAAGCTCTTGCGAACAAGCAATTGTGAGATTTTTCTAATTGCAATTCATTTTTTTTCATCCATATTCATAGAATAGCATATCATAAGTAGATTCAATTACATCCATTTTCAATTCTAGATCAATTCCATATCAATTTTCATCATATTGCATAGAAAAATCCAAAAAGATAGATTAATTTGCATTCATCTTTCATCCATCTTTTAGCATTAAATCCTTCGTTTAGGTGTTGCATTGTCACTGATCTTGGTCATAATCTGAGAATACCATACTCGCACCTACTAGAAGGCAGTAAATCATCTGGGTTAGCTTAGTTCATTTATATTGCAGATTTCTTGATTTTCTAACCTCTAATGTTTTACTGAAGTGTTGTGTCTGCAACTAGGTACAAAATTCACACGCACATTTCTGGCACCCACTGTGGGGCCTTGAAACTAGTTTCCCTTTTGATTTCTCAATTTTTCTAATAATTTCTCTTAAAGCTTCAATTTTTAATTTTTTGTCTGTACAATTTCTTACGACATTTTGCATATTATCGTATCAAGACCCCCTATCTATCGTATGACAGATGACAACCTAAAGTGTTGTGCTGACTATATGTGACTTGTCGTACGGGAGTTAAATTGTCATGTGTGTTCTAACCTATTGTCATTTCATGCCTAAATTATCATACAAGAAAGGGTAGAAACTCATACAAGTTTTCATACCAATTTTGCATAGTCGTATCAGATTTTTGGGTAGATTTTGGAGTTTTTGATTTTAGATTTTTGCTGATGACTAACCCTAACGATCGATACTTGTTGTTTCTGATCACTTTGCTAGTGGAAAAGCTCAACAAAATCAAAAATTAGGTAAAATCTACTAAGCGCATTGCATGGGATCTGAGGTATTCCTCTACATCCCTATAACACTTCAATTTTGGGAACTAAAATGAACCTCTCTCATGTCTAGCTTGAGTGTTTTCTAGCTTTCATAAATCACACATTCATTTGGGCTTTAAAAATGAATCTAGATTTGCTTTCTTTCATATATGTTACACATAGTAATTAGGCCCTATGAACACTATTTGTGGAGTTCTTGAGAGAGTGGGCTTCATTCGCTTGTTTTTCATGTGAAGCTCTTCTCAAAGATAGATCCCATTGTAGGTAGAGAGGATTTGATATCATCTCACGGTCTTACTTGGTTTAGTCCTCAATCTTGATAGTATGTTCTCTCTTGGACCCACTTAGAGAGCTCGGTAGTCATTATTGTTTACATATGAACCTTGGTGAGGTGGTTTCAATTTTAGCATGTCAAAGAATCTACTTACTGTGTTTGGGTGAAGTGAAGAAGCTAGAGGATTATGCTCTGTTCCCTTTTTGGGTAGCATCAGAAACTTAGATCCTTGAATCTAAACTAAGTCCCCATGTGGTCCTTTTTGTGAGTCACCTTATTAGAGAGGGTTAACCGTAGTGGACATTCCCTTTATTGGGTCCACCACATGGATGGAACCTCAAGTGGTAATAGCCATTTTCATCGTGGTAGTAGCAGCTGCTATACAAATGTCCTTGTGGAAGAAATCTCCATAGGTGTAGTCTCTTGTTAGGCTATTAGATCTCCTCAGCAGCTCCTAATTGATTAAATTCTCAAACTGTGTCAAAACCCCAGTGCACTTGGATTGGATTTTTCCCTCTTGAGATTACAAAAGTTGTAGAGTTGACCATTACTATGAACCCTAGTGCAACCAAATTTTTATTTTCTAGGACTATGTGCATGATTAAAAAACATTTGAGAACATACACAAGTAGCATTTCTAGGGATAAGTCACTATTCTTTTTCATGTGCAAGGTTGCTTTGTCCCTTGCTCATTGTTTGAAGATGATTGCTTGCTCCCTTGATTGTTGTCTTACGTGTCTGATATCTAATTGGTCATTTAAAAATTAACAAACCCAGCCATCAAAATCAAACAACAAATTTGGAAAATTTGCAAAATCTGAACAAAAATCCTTTTCTGGTGTCAGCTATCGTCTAGGAAATTCAAAACTCGTACGAGTTTTTACATTGTCATATCAGAACCCCCAAAAACTCATACGAAAGCATGTACATTATTATATGACAATTGTCAACAATCCAAGCAAAGTTCAAATCCTGGTAGCAAGTGTCGTATGAGTTTTGTCAATTGCCATGCCAGACCTTATCTTGACTCGTACGAGCCTAGAGAAATTCATATGAGAGTTGAGTCAAACTTGTTAGAAAGCCTTCAAATTTGTCATAAATTCAATCATTGTATTCAACCTTCAGATTTTATCAAAATATTCACTATGTCAAGAATAGAGCATAAAACCAGAGAATCCAATCAATTTTCCTAAACTGGTCTCTTGAGTTTGATTCAGCCTTCTGATCTATTGATTTGGATCATGTTTCATCTTGTGTCAAAAACTTTGTCAAAATCATCTTTCAATTAAATCCTCAAAATGGCTAAGTGTTGAGAGCTCGTGTCCACTATCTTTTGGGCATCTACCCATACATCTAGGGCATAACATCCTACATTTACATCCAATCAATCCTTTATCAAATTCAATCTTGACAAGGTTGCATCATTTGATTTTCCTGAATCAAGTCATTCATCAGTTGTCTTAATCTTTCTTTTCAAATTCACTCAAGGTTAATGGTGGAAACCAGAGCTTCCTCACACAAGAAACCTGGAGAAGAACCAAAATTCTCACCTTTGTCTTCTTATGTTATTCAATCCATAATCAACCTTACAATACAAATCATTATGAAGAAGATTCTCTAGGTAATCTACATCTAAAAAAAGGATATTCTAATCCTCCTCAATCAACCCACGGAGGTAACCAATCAACTCCACATCAAACAATCCCCGGTAGCCCTCACAACAACATGATGTCTCAAGGAGGAGGAAACCAAGGTTCCCAAGGTCATCACTCTAATCATGGTGGAGATCCAAAATCAACACCATCTAAAATTGAGTGGTATAGAAATGATGATGACTTTCAAAGAATGATGAAACACTTCTTGCAAGAAGAGAAAGAAGCCTATTTCTTACAACTAGCTCAACAAGGAGCCAAACTTCCTCAGGACTTCAATGTCGATAATATCATCATGAAAGTGGAAGAAACTCCCATCACATCCATGATGAAATAGATGCATGCTATGCAAGTTAAACTCAACAAGCTAGAAAAAGAGAAAGAACCTAAAGAATTCTCTGTGGAGGCTCTATGCCCCTTTCCATTCAATAAAAACTTTTACATGCCATCATTCCCAAAAAGAGTGGAGATACCAAAATATGACAAATACGATGGAAACTCTGACCCCCAAGATCATGTCAAAGAATTATGTACTCAATCCATGGAGTTTACGCATGAACCAACCTACCTAATGTGTCTTTTCCCATGATCTCTGGGAGGAGCATCCATTCATTGGTTCTCTAAAATGCCTCCAACAATCAAAACCTTTGAGGAGTTAATCAAACTGTTCTACCAATAATACTCCTACAATATGCAACACCTAGTCACCATGATCAACATCTGCAATCTGAAGCAAAACTTAGGAGAGCCCTTCCTGACCTTCCTCAAATGATGGAGGAAGAAGTTTTCACTGTATGCTCGACCTATTCTGAAAACTAAAAAACTTGAGATCTTCATCAACAATCTGATTCCAAAACTCAATTATCATCTACAAATGCAAAATCATACTTCTTTTGAGAAAATGATAGAAAATGTCATCAAGATTGAAAATGTACTTGCTCGTAAAGGGGATATACTACTTAAAGACAACAAGAATGAGTCTAGTTCTAGTTCCAACAACAAAGATAAAGTCAAATTCTGGAACAAGAACAAGAATGTTGTAAAAAATGGTGTTGTCGATCACATCAGTGCTCCATCAAAGGCACCAGCATTCAATCTCACCATTGGCACCCAAGCCATAAAAGCTTTTGAATAGAAGGCATTTGAATCTTCTAAAAAGTCTAATGACTATAAGCCATGGGTTACAAAACCAAAGCGTGAGTTCACTCCTTTGGGTAAGTCCTTAGAATCTACCATGAAAACACTATTGGCAAACAAAATCATCACATTGCCTGAGATAAAACCATATGATCCTAAATTTAAACCAAAATGGTGGAAAGAGACTAATTTCTATGACTTCCATCAAAACAAAGGTCATAAAACCAACAACGACATGCGCTTAAAGCATCTCATTCAAGAAAAAATTGATGAGGGAGAAATTGTAATTGACAACCATAAAACTAATAATGATCATACAACATTCACGGAACCATTTCCGAAGCATACCAAAGGAGATTCATCTTCTCAGCCTAACATGGGTGCTAAAGTCAATTATGCCTACTCTGGAAACAATGCTGTCATAAACATGGTTGAACCCTACCTATCTGAACATTGCAATGTCATCACTATTGTAAGAAAGGACAAAGATAATCAATCAAAAAATACAGTAACTTGATCATAAGCTCACGTACATCTACAAGGACAAAACTCAGGTTCATCAAATGCACCCAAGGTGCCTTTCAATCTTTCATCTTCTTCTAAATAGAGGGTTGCCTCAAAATCATCCAATCCTAAAGAGACAAGACCAACATCATATAGTATTGTCCAACAACTCCAACATACCAATGCCAAAATATTCATGTTTGAGTTGCTTCAGATATCTCCTGCTCATAGGGCTATTCTAGATAAAGCTCTTCTCAGTTCCAATGTTCTTGACAATCTTGATCTAGATAGATTTCAAACTATGGTTAGTCATTTGACATCACCCTAGTATATCTCATTTTTAGAGGAAGATGACAATTCACTGAGTCATCCACATAACCAGCCCTTGCACATTGAAGTATTAATCCAAAACCATCGTGTCAAATGTGTGTTGATAGATGAAGGTGTTGGTCTAAACATATGTCCTTAAAAATTGATCACACAACTAGGATTATCAGAACATGATATTGATCCTAAAAAGAAGATAACCATAAAAGCATATGATGAACAAGAAAGATCTTCCAAAGGAATAATTATGCTACCTATCAGAATAGGACCCATTATCAGAGACATCACCTGTCAAGTTCTGGATCTTCCATTGGCTTACAACATTCTTCTAGGGAGACCTTGGATACATGAGATGCAAGCTATTCCACCAACATACCATCAATGTGTAAAATTTCCTTATGATGGAGTAGAGGTAACAATTCCAGCTGAGATATCTACATCTTGCATTGCCTTGAAAGAAAGTGTTGACAAACTTGTTCCACATAATAGAGAATCTTCCACTAAGAAAATAGACATTACATCTACATCCAAGATGGAAGACATTGTCAAAGAGGTCAAAATCAAAGACACAGGCATGAGAGAATATACTATGGAACCAGTCCTATCTCTAACATCTCTCCCAGTCTCGCCTAAATCTTATGGGCAGCCTTTAAAATAGACAACACAGGCATCTAAAGAACCTCAAGTTATCTACAATGGAATTTTTTTCACAAAGCAAGTGTCCAAGCAAGAGTTTAAAGAGGATGAAGTTGTTCTTTCATGGCTATACAAAGATGATTCCCAATCTACATTAGTTCAAAAATGTGACTCCAAGTCAAACAAGGTTCCTTCAAATTCATATGGACCAGGTCACAAAATCATGTCTAAAATGGGATACACAGGAAATGGACCCCTAGGAACAAGAGGCAAAGGTCTTATATCACCCATTGCACACTATGGTTGGACAAACAAAGATACTACAGGTCTAGGTTATCAAAAGAAATCCTTGTTGGAAAGTTTACTATACTATTGTATATGACTAGTTATAGTGTTGTCATTATGGCAACAAATTCATATAGTGTTTTGGAGTCAGCGCACATTATCATAAGGTCAGAATATGGCTAAGTATAAAAGACTGGATAGTTAGCAGATCACCAGTAGATCAGAGCATCAGTGCACCTGTGTATGACCGAGTTATGGTATGCACCCCTAAAGTTAAGATGGTAAGTTTATATTCATGCTAACTCTAAGAGCACCTGATCAAATGAGATAGTATGTCGAAGATACAGATAGATGAAGAGGTACAGCCAGTGAACACTAGAACAGAACAGAGTATGCAACTGACTGTTACTAATTTGATTAGCGGTTATAATATTATTTTGTAAAGGCTATACACCTATTGTAATTAGGTTGTAGACACATAAACATCTTTCTTTGTAAACACGCTTGAGCTAATTCACTTGGAAGCGTTGTATGTAATCGGTTATAGGCTGACCTAATTAATTATTTTAGTAGTGCATATAAATATTAGATGTGCCTTTGTAATAAAGCATGGAAGTTGATATAGAGATAAGATTAGTAGAGAAAAAGTTTGTGAAGAGGAGTAAGAATGTATTAGATCTTTGCAAGAGGTCAAAGCATCAGCTCATCAAAAGAACTGATTAGAAAAATAGTGTCACAGCACCAATTCATCCAGAAAATATAGTGTCTATCTGAGATCAGAATATTGTAGCCTTCACCACTTGAGTAGTGAGATCTAGGATAGTGTGTCCCCACCCCTAATAGAGTTATTGTAAAAGACTCCTAATAGGGCCCGACCCTTGACAAGGTCAATGTACTAAAAGCATTGTAAAGAACAACTCCTAACAGGGTTGCAAATCTTCTAACAAGGATCACAAGACACTAGTGTAGTTCTTAGTGGGTGTCAATACCCACTAGGGTTTTTACCTATTTGGGTTTCCTGATAACCATATTGGTGTTATGTGTTGTGTTTATGTATCTTGTTTATGTTGATGCTCATTTAAGTACTTAAGCATTCAAGTTAAGTTTCAAGAGTTAAGAAAAAGTAATTATATAGGTAACACTGATTCAAACCCCCCCCCCCCCCCCTCTTAGTGTTCACATTCCTAAAAATTGGTATCAAAGCTCTAGTCCTCTGAAGAGAAGTTTAGACACTTGAGGAGATCAATGGGTTCAAAAGGAGAAAATAATCTGAAGAAGAATCTTATGGCAGCTCTTGAAGACCTTGACAAATCTGAGAAAGAAGTTGAAGAGCTGAAATTCAAAGTCAGTGGCGCACAAGTATTCATCAAGAAGCTAAGAAAAGATTTGAAAGATTGTTCTAACAATGATTTAGGGATAATGGTCAAAAAGCTAAATGAAGAGAACACTTCTCTGAAAAATTAGATTGAAGAGTTAGATGATAAGCTAACTAACAATCAAGAAGTCTATGAAGAACAAATCAGAGAGAACCTTCAACTAAATGAAGAATTGAGGCAAGAAAACATGGAAATTTTGGAGCTAAGAAACAATAAAGAAAAATTAAAATCTGAATTGATTGAAGAAAAGAATTACATTGATAAATTACACACAAGAAAGGATTTGATAGAATCTCAGTTATATGCTCAGAAGCTTAAAGGAGATACCAGTGGCATTGGATTCAATGAAGCACAAAATTAGATTGATGACATGTGAGCAAGGACGAAAGCACCAGAAGACACCACAAATGCTAAGGAGACTGGAAATTAGACTAAAGACAGTATTGAACCATCTAAGTATGAGTGCAAGCTAGTAGATTGAACTTGTTATGCATGTAACAAGCATGGACATATAGCAAGGAATTGTAAAGAGGTAAGACCTTTCAATGGTTATTGTTATTCATGCAATAAATTTGGTCATAGAGCTATGAATTGTAGAACAAGTCAGAAGAACAAGACTCAGCATAATCAAAGAAATCATAATAAAAAAAATGCAAGAAGTTCTCAGAGTATTACATGTCAAATATGTAATTATAATGGTCACTCAGCTAGACAGTGTAAAATGGTAACCCTTATCAATGCGCTGAAGAATTTAAGTCCTCCAGTTATTTGTCACTCTTGTAACAAGGCTGGACACATCTAAAAGTTTGTAGATCAAGAATGCAAAGTTAGGAAAGCCCTAAAAAGCCAGAAGAATCAATATTGGATACTGAAGGAGAAGTCAATTTTTTTAAAGCTTCAGAAGATGTGAGCTTGATTTTTTTAGAGGAAAAGAAGGATAAGGTTGACAAGTATGTATTGGATGCATCCATAGTGGATGCACCCTCTACATCTGGATGAATGACCCTCAGGGTCATAGGCAGAGCTAATTTAGCTCTAGACCCCTGTGTGGCCAATATACTCACCCTCAAAGTATGTTCCTTTGGATTTAACCTTTTGGAGATTATTTGAGGCTATGTGCAAGAGTGCACTACTTGATTGATTGCAAAATAGAAGTTGGAAATTCTTATTCAAATTCTAGTTTACGCGACAAGCATTAATGACAAAATTTTTACTTTAAAGTACACAGAGACTTGCAGATCACTCATTGCATTCGATTTAAAGTGATTGGAGATCATAGAAGCCATATCAATTGATTGTGAAGTACTGAAGTTTGATTCACCATCGAAAGAGTGTGATTGATCGATTGCAAAGCCCTAATCCATCATGATGATTCAGAAGTTCTTGAAAACCTATTTGAAGCAATAAAACAAGTAAGTTATGGCTACACCTATTGTGTTTGATGTTTCTTAGAGGAAAAGATATGTTTTCAAGAGGCACCCTTTTAAGTCTACCCTAGATGACCTAGAAGGTGCATTCTCAAGAGCCCCTATGGGCATCATGCATGTTGAAGACATCTGTGCATACATTTACTGCAAGAAAGAACCATTTGGACTTGACAGGATTAGAGTGCACATTGAAACTATGATAAAACTAGACAAAACCTTCCTAGATGAGTTTGCACAATTGGAAAAACATCCCATAGTTGAATATGCTATGGCGTATGATTTTTATGAGTCTGAATGGATCAAGATATTGCTCAGTAGGATTCATGATGACCTATTCTAGATAGGTGAAGTGCCAATGATAATCACAAGAGACCTTATTCATGAAATGATAGGCCTTTCAAGGACAGGTATCATTCTTCTAGTAGGCAAGGATGTGAGAAAAATAGTAGAATAGGCATGTAAGTATAGAAGTGATAGGTGTGGAATGAAAATTGAGCCTATAGAGGAGAAAGACATCAAATTGATGTCTATGATATTAGGTTATAGGTTTCAACACACCAACAAGGTAAATAGTGTGTCCATGGCCACTATTCTTGCAGCAATAATACTTGTCAGAGAAAATGTTGAGTTCAATCTATGTGAGATCTTGTGCGCACAATTGATAGACAATATTAGAGCTATCAAGCATGATAAGACCAAAATATTTAGGTTTGGGTCTTTGATTATCTACATGTACTTCCATATACTTGGAAAGGTTTCAGATTTGTATTTATACAAGAGTATACCCACAATGCCTCAAATATCTTTTAAGGCATCTACTGATAGCTCATTGAAGGATTTCATGGAGTTAGAATTAAATACATTCAAGATCAAAATGCAGATGATGTATAGGATACTAGAAAATATTGTAGAGGTAGAAACTAATATAACATGTATGGAAGTAGTTGAGCCTAGAAAAAAGTGGATCCATCCACTTGGATATGAGGTTGAGGAACCAATCTTGGAAGCCTATGCACAAGTATTGCTATCAGTGCCTAAGGACCCTAATGAACCCAGATGGGGGACTTATGAAGAAAAGACAAGAGAATTTGATGAAGTTCTTAGCAGTGTAGCAACTAAAAGAAAAGCCTCTAAGATTACATCTGAGATACTCAAAATTCATGGTGTAACACAGGCAGACCTTGATAAAGCAAGGGAAGAAAAGATAGCATTGGAGATTGAGAGCGCATCCATAGTGGAAGCCAAAACTGATGATCCAAAGGATAAACATGATAAAATTGATGATATCAATCTTGCACCCACTGTTACAGTTGATATTGAGTCCAAAAATGCATCTCCTAAGATGCCTAAGAGGAGAAAACAAACTGCCACAAGCCACCCTTCAGCTAGAGCCACAAGAAGTAGAGTGAAAAATGTGTAGCCACCTCCAGAGGTAGGATTCCTACCTAGTCTTCAAGTGTTAAGGGCCAGAGTAGTAGAAGAAGGAAGGCTAGATCAAATAGCCAAGTTCTATGATAGATATCACAAAATTGATAATTCAAAGATTCATGAGATGTTGATCAAGCACATGATAAAATTCAAGAAGACAGTTCTTGAACTGAAGACAGTCATTCCAGATAAGGTATGGGAGATCTTGGATACCTTAAAGAGACAATCCACTGAAGAGGACTTCAAAATCAGGTAATAAACACTGGATGACAATCTTCTAGTATGTTTTGTTGAAGAAAAGACACTACTATTGAATTTGGTGAAGCCGCACCTAAGAAAAAAGATGATAACACTACACATTATGAACAAAGACTATGAGTTGATAACAAAGGAAATAGAAAAGGCCTTTGAGAAGGTATTCTTAGAGTAGTGCATGCAACCTCCATCTGCGCTCATCACTCAAGCACCTAGTGAGCAAGACAAAGCAACAGAGACCACCAATATACCAATGACAAGTCCTTAGGATTTGGTGCCTATATTGGTAACACCTATAGAGGCAGTGAAATCTGCACCCATGACTGAGACACAAAAAGATGACACTATCTTTATTGATAATGTAGAGATAGCCATGGCGGCCATAGACAATGACTTGGATAAGTTTGAGGAAGCCTTTGTAAGCACACAACAGGTTGAAACTCTATGTGGTTATAATTCACCCAAGCTACAAGAAGAAGTACTAATAGAAGATCTAATAGGTGAAGAAGAAGAGAAGGAGATAGAAAAATCGGAAGAAAGGAGAAGAAGAGGTAAAAGGAAGTGAACCAACAGATGAACCATCTATTGAAATGACAATTAGAGTAAAGAAAGGAGTGATAGATAACACTCCTATCACTCCCTTACCTTTAACATCATTGTTGTCAAGTTTGACACCAGACACCACTAGCTTGGAATCTTGGGGAGAAGAAGACTTGATTAAGATCAGTGTCCTAGCTATGGGAAAAGAAAAAGAGAAGCAGGTGATGAGGAATCCTTTATTTGTTGATTCAATAGACATTCTAAATAATCTATTTCTAGAAAAAAACAAGGTACAAAAGGTTCATTCAGTTGATGATGTTAGTAACATTCTAACAAGCTTCAAAGCAAACTTTTCTAGCTTGGAAGAATCTACATCCCAAGTTGCAAAAGAGAAATATATGAAGAAAAGATTGAGTGAACTAGTTGGAAACTTTGTACTTGACTTCAATTCATTGAAGGTAGGTCAAGATCCTTAAAAGAGTTCACATCCAAGGGAAGAAAGATCATTTCAGATTGTATGAACCAGGATAAGCTGATTGGTGATCACTGCAAGAAAATCCAGGAGGCAGAGGCCATGATAGACCAAGTCATAAAATCAGTAGAAGATCCCACTTCAAACATTAACATGTGTAACAATGTATATTAGGGACAAGTGGACAAGATAAAAAAGGCTGAGAAAGAAATGTCTAAAATAAGGGCAAGGCAAACATAGCTCAGGAATGCTCTTGCGCCCTCTCTAGATATACTCAATCAGAACATCAAGGAGATCGATGCCACTATGGTGCCATATGATCAAGGTCTGAGTATAGACTTGGAGAAGATGGAGAAGCTACAATATTCCTTATGCACCCATCTACAGATTGTCAATACATGTTAGCATTTTTGAAACAAGAGATCCAAAATTTGCAGATAGTATATCCAGATGTCCTAACATTGTAAGTACTTGTAGATACATCTTTTGAGCACCTTTATCATTAATTTCAAAGGGGGAGTATTATATATATAATATGGAATATCATATATGATGTATAGGAGTATAGTATAGAGTATAAAGGGATATATAAGTTAGAAAGAATTTTGTATAAGGGTACAGTTAGTAACTTCACCATATTCCTTTGTTTCAATTAATCACAAAGGGGGACATTGTTGGCAAGTTGACTATACTATTTTATATGACTAGATATAGTTTTTTCATTATGGAAATAAAGCCATATCATGTTTTGGAGTCAACACACATTATCATAAGGTCAAAATATGGCTAAGTATAGAAGACTGGACAGTTAGCAAAGCACCAGAAGATCAGAGCATCAAGGCACGTGCGTATGACTGAGTTATGGTATGTGCCCTTGAAGTTAAGATGGTAAGTGTGTATCCATGCTAAGTCTAAGATCACATGATCAGATGAGATAGTATGTCGAAGATATATATAGTTGAAGAGGTACATCTAGTGAACGCCAGAACAAAATAAAGTATGCAGCCGACTGTTACTAATTTGATTAGCGATTATAATATTATTTTGTAAAGGCTATGCACCTATTGTAATTAGGTTGTAGATACATAAACATATTTTTTTCTAAACACACTTGAGCCAATTCACTTGGAAGCATTGAATGTAATCGGTTATAGGCCGACCTAGTTAATTGTTTTAGTAGCACATATAAATATTAGATGTGCCTTTGTAATAAAGCATGGAAGTTAATATAGAGATAAGATAAGCAGAGAAGAAGTTTGCAAAGAGAAGTAAGAATTTATTAGAGCTTTGCAAGAGGTCAAAGCATTAGCACATCAAAGGAACTGATCAAACAAATAGTGTCACAGCACCAGTTCATCCAGCAGATATAGTGTGTATCTAAGATCAAAAGGTTGTAGCCTTCACCACTTGAGTAGTGAGCTATAGGACAGTGTGTCCCCACCCCTAACAAGGTTATTGTAAAAGACTCCTAATAGGGTCTGACCCTTGACAAGGTCATTGTACTAAAAGCATTGTAAAGAACAACTCCTAACAGGGTTGCAGATCTTCTAACAAGGATCACAAGACACTAGTGCAGTTCTTAGTGGGTGTCAATTCCCACCAGGGTTTTTACCTATTTGGGTTTCCCCGTAACCATATTTGTGTTATGTGTTTTGTTTATGTATCTTGTTTATGTTGATGTTCATTTCAGTACTTAAGCATTCAAGTTAAGTTTCAAGAGTTAAGAAAAAGTGATTATATAGGGAACATTGATTCACCCCCCCCTCTCAGTGTTCCCATTCCTAACAATTTGTATTAGATCTTTGGTCCTCTGAAGAGAATTTTAACCACTTGAGGAGATCAATGGGTTTAGAAGGAGAAAATAATCTGAAGAAGAATCTTATGGCAGCTCTTGAAGACCTTGACAGATCTGAGAAAGAAGTTGAAGAACTGAAATTGAAAGTTAGTGGCGCACAAGTATCCATCAAGAAGCTAAGAAAATATTTGAAAGACCGTTCTAATAGTGATTTAGGGATAATGGTCAAAAAGCTAAATGAAAGAGAACACATCTCTGAAAGATCATATTGAAGAGTTGGATGATAAGCTAACTAATAATCAAGAAGTCTATGAAGAACAGATCAAAGAGAACCTTCAACTAAATGAAGAATTGAGGCAAGCAAACATGGAAATCTTGGAGCTAAGAAACAATAAAGAAAAATTAGAATCTGAATTGATTGAAGAAAAGAATCATATTGATAGATTACACACAAGCAAGGATCTAATATAATCTCAGTTATATGCTCGGAAGATTAAAGGAGATACCAATGGCATTGGATTTAATGAAGCACAAAATCAGATTGATGACATGCAAGAAAGGATGAAAGCACCAAAAGACACCACAAATGCTAAGGAGATTGGAAATCAGACTAAAGATAGTATTGAACCATCTAAGGATGAGCACAAGCTAGTAGACCGAACTTGTTATGCATGTAACAAGCATGGGCATATAGAAAGGAATTGTAAAGAGGTAAGACCTTTCAATGGTTACTGTTATTCATGCAATCAATTTGGTCATAGAGCTATGAACTGTAGAACAATTTAGAAGAACAAGACTCAGCATAATCAGAGAAATCAGAATCAAACAAATGCAAGAAGTTCTCAGAGTATGTGAGGCCTCAACCCGAGCCTATCATAGCCATTCAGTTCTGCATTTGAGATAGACATATTTTATGATTATATTTTGATGCTCTATGGATTTTATTGATACTTTATGTTATGGTTTGATCACTTTAGTAGTTTGATGCACATTATATTATGATTGGATGATGATTACTGAGACATCAGTTTAGAACTTACATGTGTGTTCTTAATTCTGTTTAATGAATGAATTATGATGTCATGAGGATATTTAATTTTCAAATTAAATTATATATGTATACAATGATTATGTTTCAAGTTTAATTTAGTGTTGAATTGTATATTTCATGATGAGATGTATGTAGGTTATGGATGAATGATTATTGTCATGTGAATTATGAAATGACAGATGAATTATCTTGATTATTAATGTTATGAATTTACATGTTTTATTTCCTTGGACTACTGATATTGGACTTGAGCGTGCAGGGAAATAGGCCATGGTAAATTTGGGGAACCATCGTAGAGACTAATGTGAAAATCCATTTGAGCCAAGGTTGCTTCTAGTGAGAAGCCAAAAACCTCGTTGTAATGTATTTAATTTGTAAAAGTATGATGCATGAATGTATTTGATTTATTTTTTAATTGTAAATGTTATTTATGTTGAGAGTGCTCAAGTGGATATGCCACATGGCTTGTGATGTGTTATTTTTGGGTTGTGTCACTTGGCACTTGTGTGTGTACTTGTGGCCATGACATGTCCACTTGGGGATTGGTTGAACACCAACCTAGGATAGTACCCTTGAGGATCCCCATGAGAAATCTCTTGGTTAGGGAGCTTGAGGTAGTGTCTTATCTTTGAATTTCGAATTTGAACTTATCATGCACTTTTGGAGGGTTAAAAAGGTGCATAGGGGAGTGTTTAGGCCATTTTTAGTTACCCCACTTGATATACCATAGGATAAGGGTCATTTTTCACCATAGGATAACCCTTGGTTGACCAAATGACCCATCCAAAAGTTGGTTTACCAAGATGGACGAAAATCAACTTTTGGAACCAAGTTTTGGAAAGATCACCACCCACTAAAAAGGTAGTCCTTATCCCACCTTTTTAGCTTACCTTTGTAAGAGACCAAATTTGGAAACCATGTAAGGGACAAGTAGGGAAGACCACCCAATAGGAATGCAATATTATCCATAGGAGTTTGAGTGGAGGCCTTTTTAGAGGGGACTCTTTTGGAAGAGTTTGACACCCACTCTCTAGATTTGGAGACTTAGCTAAATTGGAGGACCTTGGATAGTGGAAGCTCCTCATCAACTTTCTTCCAAAATCTTGGAGCAAGGTTGGTGGAATTATTCACTTTTTTGTTTTAGTTTTTCATGTTGAGAGAAAAAGCTCTCTTGTATGTTATTTCCTTGTATGCAAATCTTAGTTATTAATTCTCTTGTAGTGTATGTGTTGAGAGCTTGCTATTTTTGTGATAATGGAGGATTTGTGATTCTTAAGTTGTTGTAGTTTTATTTTCTTGTGTTGTGAAAGTGTAGATCTTTATGGATGTTATGAGAATCATGAGTTTTTTGTTGAGCATGATTCCTTGTATTGTAAATGTGTAGTTTCAATGTTGTTTCTTGAAGTTTTTTTTTGTGTTGTAGTGTTTTGTTGAGGGAGTTCTCAAGGCCATACTCACCCTTGGGAGGGAAGAGTAGCCTTGGGAGTGAAGGGATTTTTGGGACATTCAAGGGTGTAGAGTCTTTCCTTGGATGGGAGAGGGATGAAACATGGATGTATGGGCTCCATGTGGCCATCCCTATTTTATGTTTTGCATATTGGGGGTCATAAGGAGTTTTGTGGAGATTGTGTTTGTGGAGAGAGATAAATGATGAGGAAGCCAAGTGATGGCTTAGCTCTCATCAAGACATGTGCCTTCTCCTCTTGAATTTGGTTCCACCTTCACCCTATTTTGAGTCATTTTTAGACTCTTTGTGATAACCTTGGAAGGGATATTTCTTGTGCTTTATATTTTATGTTGTTGTGTATGTGGGTTTGCATGAGTGTTCTCCTTGTCTTTGTGATGGTTCCCCTAGCTCAGGGGTGGCTTCATAGAAGCCTAGGTTGGGAGGTGAGCACTCCTTGGCTTATGGATTTTGTATTGTAGGAATTTGGAGCCTTTGAAGACTTCGTGGTTGGAGTTAATTTCTTGAAAAGTTGTTGATATTTCAAATTTGATATGGGACACCTTTTGTATTGTGTTTGATGTTATTGTAAGGGAATCTTGTGAATCCCATTAGTTAAATGTATATTTGTAATGGAGTCATCACTCCAAGTTTTATGATTGTATCATGTGATGTATCAAGTTGAGAAGGACATTGTATGAAAGATTTGGGGATAGTATTATTTTTGAAAACATAGTGCAATGTTCAAGGAGATTTCTTTTTGGTGTATTCATGTTTCATACAATAAGAAATAAACAAGGTATTGTTTCAAAAGAGATTGTAAAGACTTTGCTGGATATTTTATGTAAGAGCATTACTTATTTGCTCATTGTGATATATTTATGCTTTCCATGTTGATTAAGAGAAAAAGTTATTGAAATTTCAATATAGTTCTTTGGCAATAATTCATTGTATAGAAAAGTTAGAGCAATGAAGAAACTTCTCAAATATAAACTCTCTCTCCTTCCTCATTCTTTGCAATACAAGTTTTCATATTACTTGAATGTTACCATCTTGTTTTAAAGCAAAGACTTGAGAAAGGTTGGCAACTAGTTTTGTAAACTTATCAATCTTAGATCGAATAGACATTAAAAAAAGAATTAATGTGATAGAATCGTATCAATTAGATAAATTTATATTCCATTACCATTAGTGAAAAAAAAACAAAAAAACAAAAAAAAACTAAGAAAGAATAAGTAGAAGAGAGAAGAAACAAAGAAAACAAGTGAAAAGTGAAAAAAAAGACCACCTACAAGTCTCTGGAAAATGTATGGGAAAATTTTCCCATACATTTTCCACTACACAGTCATTATTTAATTCAAAAATAAGACCACTTGTCCTATTTGCCCTATAAGATTAAAATAAAAGTCAATCACCTACACTATATTCTTCCTTCTATGCTTTGGTGGTGGGATCCATTTGGGTCTCTACCCAATTTTTCAAACATACAAAAAATATATATATTTTTAAACAATAATATATGCATATTTAAAAATATACATTCTCTGTTAAAAGTATGCATGTCCTTTCTTGGAAAAACGCACCAAGGAAGAAAAAATAATAATAATAATAAAATGAAATTAATTATTATAACAAACTACGTTGTTTCTTAACTTTAAAAGAAAAAAAAATTTAAAATTTTTTTAAGAGGGGGGACCCGTGGGCCCCACCCCCTTGGGACCCGCCCCCTTCATAGGCGCTGCCATGCGCAGGAGGGAAGTATCCTCCCCCTGCGCATGTCAACAAGGGGGGACCACTATAAGTCCTTTGGGATTTCCCCCTATACACATGCGCTTGGGTAAAAGAGACCCTCACTTAAATTTTTTTCACTTGCTTTTTTTATTAATAAATATTGATTCATAATTTTATAATTATTAATTATATAATATATATATTATTAATTAATATATTATAATTTATTAATTAATTAATAACTATATTAATTAATTAATACTTTATAATTATTAATTAATTAATATATGGATTATTTAATTAATATTTTAAAATTATTGATTAATTAATATTTTAATCTTAGATTTGATAATAAATTAATATGATATTAATACTTCTAATCAATAGACATACTAGATTTAATTAATATTTAAACTTGATTTTTATTTAATGATTATTATTTATATCAATAAACTTTATTAGTAATGTAAATATTAAATGATTTTTAAGTTTTATGTTTTTAATTAGTCATTATATTAATTGATAACTACTATTAATTAATATAATTATTAATTAATTCCTAAATAGTTTTACTGTATAATAGCGATTATTAATTAATGTAAGTACCAAATGATACTCAGTGTATTAATTATCCCTTTGCTTATTTTAATCTACTAATTGGATTATAGTTCAAACCAAACAGTTGTTATGTTAGATTGTAATTCTAGATTGGCTCAAGGTTGATTCTAAGCTACATGAGGAATAATGCTAAATGTATTAAATCCATATTTACTTTATGGGATTTAGGGAATTATTGTTATTTTGGCATTAGACCGAATAATGTACCTAGTAATCATCACCTAGAAATAAATGTGTAATGAGCCCATACAATCAATCCTTTTTTTTTTCTAAACTATAGTTAGACAACTCTCCAATGGCCAATAGAGCTTAAGGTAATAACCCATTATTATTAATTAGTTTGATGGTATGAAACTTGGACTGTTAGTTATCCCTAGAATCCTATTGGGCATTTCATTATGCTAGGGGAGACCGTTAACTCTAACCTCTTGTTTGAGTTAGCCAACCCTTCCCTGTATCAACTATTCTTCTTTAGTCAACTGTTACCTTAAACTTTTACCTTTTAAAAAAAAAAATTTGGTGTGTTTTTAGAGTGAAATTTTATGGGCATGACAGAGTATTACATGTCAGATATGTAATTATAATGGTCACTCAACTAGATAGTGTAAAATGGTAACCCATATCAATGTGTCAAAGAGTTTAAGGCCTCCAGTTATTTGTCACTCTTGTAACAAGGCTGGACACATCTCAAATTTTTGTAGATCAAGAACGCAAAGTTAGGAAAGCCTTAAAAAGCTAGAAGAATCAATATTGGATACTGAAGGAGAAGTCAAGTATGTGAAAGCTTCAAAAGATGTGAGCTTGATTTGGTCAGAGGAAAAGAAGGATAAGGTTGATGAGTATGTATTGGATGCATCCATAGTGGACACACCCTCTACATCTGGATGAATGACCCTCAGGGTCATAGGGGGAGCTAATTTAGCTCTAGACACCTGTGCAGCTGATATACTCACCCTCAAAGTATGGGCCTTTATATTTAACCTTTTGGAGATTATTTGAGACTATGTGCAAGAGCACACTACCTGATTGATTGCAGAATAGAAGTTGGAAATCCTTAGTCAAATTTTGGTTTACGCGGCAAGCATTAATGGTGGAATTTTTACTTTAAAGTACACATAGACTTGCAAATCACTCATTGCATTCGATTTAAAGCAATTGGAGATCATAGAAGCCATAGCAGTTGATTGTGAAGTACTGAAGTTTGAATTTTTATGATTCTGAATGGATCAATATATTGCTTAGTAGGACTCATCCATCATGCACATATCTTCTAGGATTTGGCGTCTTTCCTTTAATGGATCTTACACATAGAATGGATCTGGAGCAGACATATTATTCATAACACCACAAGTTTAATCAATACCTAAAGCATTCAGAATAAAATTTCCCTGCACAAACAATATTGTTGAATATGAAGCTCTACTTAATGGAATGAAGATAGCAATAGAATAGCGAGTGACGGAGTGACACATTCATGGAGACTCACAGCTAGTCATACACCAAGTCAATGATGTATACCAGACAAAAGATGAGAAACTTGTTCCATATAAATGTATGGTAGATGACTTAAAGAAATATTTCATATCTATCACATTTGAGCAGATTCCTAGAATAGAGAACAAGGGTGTTGATGCTATGGAAAAGCTATCATCTCTACTACAGCAGCCCGAACATGAGCTACGTTATGAGTTCTTGGTGGAAGCATTCTCATTTCTTGCATACGATTCCCTTGAAACCCACATGATTTGCACTATTTTTGGTCATGATTCTTCCAAATACAAACACCTTTTCTCCTACCTTCAAGACCAAATCATTCATGATACCTTCAACCACCATGAGAAATGATACCTTATCCAAAACACATCCTGGTATGTCATCATTGGTAATGATCTGTACAAATGGAGTCTATATGGTACACTTCTTAAGTATTTAGAATGTCAAGAGTCTCAACGCGCATTAGAGGAAGTCCATGGTGGTATATGTGGATCACATTCCAATGGTTTAACACTAGCTTGAAAACTTATTAGGGATGGGTATTATTGGCCTAAAATGGAAAAAGAGGCTATCAAATATGCTAAGAACTGTCGAAAGTGCCAAGTACATGGTAACTTAATTCATGCACCAGGGAGAGATCTTATTCCCTTTACTACATAATGGCCTTTCTAGCAATGGGTGTTTGATCTTATAGGAGCCATATATCCACATTCTTCCAATGGACACACAAATTTCAATGTTCATCCTAAACTACATCATATGTTGGTATGGAATCCCACATTCTATAGTCATAGATAATGGTGGCCAATTCAAGAACAAGGACCTAGACTCCTTATGCTCCAAATTTAAGATAACACAACATTATTCATCCATTTATTATCCTCAAGGGAATGGAAAAGTAGAGGCATCCAACAAGAATTTGTTGAAAATATTGCATCACACAGTTAATAAAATAGGAAGAGACTAGCATCTCATGATCAATCCAGCTCTCTGGGCCTATAGAAAAAGTATTAGAACACCCATTGGGGCTACACCATTCACTTTAGTTTATGGGTTTGAAGTGGTACTACCTATTGAGGTTGAAATCCCATCACTAAGAATCAAAATGTATGTTCTAATAACTGATGATGATTATAGAGTGTCTAGGTTGCAAGAACTTGAACTACTAGATGAGCACAGACAAGCAGCATATGATTATCTCAGACTATATCAAAAGAGAATGTCTAGAGGCTACAACAAGAAAGTCAGACACATAGAATTTTAGGTTAGTGATCTAGTCTTGAGAGAAAATCCTAAAAATCAATCCCATCGAGAATGCAAGGGGAAGTTTGAACCCAATTGGCTAGGTCCCTTTGTTATCACTATTACTTTTGGCTCTAGAGCCTATCAACTCTCCACGACTGAAGGATACCATCTCCAAGAACCAATCAATGTTCTCCATCTAAAGAAATTATATGCCTAAGATATTCAGTCTATGGTAAAATGTCCTGAAAAAATCATAAAAATCAGAAAAAGTCCTGAAAAAATGATCATCTGAGTGAAAACCTAGCAATAGGCACCTTGATGTATCACAAAAAAATTGAAAAAATAAAAAAAATACAAAAACATTGAAAAGATGAAAAATACAAAAAAAGAAGAAAAAGAAAAAGTGCCTTGGTGAAAACCTGGAAACAGGTGCCTTGGTAGCAAAATAGAATCTCTGCCAAGATGGTGAAAACCCAGCAAACAGGGGCCACTTGTATCAAAACACTCCATCTATCAATGCAATCTTGGTCTTTCCCACCTTTCAGTCATGCTTTAGTTTGTATATATCTCTCGGTTTGCTTTCGCATCCTATTTTCAATAAAGTCAGTCTGAGCACAATCCAGCAAAAGTTTTTGTATCCTATCAAAGCCAAAATGATGCAGGAGCATCTCGGGTCCTTGGCAATCTTGTGTCACCAAAAAAAATTTGGAGTTTGTCTGTGTTTCTCAGTTCCTACTTTGCCCTAGTTGGTCGGTAGTTGGTCAGTTTCCTTTGGTTACCGAGTGTGGTCAGTTATCTCCTGGGTGGTTGGTTATTTTGTTGGCGCTCAGCATTGCCTATCTGCTACTCGGTTATCTTGCTCACCTACAGGTTTAGTTTTAGTTTCTATTATGGCCGACTTGTGCATTTATATTGGATCATAGATTTAATGTTGGAATCCATCATTGGGAAGTGTGTGGTCCTAGATCTGACCATTCCTTCCATTGATTATGGATCTGAAGGTTGACTCAGTTCGATAGCTTCTTGTATAAATGTAGTTGTTGGTTTAGAGTTTAGGAGGCAATTTTTGGAGAGGAGTTGATAGAAGATAGAATTAGAGATTTTGATAGATCTTCACATGTTTGAGGACTTCTATAATTCATTGTAATATATGGCCCTAACCAGGAATTCCTTATAGCCCGACATGTATGGTTCTATTTGATGATAATATATGAAAGATTTTGCATTCTCTCTCTCACTATTATTGTTTGTTACTTCTGTATGTGTTGGGCAGGCTTGGATCATTAGGGTTTTCCATTGTTTGGCCCCTCTTGTTCCTTGCCTTCAAGTGGTAGTTGGATCATTAGGGTGTGCCATTTTTTGGCCCCTCTTGCTCCTTGCCTTGCATTAGATGGTATCAGAGCCAGGTTAGCTCTTGATCTAGGTCTGCAGATCTAGGTTTGCAAGTTCCTCTTGAAGCCCTAGTTGATTGTTGTGGGGTAGTAGATTGTGATCTAACCTAAAATTGCAAAGGGTTGTCAAGATGGTTCGTGGGAGGTGAGATGCAGATCCAAGATTGGCAGATATGATAAGGAAAATTGCTGCTAGGTTAGAAGCTATTGAAACAGCCCAGAGAAGAGACAGACATCTTGAAGATGTTAGTGATGATGAAATTGAAGAAGAACAGGTGAATGTAGAACTTGCACCTATTATGGATCAAGGTGAAGAAAGATTTTTGAAGGCTTTGACAAGTATAAAGTCAACACCACATTTCAATCCTCCTGAGTATGGCGGAAAGATGGATTTGAATGAATTGGTGGATTGGATCACCGAGATGGAAAAGTATTTTGAATATGAAAACATCCCTAAGGATAAGAAGGTGAAGATTGAAAGCACAAAGTTGAAAAGTCATGCATCGTTATGGTGGGAACATCTGCAATTGGATAGGAAAAGGAAAGGCAAAGACAAAATCAAGGTATGGAGTAAAATGGTCAATAAATCGAAAGGAAAGTTCTTACCCTGTGATTATCAAATTAATACAAAGTTTGAGGCAAAAAAATAGCTTGGTAAAAGAGTATATTGAGGAATTCTATAGATTAGATATTAGATCTGGACATGATGAAGATGATGTGGAAAGAATCGATAGATACTTGAATGGTTTGAGAGTTTCCATCCAACTAGAAATTAGTATGGTTAAGTTGGAGAACATTGAAGAGGCTTATCAATTTTCTTTGAAGGCCGAGGAGAAATTGAACAAGAGATATGAACAAAGATAGAGAGGTCAAGGTGGTAGATTCCCTAGAGGAAGAGGTGGATCTAATGGTGAAAATGGTAACTCTGAACCAGAAAAGACAAATTTGGACAAAGGCAAGACCGAGTGGAAAGGTGAAAGTTCATCTAGAGGTAGAGGCAGTAACTACCGAGATGGTTATGGTAGAGGGAGTTTCTGAGGAACTTGTTATAATTGTGGAGAAGGACATAGATCCTTTGAATGTACACATACTAGTAAGAAGGTTGGTAGTAGTAGAAATGCTTTGGTGCAAAAAGAGTCACCGAATGAACCTGAGAAAGAAAATAAGTTGATGGTAAGGAGAGAACTGTAGAATGAAAGCAAGAAGGAAGATCTGGTAAGGAAAATTTTGTTCAAGACCAGATGTAGAGTTTCTGATAAATTTTGGAAGGTAATCATTGATAGTGGTAGCTTAGAGAATCTAGCATCTAAAGAGATGGTCACAAAATTATAGTTGGAAAGGTTGGTACATCCAAAGCCCTATTAGATTTCATGGATCAAAGATGAGCATACACTCCTGGTAAGTGAACTATGTTATGTGAATTTGAAGATTGGAAAGTACTATGATAAGGTGTTATGTGATATCATGCCTATGTATTGTTGTCATATTTTGTTGGGTAGACCTTGGCAATATGATAGACATGCTATATATGATGGGAGATTGCATAAGTATACTATTGTGGTTGATGGAAAGAAACAAATCTTGTTACCATTGATGGAAGAACCTGTTAGTAATGTCTGCACATCTATGAAAGTTTCTTTGATGGAGGGAAGAAAGTTGGTTAACTCTTTGAAGAAGAATGATGTATGTTTTGATGTGATCCTGAACAAACCGAGTAAGAAAATAGAGGATAATGTCCCTGAGGAGATTGATAAGTTGCTCACCGAGTATAGTGATATCATTTCTAATAATGTACCTGATGGTTTGCCACCAAAAAGAAGCATTGATCATTGTATGGATCTAATCCCTGGAGCTAGTTTACTGAATAAGGCACCTCATCGGTTGACACCTATCGAGAATCAGGAATTGAACTAACAAATTCAAGAGTTGCTGGAGAAAGGTTTGATCAGAGAAAGTTTGAGCCCTTGTGTAGTACCCATTGTATTGGCACCAAAGAAGAATGGAGAATGGAGAATGCATACTGATTCCAGAGCAATCAATAAGATAATAGTGAAGTATAGGTTTCCTATACTAAGAATGGATGACATAATGGACAGCTTGACTGGAGCAAAGTATTTCACAAAGATTGATTTGAAAAGTGGGTATCATCAGATTAGAATCAGAGAAGGTGATGAATGGAAGACTTCTTTCAAGACAAAAGAAGGTTTGTATGAGTCGTTGGTTATGCCTTTTGGTTTAACTAATGCACTGAGTACTTTTATGAGGCTGATGAATGAAGTTTTAAAGAAATTCTTGGGTAAGTTTTTTATTGTATATCTTGATGATATTCTGATATGCAGTAAGAACAAAGAAGAACATTTGTTGCATGTTAGACAAGTTTTGCAGAGATTGAAAGAGGAAAAGTCGCTAATAAATCTAAAAAAGTGTTCATTCATGAAATAAGAGATTGTGTATTTGGGATTCTTTATTTCAGTTGATGGTTTGAAGATGGATCCTAAAAAGGTTGAAGCTATTTTGAATTGGCCTACACCTATGAATGCTAGTGAGGTAAGATCATTTCATGGTTTGGCAAGTTTTTACCAAAAGTTCATAAGGAATTTTAGTTCAATTTGTAATGCTATGACTAAGACTATGAGAGGAGACAAAAGAGAATTCAAGTGGACACATGGAGCTGAAAAAAGTTTTGAGACTCTAAAGAAGAAGGTTGTTGAATTACCTATTTTGGCATTACCTTATTTCAGTAAGGTATTTCAAGTAGAATGTGATGCAAGTGGAAGTGCAATTGGAGCTGTATTGAGTCAAGAAGGTAAACCTGTTGCTTTCTTTAGTGAAAAGTTGAATGATGCTAGAAGGAAATATTTTGTGTATGATCAAGAATTCTATGCTATTGTTCAAGCACGTAAGAAATGGAGACATTATTTGATACCGAGTAAATTTGTGTTGTATACTGATCATAAGGCTTTACAATATTTGGGTAGTCAGAATTAGTTGAATCAGAGACATATGAAATGGGTTGAGTATTTGCAGAGTTACACATTTGTGATAAAGCATAAGAGTGGAGTCACTAACTGAGTTGTTGATGCATTGAGTAGAAGAAGATCTTTGATGACCGAGATGAAAGTTGAAGTTCTTTGTTTTGATGAGATGAAAGTTTTGTATGAAAATGACCCTGATTTTTCTGAGCCATGGAGAAAGTGCAGAGCACCTATTCAAGATCAACAAGATAATAAATGGGATGAATATTTTATTCAGGAAGGTATGTTGTTTAAAGGTATTTAGTTGTGTATACCAAGAGGAGTAATGAGAACTAATTTGATAAAGGAGAAACATAGTAGTGGTTTGGCTGGACATTTTGGTATTGATAAAACATGGAATTTTCTTAAGGAGAAGTACTATTGGCCGCAGTTGTATAAAGATGTTCAGAAATTTGTGAAAATTTGTGGAATTTGTCAAGTTGAAAAAGGAGTAAGTCAGAATACTGGATTGTATACACCGATTGTTGTTCTTGAGAAACCTTGGATTGACATCAGTATGGACTTTGTTCTTGGCTTACCAAAAATAGTAAGAGTTAATGATTCTATATTTTTTTTTGTGGATAGATTTTCTAAAATGGCACATTTTATACCTTGTATAAAGACATCAGATGCAATACATGTAGTAGATATTTTCTTTAAGGAAATTTTTAGATTTCATGGATTACCAAGGAGTATTATCTCTGACTAAGATAGTAAATTTGTTGGATACTTTTGGAAAACCCTTCAGAATAAATTTGGCACTGAGTTGAAATATAGTTCTACATTTCACCCACAAATTGATGGACAAACTAAAGTTGTGAACAAAAGTTTGGGAAATCTTCTGAGATGTTTAGTTGGAGACACACCGAGTAATTGGGATTCTATGTTGGTAGAAGCAGAGTTTGCATACAATAATTCAATGAATAGGAGTATTGGAAAGACACCATTTGAGATTATGAATGGCACACAACTAAGAGGAATATCTAATTTGAGAGACATTAATGATGAAAATAAGAGGTGTGTTGAAGGAGTAAAATTTGTTGAGTACATGAAGACATTGCATGAAGATGTGAAGCTAAAGCTAGAAGACAGTAATCAGAAATACAAAGACAGAGCTGATAGATCAAGAAGACATAAAACTTTTGATGTTGGTGACGAAGTGATGGTTCATTTGAAGAAAGGTTGATTTCCTATTGGAACATATGGAAAGCTAAAGATGAAGAAGTTTGGACCTTGCAAGATTCTAAAGAAATTTGATAGTGGAAATGCATATGAGATTGAGTTACTTGATGACATGGACATATCACCTATTTTCAAAATTGCTGATTTGTATGAGTATCATGAACCTGATCAAGAAGTGACAGTACTGACAGAATATCCTAAGAAGCAGAATGATGAAGTTGAATAGATTTTGAAGGAAAGAGTTAGCAAGAGTACAGGAGGAAAATAGTATGTGGAATATCTGGTAAAATGGAAGAATAGACCGATGGAAGACAGCTCATGGATTTCATAGTATGAGTTGGATGTAGCTCAGACCAGACCTACCAAATGATTTAGAGAACCATTTCAAAATAGCCCCAGGTGTCTGATGCAGGAGCATCTCAGGTCCTTGGAAATCCTATGTCACCAAAAACAATTTGGAGTTTGTCTGTGTTGCTCAGTTCCAGCTTTGACCGATTTCATCAATAGTTGGTCAATTTCCTTTGGTTACCGAGTGTGGTCAATTATCTCCTGGGCAATCGGTAATTTTGCTGGCACTCGGCATTGCCTGTCTGCTACTCGGTTATCTTTCTCACCAACGGGTTTAGTTTTAGTTTCTGTTATGGCTAACTTGTGCATTTATATTGGATCATGGATTTAATGTTGGAATCCATCATTGGGAAGCATGTGGTCCCAGATCTAACTATTCCTTCTGTTGATTATGGATCTGAAGACTGACTCGGTTTGGTAGCTTCTTGTATAAATGTAGTTGCTAATTTAGAGTTTAGGAGGTAGTTTTTGGAGAGGAGTTGATAGAAGATAGAATTAGAGATTTTGACAGATCCTCGCATGTTTGAGGACTTCTATAATTCATTGTAATATCAGGCCCTAACTAGGAAGGCCTTATAGCCTGGCATGTATGGTTCTATTTGATTATAATATATGAAATATTTTACATTCTCTCTCTCACTGTTGTTGTTTGTTGCTTTCGCATGTGTTGGGTAGGCTTGGATCATTAGGGTGTGCCATTGTTTGGCCCCTCTTGCTCCCTACCTTGTGTCACTAAACTTGGGGGCAATCAATGTCATATCCTAAAGTCTTCAGTATCTTTAGACGAGTCATATCCAGTCAAGGTCTTTCCAAAGCTATATCTGAGTCTATCTGTCTGTCTCCTCACTAGGAAAGGATTTTGCAATCAAACACAAATAAACACCAAAAACAAACTAAAAATAATCTCTATGACATGATTTAATCCTCTTTGTATGCTTACTAATTCACATTGATATTTTTGCATATTATGTCCTCTCAAGCTCCTCAATGATGTCCTTCATAGGATTTAGAGAGTAATGACTGGGGGCATAATCTGTTCTTTATTTTCTACTTTGGGTGAAAATCTTACAACTTTGGAAATTATGGATTGAATTGGTGTCCACTATAATTGCCTCCATCATGTATTGGATGGCCATGTGTACCTCGACCATTAATACCCATAAAATTCAAGGAAGTTTGATCTAACTTTATCTTTTGAGTGATTTCTACTTCTCTATTGTGAAATGCAAAATTATCCAAGGATGTGAATGATAAAGGGTCACTGCGGGTAAAATCACATAGGAATGACAATGATCTTTCTTTTCCTGGCATGTTTGTTTTGCAAGGCATATTCAGGTCATCACAACATTTATGTTCTTATGCTTATACAAATTGCTATATCAAAATGGACATGATATTTAGGTCATCCTGGCTTTTGTGCCTTGGTGCTTATATCTAATTTGACATAATAAAACAAAAATCAATATTCATATGTCTATGGTTGCCTAACTAGTGGACATTGTATTGATTTATCTAGTGTTACCTAAAGAGAAAAGAAGAAAAAAATATTCAGTGATGAAAATGACCGATACATGATCAGTGACTAAGTCCTAGGTCCTAGGTCTGCATTTCATTTTGCGCTTTGCATGATTGTATTTATCTCATGATTTCACTAATCAACTTGAATGCTTAATTATTCTCCAAAACTATGCTAAACATGACACAAGGTTTGAGCTTTGTACGAAGGTCTCCTCAAACTGAACCAGCAAGCAGTCACCATCCTGGGTTATACATCCTTTTTGAAAAAATACTGAGCACTTGTCTTCATCAATACCTGCAAAACAATATCATGTGTATCACTACATTTACATTTACATTTCATTGCATTCATCAATTTTCATACATACATGTGCATCCATAAACATACATTGGCATTTATCTATCTATCTATCATCTATCATTGCATTGCATAATCCATACATTTGAAAGAAATCATTGCATTGCATATTCCATACATTCTACACTAATCAAAGCATTTAAAACATTTGCATCACATGATATAATCATCATAAACAAAATGACAAGTGCATATGAAGTCACAACCAAAATCGATCTCATAAGAATATCAAAAACTCAGAATAGTATGGGGGTGCACTACTGGCACAGTATACAAAAGAATGAGCTCAATGAGCTATCAAATATGATCAGTATATAGAAAGAATGACAAAAATTGGAACACTAAGATAGATCAGATGTCTTCCTATTCATCTTCATTTGGTGGTGGTGGGGAAAGTGCATCTGGTGGTAGGTCAACCTGTGGTGCTCTAGCTCCCTCAAAAGTAGCCGTGAACTCAGAATAAGAAGGCACTCTCCACCCAACAAGTACCCTTGAGTAATATGAAGAAACATAGTAGGAGGCCTAGCTAGTTTGATGAATTACCTCTACCTGTAATCACCTCACATCAGCCTCCCACTCTAGTCTTTGTCTCTTAGGCTCTCTCAGTTGCACCTCAAAAGTGGTACTCTACAATCTCAAATCATGAATCTATAGTCTGAGTCACCTAATAATGTCCTGTGGCATTTGCCTCAGTCCTGGATCACCCTCAACTGCCACTATCTCTGTAGGCTCCTCTACGAGCTACTCTAACCCAACTCCTCTACGTGCCTTGCGGCACTGGACCTCTGTACCTAAATCAAACTATTTATCATCTAGAACATCCACTATAGGAACATCTTGATGAGCTCCTAAGACATCCTCAGTACTGCCCACACTGCCTAGTGTCCCGCTCTCACCTCTAGTATGTCTCTGATGCACAATTGAGGGTCTAACCAATGGATCTATGTGTGGTCATGGTGGCATCATCTATCCTGATGGCCTATGTGGGTTCATCACTACTCTAGGCCTAGGTGGTGTAGGATGCACCACTAGAATCTAAACGTCCATGCACCTTTGGCCTCTGCCCATAGGGGCACCTATCACATCCTCAGCATCCTCCATGGTAGGAATCATCTCATTTAGATCAGAATACCACCTCATCAAATGTTTTGCTAACCATGCAATAAAGGCATCTGTGACTCCAACATTAGCTACTTGTAGCCCATAATCCCAGTCCCTGGCCACATATCCACCATACTCCTGACTGCAAAGAGCATATGACAACCAAGTTGTCCATCCTAATCCTAGCTCTCTAACCAACCATGCATAAGTGGCATAATCCTATGGGGCATCATGTATGATGCCATACTATCTCTAGACATGTGTAATGATGAATCTCTCTAGGATAGTGGTGGAATGTCCTATTAGCACTCGACTCTGACAAAAGTACCCAAAATGACCATGAGCAACTGGCCAGGCCTCCACTTGTAGGTATGGTCTCCAAATAACAAATCTCATGTCATCTAAGACATGCCTCCAGTACTCAGCTCAGCCCATCTGGACCTGTGTGACATAACCAGAATATCTATATATAAGAGGCTCTTGTGGCTACCTCTCCTTGCCACATATAGGCCAGCATATTGGGATATGCTCCCATGTCCAAATCTATAGAATAAGAGCCCCTGAAGAAAAATATTTATCCTCATGGTAAACTATCTTGTGCATCTCACTAAACATGTGGGAAAGTAAACACTGACCCCATCCAAGCTCAACAAGACTAGCCATCAAGTGTGCAACCATTGAGGCCCAACCCATCAAAAGACCATTTTGCTGATGATCTGACATGATGATCCCTCTGATCATCCCTGCTATAATACACTCAAATATATGAGTTTCACCATATCTCTATACGAGGGTCTCCCAGGAAATAGACTACATGATCTGCTCATCAGCGCCAAAAAGAATCCTAAATGCATGTAGACCTGAGTTCCTCACATTGATATAATTAGGATGAGGACCATGGAAAGGTATCCAAAGAATCCTATAAACATCCTTTGGAGTCACAGTAATCTCTCTAGTCAGCAAGTGAAACATCTGGGTCTCAGAATGAAACCTCTCAATAAAAGAAGTAATCAACCCATGGTTAACCCGAATGTCAGGCAACCGAATTAGGTACTCAAAGCCATAGGTAGCTAGGTGAACTCTCAGTGGATCAAGTAATGCTACATATAATCTCTGAGTAGCTGGGTGAGAAATATGGACATGTACATCTAGATAGCGCACCTACACAACATAGAAATAGGGACACCCTATTAGTAACTTGGTCAAAAATTAGGCTAAAAGCATGCATAACGAGAAACTGAATACTTCAGAAGGTGCATTAAATGCTAAGGAATTAGCCTAAGAAATCAAAAAAATCAAAAATTTGACCTAAGGATGAGAAAAACACTTGTTTTCCATACAAGTTTTCAAACTGGTGTCAAAACTCTTACGAGTTTCTATAGGTTTCCTTACGACACTTCATGCATACATGACAATCTAGTGGTTCACGTACGAGACTTGAGGGACCCGATGAAATGTCATACGATAGACAGGTCCCTCTCATACGAGTTACAGTTAGAATGGGGATGACACTCTAGGAAATTGAAAACTTGTATGAGTCCAGGTGGATGGTCATATGATTTTCCATGGTGCAAAAATTCAAAATCTAAAAAATGTACTAAAAATTCCTAAAAAGCATAAAATATGGAAAAATTTGAATGCTAGAGAGACACAGAGGTCCACTTACTGAGTTCCCATACTGGGGAGGTCGCTAGAATCACTAGCTATGCTCAAATCGATGCGAGGTGATAGGAACTTCCATTTTTTCTCTGAGGGCTCCACAAGTTCACAAAACACAAAAGTGAATAATGATTTGAAAATGACCCTTTTGGCCCTTATATAGGTTTTAACCTAATTTTTTAAAGTGCTCTATTTTACATGAAAATTGCACCCTTGGCTAATTTCGACATTCTGAACCCATTTTTAGGATCAAAATCAAAATCTAAGATCATTTACTTTGTCAAAATCATGATTTAAAATTTTTAGACCTAGGACGGCCTACTACTTGCATAATCGACCTTCTAAACATTAATGAAATCCAAATTCAACTTAACTAATTATCTCAGATTAAACTCTTGAAATTTCAACTTGGTCAACCATGCTCAAATCTAGTCAAACTTGGTCTTCAAGACCTCCAAATGATGCAAAACATGTTTCTGAACGTGTATAACCAATTCTCAAATCAATTAACATGCTTCTAAACTATTTCACGCTAGCTTTTCTTGCCAGATTTCAATTTTCATCCTGAAGGGGGCATGGACCGCATGGTATTGCACATTAATCAAATTTGTCAATCAATCTTTCTTTCAGTAATCAAGACAACAACCACGTCTACTTGTTGATTCATCAAAAGTCCTCATCGCTTGGGGCATATTAGATTCATCAAGATCCATATCAACCTGGTGTTCTCTCACAAACTTGTAAACTGTATCAGCTCTTCATAACCATTGGTTCATTAATGTTATTTCCTTGGTTCTTCATAATTGAAGGATTTAGATTTGGCATCCTTTTGATTCCTTTGGACAATCAGGTCTGATCAGGACAGTCACTTCTTTGTAATCATAAGGTTCAGAATCATGTGTTTTGACACTTTTTCATAATTGTCGATTCATTGTTGCTATAGTTAACATCATCTTGATTCTATGGTCAACCAGGACCTAAATCACCAAATCTTCTAAATCTATCAATCGATTTCTGTCTCGGAATCGGTTAATCTTTCAGGATCAATTTTCCCACCACATAACTGAGTCCACATCATCATCAAAAATGGATTAATCTTTGAACCATTGTGCTTTACATAGTAATTCAAAGAGGGGTAAAATGTAATACCCCAAAAATGGGCTATAGGACCATTAACCTTCTACATCAACAAATCAATCAAAATCGACATCAAAGTCCTAACCTAAGGCACATCTGCACATCAAATCATCAAAACCCTAATTGATTAATCTTAATTTTGCATCAGGGAATATTCCTAATTATCCTAATTATCTTTAATTGAATATTAAGATTTGGCATCCTTTTGATTCCTTTGGACAATCAGGTCTGGAGTCGGGATAGTCACTTCTTCGTAATCATAAGGTTCAGAATCAGGTGTTTTGACACTTTTTCATAATCACCGATTCATTGTTGTTATAGTTAATATCATCTTGATTATGTGGTCAATCGGGACCTAAATCACCAAATCTTCTAAATCTATCAATCAATTTCTGTCTCAGAATCGGTTAATCTTTCAGGATCAATTTTCCCACCACATAACTGAGTCCACATCATCATCAAAAATAGATTAATCTTTGAACCACTACGCTTCGCACAATAATTCAAAGAAGGGAAAAATGTAATACCCCAAAAATGGGCTATAGGACCATTAACCTTCTACATCAACAAATTGATCAAAATCGACATCAAAGTCCTAACCTAAGGCACATTTGCACATCAAATCATCAAAACCCTAATTGATTAATCTTAATTCTGCATCAGGGAATATTCCTAATTATCCTAATTATCTTTAATTGAATATTATTTTGTGATAAATGTCATTATTTATCCTAAAGTTAATTAATTGAATATGTTGAATATTTGATTAATTAATTTAATTCTGCCACTTAATCATTTAATTAGATTTAATTATATTTATTCCTAATTAATATTATTCAATTTTGACAATAAATCAAAAATCCTACGAATAATTGATTAAATTCTTATTTAATTAATTAAATCAAGTTGTCAATATTTAATGATATAGTTTGGAATAAAAGTTTGATTAAATAATTGATTAACCCATAAATCAGTTGTTTTAATTCAAAATTAGTTAAGTTGAGAATAAATCACTTTAATTATTAAATTAATTCATATTAAATCATGCACAATCAGAAAAGCAATCAACTTTAAATCAATTATCAATTTCAATTTGTTAGCTTTCTAAACTCAACATGTGATTGTGAGTTGAAAAAGTGATCTGAACTCTATTTGGAGTCAAAAAGTTGTTTTTGCATGATTTTGTGAGTTAACTGCTTCTGATTTCTTGATAACTCAAAAATCAAGCTGATTTTATCAAGAGTGATTTATGGCTTTCTCAATGCATCCTCAAAGCCCTGGATTTCTATATAATCAAGGCTCAACTCTTCACAAAAGGTCCTCCATTTTTGCAATCTTACATGTTGCATCTTTCAACTACATTTTGGAGAATCGAGCTCTTGCAAACAGGTGATTGTGAGATTTTGCTAATTGTAATTCATTTTTTTTCATCCATATTCATAGCATAGCATATCATAAGTAGATTCAATTACATCCATTTTCAATTCTAGATCAATTCCTTATCAATTTTCATCATATTGCATAGAAAAATCCAAAAAGATAGATTAATTTGCCTTCATCTTTTATCCATCTTTTAGCATTAAATCCTTCATTTAGGTGTTGCATTGTCACTGATCTTGGTCATAATCTGAGAATACCATACTCACACCTACTAGAAGGCAGTAAATCACCTGGTTAGCTTAGTTCATTTATATTGCAGATTTCTTGATTTGCTAACCTCTAATGTTTTACTAAAGTGTTGTGTCTGCAACTAGGTACAAAATTCACACACACAAGAAGAGGTAGAGTGAGTTAAACTAAAACTCTCCTTAATTAGCTTAAACATAAACTACCTTGACTAGCATGTAACTACAATCACCATAAATAAAAAATAGTGGTGTGCAACTGCAACCACCAGAATTAAAAATAGTGGCATGCATATACAATCACTTTAAATAATGGTAGCTAATAAAATTTATGCTAAAACCCCCCTAAGTCTACCTAAAGAGATAAACCTAAAGAAAGGAAAGAGAAAAGAGAGAAAATCCAATGATCATAAAAGTAATCATTATAATAAATTGGTCATCCTAGAAGGATCTGTCCACACAAGATGATGCAATAAAAGTATGAGTACCATCCACATGAACCTGGTCACCTAAGAAAACATCAATTTTAAATGAAGATCCAATATCTTAATACAATTGTTGGATGATTATTTAAATAATGAATATGCAATCTATGTATTCTATGTGATGTAAAGTATCCTTAGAAATAGTAATACATATTATTCCATAGACTATGTCATTATTGTTAAACCATATATTCTTCCATTTGCAATCACTTGGCTCAGAAACAAGTCCAATGAGCTAGGATAGTAGAACTTGCACTAGGCAATGATTCTTTATCTCTAGTTTCTGAGACAAATAGTGCTCTAAACTTATCTTGACAACCACATGTTGGAAATAATTATCAAGAAACATGATTAACCTCCCTATGAATTGAACTTCATCTCAGATTGTGAATACACAAAATACACTAAGAGACACCCCCAAGACAATGGAAATTTTGTTCTTTCTAATGTCTCTAATCTTCAATACCTACAAAATATTGTTTTATGCTCCTTCCTAGATCTTGTGTGCTTTGATACCATGTAAAAATTGCAACTAATCTTGAAAAATAGAGTATTTATCTAACAGGAAAAGAGAAGAAAAAATTGCATATAAAAATATAGAGAAAAATTTGAGCTATGAATAAAATGAAATCATGTTCTTACAATTTGCAAAAAATATGAATTACACAAATAAAACCAACATGTGAGCATAAATAATGGATAAAACATTGGAACAGAGCTAAAAGAGGTAAAGTGAGTTAAATTGAGACTATGCTTCATTAGCTCAAATACAAACTTCCTTGACTAGCGTGCAACTATAATTTTTGTAAATAAAAAATAGTGGTTTGCAACTACAATCACAAATAATTAACAAATATTTATACTATAAATAACAATAACTAACAAGAAGTTGTGCTAACAATTAGAGTTTGGCAAGGTAATTTATTAGCATTTGAATCTAGAAAATTGGCAATGAAACCTATAATAGGATAGAGTTATAAGTAGCTTAGCTCTCCTTCAAAATGGTGAGTGAAATTAAGGTTAAAAAATTTATTTGGAAGGTGATTTGTAGATCATTATCAAATAATTATCAATGCTAACAAACATAAAAAGATTTCAAGCTAGAAGCTTAATAAATTTTTAACCCATATTTGGAAATAATTAGAGTTTGAAGATTTCTAAATTTCCTTTGTAACTAGTTGAATGGCTCAGTGGGTGTTGGACATACCAACAGGAGCAAGAGGAGTGACTTTAAAGGATTTTTTACATGATTTTTAGTGAATAAGTGATGGGTAGATGGCAGGAGAGATAATTGTCATTAATTAGGATAGTGAGCCAAGTGAGATATTAGAATAAGACGGATAATGGTGAAGCCATTAAAATGGCTCAAATCAATGAGACAACCACAAAAGATGGAGGAAATTTTCAATTTAGTGGTGAGAGACTACTAGATAGCATTCACGGGGAAAGTGACAGATATAAGTTTAAACTATGTTTTCAAGTGGGTTGGTATAGGATTTTTTATCTGATTAAGGATCTAGAAATATTACAGAAAGAATGATTAATGATTAGCACAAGTTAATTCAAAGAATTAAATAAGAAAATTAACTTAATTAAATGATTAATTGAACAAAGCATATAAAGGCAATGAAATGAAATAAAGAGAGTAGAGAGATAGAAAACAAGACACAATTGATAAAGGAGTTCATCTAGGTGGACTACGTCTCTTGGTCCCTCTCCAATAAGGTGACTGATTTGATTAGCTCCAAAAATCAATTACATGTGTTTACAAGATCTTCCCTTCAAGCACAATAGCAACATAATTCTCCATTGTACGGGAATACTCACAAAGTCTCCAAGATCATAATCTCCTTTGTATCACCTCAATTCCCTTTCCAGAGGTCTATTACCCCCATTTTATACATAAAATTAGCCATAATTAGGCTTAACCACCAAAACCAAAAAATAATCCCCCTTGGGAAAATAATCCTGTAAAGATCCCCTTATAAAAATTTAGGCATTTAGAATTGTTCATTTTTGGGGGATTTATTTTAGCCCCTATTCCAATTTAAATGATGGATAGGAGGGTTATCATTGTTTAAGTAAAATTAACCCTGCAAATCACTCTAAAGTGCTCAATGGTGAATTAGTCAAAACACATTTTGGTTGAGCAAAGGTCAAGAGTTTAACCCTCACCAACCAGCCAACGCCAATCTGGATAAGGTTAAATATAACCAAACCCCTTTTAATAGAAAACATAGTGAGTGGTCCAGAAGTCATGGTAGGAATTTGTGGAGGCAAGATTTTTTCAAAATAATTTCAAAATGAATACAAACCAACTGATTTTTGAGGTGTCACGTGGCACTTCCTTAACTGTTCTCAAGCTGCCATGTGTCCAAATGTCATTGGATCAATTTTTCCATGTCATCCTCCTACAATGTTGACACATGTCAACTCTTGAATGGACCAAAAATGCTTCACTCCACGTCATCATGTCATGTCATCAAAAACATAATTTTCCATGCAAACTGCAAACTGTGATAACTTTCACATATGAACTTTTTTTTCAACAAAATAAACACCATTGGAAAGCTCTTGACAAGCTCTTTGATTTAGTGCCAAATTTGACCAATTTTGAGATGATTTTTTTTTCCTTTTCTAATTTCCCTCTATACTCAATTTGACCAAAACTTTGACCAACCATATCTCAGACGTATGGACTCCTTTTTTGCCCATTCAAGTTGCATTGACTCCAGTTTCTCAAGAACTTTGACTTGGAGCTAATTTATAGAGCATTGGAGATACTTCAATTTTAAGTAAAAATATCCCCCATATTAGGCCTCCCCCCTAGAGAGCTTTTGGACATCTAAAATCTTGATTACTCAAAAATTAAGTGAGGGTAAATTTCCCTCACTTTACCAATATCCATCCATCTTTCCTTTTTTGGATGCATCCCCTTCAATCTCACTCAGAGGCATTCCACTGGTCCTCTTTGTGAAGTCCTGACTTTCCTATCAAGGATAACATCTTCTAGAAACTCTAACATGTACTCTTCTAAAATATCATCAACTGATGGAACCTAAATGTCAGTGTCTTCATCCATGATCATCGGAGGTTCATATAGCTTCAGATTATCAACACTGAAAACTGAGTAAATATGCATGTATGGAGGAAGATTAAGGAAGAAGGCATTAGTGTCGATCTTCTCTATGATCTCAAAAGTACCATACTAAATAGGCTTGATCTTCCTTCCTTCACCTTTCATTCTTTCCTTATTGATATGTAACCACACTCTATCACCAACTTGGAAATGGTGATCAATGTGATGCTTATCATGGAGAGCCTTGTATTTTTCTTGGCTCTACTCCAATTGTGCTTCTACCACCTGGTGGATTTCTTGGACCTTTAGGATGAACTCTAAATCCTTCTCTACATCATGGTGTCCATCCTCAACATCATCCTTCCCAAAATAAAAATCTATTAGTGTCTAGGAAAGTATCTAAAGTAAGTCTTAAAACGAGACCTCTTTGTAGAAGCGTGTGTTGCATGGTTGTAAGCATGATGCACATAATGAATACTTTCATCCCATAACTTAGTATGCTTACTACAGTAACCTCTGAGAAGATGAACAACTATCCTATTGAATACCTTTGCCTGACTGTCGGATTGTAGATGGAAGGTTGTATTCTTCTTCATCTTGGTGTCCATGATTCCTCACAAAATTGACCAAAACTCCCCTAGGAATCAAGAATCTTGATCCAATACAATCAAATTAGGTAACCCAAAATGAACCCATATAAATTGAAAGTATAGATGAGCAATCAGTTCAGTAGTGACATGTTTCTTACAAGGCATTAAAATACACATTTTTTTGAACTGGTCAACTACTACATGCAAATAACCATGACCCTTCCTAGACATAGGTAAACCCCCCACAAAGTCCACAAAAATGCTTTACCATGGAAGGGATGGTACAGGTAAAGGTGTGTACAAACCCAATTTTTGGTTACTTACTTTACTGGTTTCACACATCACACATCCTTTTATATACTTAGTGGTTATTTCTTGCATATGAGGCCAATAACAATATTTATGCAATTGAGCCAGTGTTTTATTTACCCCAAAGTATCTTACCATCAAAGAGGTATGTTCTTTTCAAATTACCTATGCATGTTCATATTCTGGAATACATAATTTTCCCAAGTGGTACAACAAGTTATTATGTACATAATAATATTTTTCTTCTACATGTTTACCTTGGATTAAATCTGCATAGATATCCTTAAAGTTCTCATCATTAACATATTGTTCCTGAAAAATTTCATGAACCATAGAACTATTCTTAAGGATTATCAAAGAATTCATAATAAGAGGCCTAGAGAGAATATCTGCTACTTTTTTACAGACACCTTTCTTATACTTAATTACCAAATGAAAATTTTAAAGTAAACCCATCAACCTGAAATGCCTACTTTTTTGTAGTTTAGACTGTGAATGCAAATACTGAAGTGGTTGGTGATCAATGTGGATTATAGTTTCTTTCCACATTAAGTAGCGTTTCCATTTCTTAACACTTTGAACTAAAGAATAAAGTTGTTTATCATAATTGGGATAGTTACTTACTTCTTCTGAAAAATTTTCAAAGTGGCAGCAGACTAGTTTACCTCCTTGCATTAGTACAGCTCCCATGGAAAACCTGCTTTCATCTGTCTCGATCTCAAATGGTTGATGTAAATATGATAAAGCTAGAGCTAGTGTAGTGCTAAAATTTTCCTTCAAAGTATCAAAATCATTTTGTTGTAGACCTCCCCACTAAAAAATTTCCTTTGTACTAGTTAATGTATGCAGTGGTGAAGCAATATAAGATAAGTTTGCAATTAAATTCCTCCAATACTGAACTGCACCTAAGAAACTCCTGACTTTTGTGACTATACTTGGCTTAGGCCATTTTACAATACATTTTATCTTAGAAGAGTCTAATTTCAATGACCACCCTCTATGACATAGCCTAAGTACACTAAGGATGTCTTAGCAAACTCACATTTAGACATCTTTACATAAAGTTTTTTTTCTCAATGCATCCAATACTCTTTTTACATGAATTACATGATCTTCCCAACTTAGACTAAATACAAGAATATCATCTAGATATACTATGAAAAATCATTAATAAAAGGATGAAAGACATCATTCATGACTCTCATAAAGGTATTTGGTGCATTACAAAGCTCAAAGGGCATAACCAACTACTCAAATAGTCCATGTTTAGTCGTAAAAGAATTTTTCCAAGTATTACTTTCTACAATTCATATCTGATGATATTTTCTATGTAAGTATAGATTAGTGAAGTAAATAGCATGTTTTAATTGATCAAGTAAATTATCAATTCTAGGAAGAGGATACTTATTCTTTACTTTTATCTTGTTTAGAGCTCTATAGTCGATGCACTTTCTCCAAGTCACATATTTATTTGGAACCAACACAATAGGAGAAGTACTAGGATGGATAACTCCTTTCTCAACCAACTCTTGAAACTACTTTTTGATTTCTTCATTCTTCAAAACTAATAAACGGTACATGACAATATTTGGAAGTGGCGCATCCTGTTGCAACTAGTTCCTCAAAACAAGTCATCATAAGCGGAAACAAATTTGACCAATTCAGATTTAAGTTTTTTATGAAACCCCTTGAATGCCTTTGATTTTTAATTTTATTTGGCTTTTACAAGCATTAACACAAACTTCTTACTAGAATTGACTAACCTTTTCATCTGACCAGTATTAACTAGTGCAAGATTATTCTTAATCTTATGTGCCTGTACAATGTATTCAATCTTATATTTAAAAATATGAAACTTGTTCTCCCCCCTATAAAAGATAGCATGTCGGTCATACAGATAAGGACCCCCAAGTACAAGACCATAAATATCTAAAGGGACTACATCAGCTTCTACCTCATCTACAAAGTTTGCAGTGATGGAATATCCCAATTTACATTGCTTAGTTACTTGTAGTTGTGCATCATTGAAAACCCATACAAGAGAGTATGGATCCAGATGAGGTGTTGTATTCATATTAAGGTTTTTAACAACTTCTTCAGATATCAAATTAACTCAAGAACCCACATCAAATAATGTATCAACCTTAGTATGCTTGATAACAACCTGAATATGAAATAATTCATTCATTTTCTTATCATTCTTAGGACAAGATTATTTACATGTACTTGTACTTGCACTTATATTAGAAGAACTTGTAGCTGATGAAAGAGATATACCATTTCCTTTACCTTGGATCCTGATAGAAATGATCTTTGTCTCATCTCTGGAGTCAGATCCAAGATCTTGTTAAACTATAGAAATGGTCTTTTGTTTGCCTTTGTTTCCACCATATCTCTTAGGCCTTTTTTCAGGGTGCGGCTTCCATTACTTGGAATCATCATGCCCCTCTTTCTTGCAATGTGAGCATGTGGATTTTTCACCCTCTTTTCTTGATGTAGCTATTTTTTTTCCTTCTCTTTTTCTTGGGATTTTCCCTCAGACTTAGATGGCTTCTTATCAAACTTATGAATGAAAGAAACCTTACCTCTTGACTCTAAGTGTGTGGCTTGAACACATACTTCATTAAGGTTACAAGGATTCAAGACCAAAATGGAATGTCTCAAATAAGAGTGAAGATCACCTATGTAGTTAAGCAATGTGTCCTAGGTGTAAAATGGGACATTTAATGCAATAGCCATTTTCCTAGATTTATGGGTGTACTCCTGGGCAAACTAACCTTTCCCTTGCCTAAAAATTTTCCAATTCATCATTAACTATTTCATATTGCTTAGGGGATAGAATTTCTTCTTAAGAGCATTAACAAAGTCTAACCAAGTCAAATTGAAACTACCATGTTGTGAAGCTTCAGCCTGAATTCTACTCTCCCACCAAGTTAGAGTCGTACCTCCTAACCGAAGAGTAGATAAGTAGATCCTATCAACATCATTTAAGAGATTTTGAACTCTACAATAGACTTCAACTTTTTGAATCCAATCATCTAATTTCTCATCATTTAATTCCCCACAATACTTTGGTAGATTAATTTTTACATCCAATTTAATTCTAGGCTTATGCAAACTTTTGAAAAGATTAGAAGACTCGAAACGAGTAGAAAAAGGAGAATATGGAGAAGAAGTAGAAGAATGAGAAGAGGGAGTTGGTGTTTTTGGAGGCTCATGATCACCTCCTGATCTTTTCCCTTTGTCCTCATGAACTCCATGTATCCTCATTTGTTCATGCCTCTCCTGGAATAGAACTTCTACCATGGCCTTCATGTTAAGAAAAGCCTTCTGCAAACCCTTCTCATCAAGATCTAAACTTTTTCTACCACTCAATTCTTCCATCTATGATAGTGGATTAGTTCTTTATCTTCTGATCTCAGGATTATATTCTTCAATCTTTCATTCGCCTCATTGAATCCTGATCTTGTTAGCATTCAATTCTACAATACTAGTCAAACAAAGCTCTGATACCAAACTTGATCTGATTAAGGATCTCAGACTATTATAGAAATAATGATTAATGATTAACATAAGTTAATTCAAAGCATTAAACAAAAAAATTAATATAATTAAATGATTGATTGAACAGAGGATATAAAGGTTATAAACAGAAAGAAAGAGAGTAGAGAGATAGAAGATAAAACACAATTGATAACAGAGTTCTTCCAGGTGGACTACGTCTCTGAGTCCCTCTCCAATAAGGCAACCGATTTGATTAGCTCCAAAAATTAATTACATGTGTTTACAAGATATTCCCTTCAAGCGCAACAACAACATAATTCTCCATTGTATGGGAATAATCACAAAGTCTCCAAGATTATAATCTCTATCTCCTCACCTAAATTCCCTTTTTAGAAGTCTATTACCCCTTTTATACATAAAATTAGCCATAATTAGGCTTAACCACCAAAACCAAAAAATAATCCCCCTTAGGAAAATAATCCTGTAAATATACCCTTATAAAAATTTAGGCATTTAGAATTGTTCATTTTTTAGGGATTTTTTTTAACTCATATTCCAATTTAAATGAGGGATAGATGGGTTATCACTGTTTAAATAACATTAACCCTGCATCACTCTAAATCTCTCAATGTAGCATCGGTCGGAACATATTTTACCTGACCAGAGGTCAAGGGTTCAACCCCTGCAAGCCTTTTATTAGCCAACACCTATTTGGATAAGGTTAAATAGAACCAAACCCCTTTTAATAACCAATTGAGTTCAAATTTGTGGAGGCAAGGTCTTGGGTTTGAAACAAGATCTTTTCTAAATGAATACAAACCAACTGATTTCCAAGGTTCCATGTGGCACTTCCTTATTTGTTCTCAATCCGCCACATGTCCAAATGTAATTGGACCAATTCTACTACGTCATCCTCCTACAATGTTGAAACATTTCAACTCCTAAATGGACCACAAATGCATGTCATCATGCCATGATAGCATGATGACATCATGCTAACATCATCAAAATCATACTTTTCTATGCAAATTTCAAATTATGATAACTTTCACATATGAACTTCATTTTCAACGAAACAAACGCCATTGGAAATCTCTCAGCAAGCTCTTCAATTTGGTGCCAAAATTGACCAATTTTTAGATGATAATTTTTTCACCTTTTATGATTGGCCTCTATACCCAGTTTGACCAAAACTTTGACCAGCCATATCTCAGACATATGGACTCCTTTTTCCCCCGTTCAAGTTGCATTGAGTCTAGTTTATCAATAACTTTGACTTGGAGCTAATTTACAGAGCATTGGAGATACTTCAATTTTACGTAAAATATTCCCCAAATCAATTTTTTGTTTCAATGTGGTATTTATCCTGGTTTAAAATAAAATATAAATTATATTTTTTATAATACTAAAGTTATCTTATAGACAATTCTTATTAAATTATTTATTTAATCTAATAAATGGATATAACAATTTCATAATTATTCTAGATTTAATGGATTCAAACAATATGTAATAAATAAAATCATTGCAATGTTTTGATCAATTAAAGTACTTTCAAACACGCATTCAAATTTAATGTACTCAAATAATATGTAATAAATCAAATCATTGCAATGTTTGATCAATTAAAAAGCTTCAAAACATAAATTCAAATTGATCATCTACTTGCTCCAAATATGATTAAAAATCACTTAACATGTGTCGATGAATCATTAGTACCATCAAAACTATTAAGCATAAATGTTAATAATGTAATGAATCATCAATGATATATGTTGAAAGTACATGAAAATGTTTTAGGTATATCATCATAATATAAAATACCATGTAAAGAAGAATGTGAACTATCAATGTCAATATGCTTAATATTCTCATAAGATGAAAACGTAGAAGTGCCTACGTCTAAGAATATAAAAGTATTAACATTATCTGAAAATCACTAAGAATAGCAATAATTAGGCAATGGAGCTATTAGTTCATCATACAAAACATCATCACTAGATATAACACATGAATATATATAGAAAAATATCATAAAGTGTCGTGAAACAAGAAATAATTGTGGCTAGAAAGGCAAAAATGACATCCATTAAGACAAAATGGATATAAAAATGTATGTTATCTCTAGTCAATCTAAAATAAAAGATGAAAATAATTTTAAAAATGAAACAATGTAAAAAAATTCTATAAGGTCATACATTATCGTTGTCAAAAGTCAAATTCACCAATTCATGTGTAGAGTTAAAATATTTACTACATAAAATTATCTTGGTCAATGTGATTTCCATTTTTTAAGTCAATTCCAATATTCTTGGAAATTTCAACTTTCTTGGAGAGCCTTTGTGTTCTCAAAAATAAATTTTAACAATGGAAATGAGTTCCTAGAACCAAGATGTGCTCAATAGCACTTCTCATATCTAAATCTCTTATTTTGGGATCACTCCAAACTTCTTCGAGAGGTCCATCATCCTTAGATGGTATCAACTTCCATGGAATAAACTTTTATGCAATTCAAGACTTGGTGACATTATCAATACAATTAAATTAAATTAATTATTTTAATATTTTCATAAGATCTTATTTCTTTAGTGCTATTAAAAATTAATAGGTTGGGTTAAAAATAATAATAAATTATCAATTAATTGGTTCAACAAAGACACTTGTTCATCTCTCCAATTTCATTCAAAAATTATTCATCATTTTTAATCTCCTTTCAACTATTTAATGAAATGCTCATTTTTAGAATAATAAAGAAATGTGTTTGAAGTTGATTCAAATTTTATTGTAATGAAACACACTCTTCATTGTAATTATCTAGAAGGTACAACATGAATTCTTTCTTTTGTGAATATTTTCACTATATTCTATGCATGACAATAGTACTATAAACTCCCATTAATTTTTCAAGTTCATTCTCTACCTTACATGGTATGAATCAAAATCAAGGGAGCTAATCCACTATTTTACATTGATGCAACTTCATTTGTGCTCAATATTAGTCATTTTGGATAGAGAAATCCTACGAAAGTCTTGGATTTTTAGTTGCTCAACTTGCTACAAAGATTTTTAATATTTTTTTGTCCTTGCTTTTATTTTGTATTCTCTCACCATGCTTATTCTAGGACCTATTTGATAAAAAAGATTAAAATTGTAATAATTACAAAAAATTTATAAGAATTTGAGTTGATGCCCTATCAGGATTATTATAGTTATATCAAAGCTAGTGATCTCGCTATCCTATTAGGAAGATATTTTTTGTTATAGATCTTCATTTTCATGGGTAGAGTTGCCCACTTAATTATTTGTATCAAAAATTGTTTGAGTCTTTCTTTCTCTGATTTTTTAAATCATGGTATTTTTCAATTTGTAAATGAGATTTTACCTTGTGGGAAATGAACTTGAGTGATTGATTCAATCAAAGGATGTTTGAAAATGAAGAAAAATTTTGTTTTTCCATTGTAAAATGGATAGACGTTGAATTTTTGAGATGGGAAATGAAACCATCAATGACTACTTTGTGTATCATCCTAAATTGTAAGCACTCAATTAGTGTATAAATTCAAGACTTATTCAACACCCACATTAGTGTTATTTTATAGTAGGACTTCATATGGAACTTAATGGACACCTAAATTCAAATGAGTCCTCTTTCACTTCAATTTTGTTCAAAATTGAGGTAGGCCCTTATTTCTAAGTGTGCTCCTCTATTTTTTTGCCAATCACATAATTTATTTCATTGCCTAGGCCCAATATTACCATTTGTGGCCTTTATGATTTGCCCAGATCTTAAAGTTAGTTGTACTATGTAATCTGGCATCCCTTGATTATCCGGGACCTGTGGTCCCAACCTGAGCTCTAATTGGCTGGAACATAAAGTCCCACGGAATTATATTCTGGGGAACATAACAACCAAGACATTTTGTTCCACAAGGATCAAGCCCAAATTGGATCTAGTGTCTCATTCCAAAGGTTTAGTGGCATATTTGGGTCTACTATTGAATTGCTTGTGTTTTAACTCTTGAGATGTTGTGAGAGGTATTTAAATACCCTATCTCTCCTTATTTTGGTAACCATGGTCAATATTATCAAGAATTCACATTCATGAGCAAGAATTCAAGTTCAAAGCAATCAAGTCAAACACCCAATCATTCAAGATCTAGACTTCTTCTCAATAATTCAATGTGTTCTTCTCTATGGGTCAAGCCTCTTTCCCTTGTTGAAGGCCAAGTAATGGATTTATCTATCAAGGAAGGAGATACACCCACATCTACATCTTCTTTCTTCTCAATCAATAATTGTGGTGAGTTACAATATCCATTACATGATGTTTGATCTTTCATGATTTTATTTTTGGTTTTTGTGTTAATTCAAAGATATTGCATCGACATATTTGATCACATTCAAAGAATAATTTTCATTATCAAGGTATGATACATTGTTCTAGCCTCTGCTATATGATAGTACACTTTCATTTCTTTTATTTCATTTCAAGGTTGATTCTAGACAAAATTTTGATTGAGGAAAACCCCTCTATCCAACCTTCTTCCTTATTTTTCTATGTGCAAGTACAGGTAGCTCAACTATTGGGACTTGATCTGACAAGTATAGATTTTGTTAGACGATCTACAACTAAAATGGGGAATAACCCTAGGAATGAAATGCCTCGGGCTTCTTTTTCCCAAGAACAAAATACCCTAGTCAATTTTTTTCTAACAAATCACTCTCAAATTCAGTCTATAGGTCAATATAGTTTCTGAGTCTCCATTTTAGACTATTTTAGCTTTCTATATGGTCCCATAGTCTTTATTTTCTCAAAATATTTCATATTTTCTATTTTTATCATTTATCTTGCATCATTAGATTATTTCCATAAAATCCATTTATTCTTAATCACATATAGTGAAGGATCATTGCACTCACTTAGCACATAAGTCCTACTTGAGCCTATTGGGTCATTTTCCTTCCCACCATGCATTAGGAAAATGTGGAAACATTCTTTGCGTACCAAGTCCCTTTCCTCCTTTTTATTATTGTACACCTTGGTTAAAATCAATATTATGGAACATAAATATAATGTACTCTTTATGGATTACCCTATATTTTTCCCTAGAATAAAAAATTCAATAAAATAGGGAGAATAATATAGATACAAATATAGTTGTACCTAAATGATGTAAAGAAAGATAGATCCTTGCTGAGATCCTACGATCATGTTAGAAAAATATTGAAGATACAATTGATAAGATCAACCATTACTAGGGTTAAATAACATATATTTATGGTCATCTTATCATATATCATATATCTAATTTATTAATTGGATTCAATCGTTAAGAAGCTCAAATAAGGGCACACGATAGGGTGCCTAAATAGATCCTCTACTATAGGCCCAAGAGTGGATATACCATCCCTCTTGGCCTCTTTTTGCCTCCTACCATCCATATGATGTGGTTTACCTAGTGAGTAATCTTATAGCTATTCTCCCTCATCATGCCACTCTTGTAGTACCTCACCCCTAGTCTGATTTTATAAATGTTATGATTACTTTAGGATGATAGATTATATGTTAGGAAATTATTGATGCTTATGTTTTTACTGACCCCATACTTGCATGTGTATGGTTGATGTGCTTGTTTTATATTTTTGTTTGACGTGCTTGACGTGGTTGAGGGACGGAGTCATAGTTGCTTGCAAGATCCACACGATCGGTCGATCCCCGCCATTTTCTATTATATATTTATATATGTTTGTACATGCGGGTGTTGTATGTAGGTTCGCAAGTACTGGGCATCGTCTTCCCTGAATTGTCAGGATGAGCATGCCCTATCGCAATATCTCAAATGGTAAGAGAGGGGAGATAACACAGATCCAAAACCCTAACCCAAACCCATTTATCCTAGGTGTTGGATAAGTATTTGTTGACTACCCTACCTGAATTTTTCAGGTGACAAAGTTCGTGGATCCCTTCTCAGATTTTGTATGTTTATTTGATGATCTTGATTTATTGTTGTTTGATTATGTGATTTTTCTATAATCATGGAAAGTAATATTATATTTGGAAAAATAATATTAAATTTATTTCCTATGTTTTGTATGATTAATAATTAATTAAAAATCAAATATTAGGTTATTTGGTTTTAATTAATTAATTATGTGAAAATAGGATTATTATTGTTCATTAGATATTAAATTGTTAAATTGCATGTTTTAATGATGTTAGGAATATTAAATTATTTAATAATAGATTTTATTATTAACATGTGTTTTATTGAGTTTGAATGTGATTTATTTGAAAAAGGTGACAACTTGTCTTTAGGAGACTAAGTTGAGTTGTGCACAATTAAATATGTTTTAATTATTAATTAGTATTTTCTCTCAACTAAAGAGGGAGAGTTTGATTAGGAGTTCTTTTGTGAGTCGTCTAGGGTTTGCATGAATGGTGGAGTTGAATCCCTAATAGAGGGAATCAACATTCATTTAGATTCAATCAGGTTGTTGGAGATTTGTGAAGAGAGCTTTTGGAGAATTTGTGACATTTTTGTGTTCTTGAGCTTTTGGTGTGTGTGCTTGAGTTTCTGGGTGAAGATTGTTTGCATCTGGATTTGGGATTTGCATGCACTGTGATTCAGATCTGCAGGATTGAGCTTTTTTGTTGTCAGATCTGGAGGTTTCAGCATTCTACAGACTTTATAATTCAATTTCTGGCATTGGAATTGAGGTAGGGGTTTGAAAGAACTTTCTTGTATTTTCATCTGTAGAACTTTCAGTAATTTTCTATGTTTGATTTGATTTATAGTTTTAGATCTGTGTCTATTTATGCTTTCAATTTGGAGGTTTAGAAAACTCATAGATTTGCTATTTTATATTTTTATATATACTTGGCATAGTAGGGTTATGCTGTTGAAATTTGGAGAGAAAATACATCCTAGAACTCCTAGAAAATGATAAATTAATCTTGATATAGTTTGTACTATAGTGTGGTTAAATTAAATTATTGGGTTGTTGACAAAAACCCAATTTGAGTGAAAAATCATCATTCTGGAAAAAATATATATACTCTGTAAAAAAAAAACACAAGTAAAATAAATTTACACTAGTAAAAGACAAAATTGAATAAGCAAGGAAAAGACAAAAAAGATAAAAGCCTATTAGATTTGAAAGATAAGCTATTGCATTTTAAAAGTTAAAATTGAAATGTTCCATTTCTGGAAAAATTATTTACTGTACTTTCATTTCTGTTTTCAAAAATATACAGTCCTGTTAAAAAATAACAAGACAAAATAAAATTGTTAGTTTTGGATATTATATATATATATATATATATATATATATATCGGATATTTTAAAAAAAAGGGACATTGTTAATGGTATGCATTTGTTATAAAAAAAAATTGAAATGTTTTTTTTTTAAAAATTGGTTAAAGGGGGTGGCGGGGGCCACCACTCCACCCGCTCCCCAAGGGTCGGTGCCAGGGAGGTACTGCCGATGACAGTACTTTCCCTACTTTCGCAGGGGGGTACTGCCGTAAGCAGTATCGGCCTGCCTGTGCAAACTAACGTGGCAGGGTGGGCGGTGGGGACCACCGTCCTTTGTTCCCTACCCCTTTGCTTTTTTATTTTTATTTATTATTTTTGTTATTTAATTTAAATTTATAACTTTCAATAATAATCAATGTTTATTTTTATTTTATTTATTATCTAATTTAATTTAGTTAAATTAAATTATGTTTAATGAAATTTTTATTATTTTATCATATCTACTTTATTTTATTATTAATAATAAGTTAATTTAATTAGATTGATTTATTATTTTTAATAAATTAATTTGTTATGGAATTAGATCAATTAATTAAATTAGTTTGATTTATTAAACTAGTTTAATTTTATTATAGATAATGTTTTTCTTTTACTAAATTGGTTTAACTCAATTATAAATTATTTCTTTAAAAGTTTTATTCGAGATAATTTGAGTATGGTTTTTTTTTAGAATGGAAATTTATAATATGTTATTATCCTTTGAATAGTGATTTGAGAGTTGTTTAAGTGTTCAAGATTGGAAACATGTATTTTACAAGAGTTATGTTTATACTGAAATTGGGAGTTTTTATCATGTTGAACCTATAGGATGAATATAGATAAAGTTCTTTAGTTTTTGTAATTATTTTAATGTCTATGATAGGTATCTCTTAACAAATTGAATTGTTTCTGCAAGCGGATTCATTTATGCTCAATGTGGAATTTTGTATGCTTATGATTAAATTCCAGTTTTCTATGATGCATTGTGTCTTCTTCGTGCCTGGAGTGTTTTCTTTTGCTTAATGTGTTTTGGGGCACTAGAAGACCTAAGGGAAAGACAGAGGCCGGGGTTTGTGTCAGTTGTTCTTATTCTTAGTATTATGTTTGGATTTATGTGTGAGATCCGATTTTACCCGACTTGACCATTTGGGTTCATGTTTTATTGAGTTTTACTTCATATTCTATAAAGGAGAATATGGTATTGACTTTTATGTCTGATCCGAGGGATCGTGTGTATATATTCTTTTTTGGACACTTTGACAGTGTTCTGTGACATTATAGTTATGTGAGAACCGATGTGTTCCTATTATTTTTTGAAGCAATCCTGGGGGACATTATTATCATCTTGTGATCTATGTGAGATCTGTGAGCCTAGGGTAGTTTACCTAGATATGTAGTAGGAGGTGGCTTGCAATAAGCATCAGGGCCCACAAGTGGCTTCCAGGATCACTTATTGTTAAGTATCTTAATCAAGTGATAACATAATATAACATTGAGAGATTTTAAAATAAACCTAATAAGATATGTTTCCTCACCCTGGCTTAGTGCTAGTACAGACTAAGGTGGGAATGGAGAAGATGACTAGCCCCCTTTAAAAGGGATGAGTTGGCATATTTGATGGCTTTGTCAGTACGAGAGGTCATTGACACCGTGTAAGGTCACTTGGGTGCCAGGATCCAGCAAGATTACCAGGACAAAATTCAAGGGTTAGACGTACATGATGACACCTTCCTATGCATAGTCTAGTTATCCTACATGTGTCGGTTGCCTCTGGATTAGTGAGTCTTTCATATCATTATACTTTTTCACCTTGAGTAGAGAGCTTACAGGATCCTTTCCTTAGCTTGATCTATTTGATGTTTGTTATCCGAGTGGGATCTGTTCTTATCTCCTCAGCACGGTGGGAGCGGACCTTTTGTTTCACAAGGTTGGGTGGTAGTGATTCTTTTACCATTTGAGACTCTGATGTTCATGTACCGGTGCTGGATGATTCCTGTGGTAGTTGTTCCTTCTTGATCTTCCTTGTTGGAGTTGTGTTCCTATCTTCTTCTTCTTCTTTGTGACCATGTATCTTTGTATCAGTTCTTCAGAGTTAGCATGTGTACTTCTTCTCAGTTATTGTATTACATACCCTGCGACATGTGCAGTGGATGTATATTTATGGATACCTTATGGTACCAGTTGTATTTATGTCATCTTCTATGTGATGTTGTTTTATCCTTCATTTGTTTATATGAGTTTTGTTATTGTACCTAATCTAAATTAATTAACTAATGTTAAAGTAATATTCATTAAGGAACCCTTGAGAGTTGTAACTTGTGTTGGTTATGGTATTATTGTGAGTAAATGGTAATTGCTTCTGCATTGATGTTTATCTTGTATGTTAACTATTTTTTTTTTTAAATATTCTGCAAACTTAGATGAATGTTTAGGTTAAGTTCTCCTGGGTTCCCTAGCGGGGCATTACAACTCTTATTCACCCTCCTATGATTAAGACTCCCTTGAATCCATCCCAACAATCAATCAATGTATAGGTTTGAGGAGAAACTACAATAGAGTTCCCAATTCTACCCTAGGCTTGAGAGAAAATATATCATCCCTCTTGGATTCATGTGGCCTTATATCATCCATATGAGGTGGTGTACAATATAATGAATGCTATTTTGGTATATATGTAGATTAAGATTGAATGAATGTTGGCATGATAGAGTGATGTTTAATTGCTAAATTGTATATTTTCTTGATCCTAAGATGAAGTTATTATTGATGTAGATTTAATGATTATTTGTTTGATTTTGTTGAATTATTTTTTACTTAATTTATTGAGGGGTTAATGATTTATGCATGAATGATTATTGATAATTTCTCCTTCAATGCTTGGAATAAGATATTCTTTATACTTTATTGGTGAAAGGGTCACAACCTTTCATGATAATTGAGTCGCCACTTTTTATTTCTACCTTTGAGGATAATATTGTATTCCCCAAAAATCTCCCTTGGGTTTCTTCCTAAAACAAACCCTTCTCTCCTTTATATCTTCCAATAAGATGGAGAACCACACCTTTTCTTCATATCTACCCCTTTGAAATGATCACAATCTTTCACAATTACCACCCGTTGAAAGGGTCACAATAGTTCATTAATTATGTCCTTTGAGAGAATCCCAACCTTTCATAATTACCACCTTTTGAGAGAGTTACAACCCTTCATCATTTATATCCTTAGTCTATTAGGACTAAATATAGAATATATCCTATGGGGGAGTATTCATAGCCATTCTCTAGTAGTTGTTGTTGCATTCATGACTGTGATTGTCATTGATGTCAACACAATGATCTACTGAAGATTAGCAGAGAAGCAGATAGTGTTTGAGTTAGCGCACTTGAGATATTGAAGATGAAGCTATGAGAAGTTGAGGACTTACTCTATGATGTTATATAAGATCATGCTTAAGAGCACAGATGGAAATTCATTTATTCATGATAGTTATGAGGAAATCAGTGGAAGCAGTATTCAGGTAGTGTTCCTGAGTAGTGGTTTGTGGAAATCGGATGATATCTCCTAATCCAAATTGAATCTAGTTATGCACAGTTGGAGAGAAGTTGAAGACATGTTTTTAGTGATGTAGATGAGAGCACAAGATCTGAGATCACTCGAGTGAAGAATTATCTTAATTGGAAGCTGACAGTTTTGTGTAATTTTGATGTAACATATGGAAACTTTTATTTTGTAATTTGTATGCTGAATCATTTGTAATTACTTGAGTGTGGTATAAAGGAAGGAATTTTTTCTTTGTTGTAATGTATGTAATGTAAGTGTGAATGAATAAGTTGTGAAAGTGAAATTGTGGAAAGAGGATATGCAAAGTATAGAGATCTGGTATTGAGATCTGAAGAAGCTGTTGGTGCGGTTTGGCACACTCAGAGAAGGAGTATTGAATTGTTGAGATCAGTAATCTTGTGGTATTATTCTATTGAGTAATACTAAGATCAGTTGGACAGTGTGTTTGGTGATCTTACCCTAAAGTTGTTTGGGCAGTGGGTCCTTCTGTCTTCCATAACTCCTAACTGAGTTAGAATCTTTTAGCAGGGATTCAAAGTCTCTTAACAGGGACTCATATGTACTAAATGTATTTCATAAGACTCCTAATAGAGTCCATCCTCTCACAAGGAACTTTCATATTAGTGCATCTTTTGTGGGCATCATTCCCACCGGTGTTTACTCTTTGATCAAGAGGTTCCCTAGTTAACATATCTTGTGTCATTGTGTTATTGTGCATGTATATCTTTTTATGGTTGTTGATTACATTGCTTACATGGTTAAAATCTATTAAGGTTGATAAAAGTTGTATTAATCTGATAACTGATTCACCCCCCCCCCTCTCAGTTATCTTGGTGGACTTTACTTTCTAATAATTGGTATCAGAGTAGCAGGTCCTTGAAGGAAAAGTTTAACAGCTTGAGGAGATCCATGGTGAATTTCAAGAAAGAAAGCCCTAAGTTTGATGGAGTAAATTTTGATAGCTAGAAAGAAACGATGAAGACACACCTACTTTGTTTAGGACCAGGTTATTGGTTAATTACAAAAAATCAGAAGACTATCATTGATGAGGATAAGATTGAAGATTGTACTAATGAGGAGAGAGATCTATTTATGTGTAACATACTTTCCAGAGAAGCACTCTTGTCATCCCTTTCATAAAATGAGTATATTCAAGTAAAATATCTAAAGACATTTCATGAAATTTGGTTAGTTTTACAGTCTACTTTTGAAGGTGATGAACATGCTAAGAAAGTCAAATTACATAATTGGATATGTGCATTTGAAGATATAAGAATGTTGGAAGATGAATCTGTTAGAAGCTATATTGGTAGAATGTCAAAGATTGTTGCAGGTATAATATCTTGTGGAGGAACCATGATAGAGAATGAAGTGATATGGAAAATTCTGAGGACATTGACTCCTGCATTTAAGCAGACAACACAGATGATTGAAAAATTCATTCCTTGTACTATGAACTTTACCAGAGAGACTCTTCTTGGAAGATTGGAAGTAGCAGAGATGAACTTGAGGCTATCAGGAGACCTACATAGAATGGAGACAACATTTAGTGCTCTTAGTGTTCGCCCTACTTTGTCAAGAAGCATTAGTGTGAGCGGAGATTATGCTAGCAGTAGCAGATCTAGAAATGAAGAAGACGGGAAGATTGAAGAAGGTATTGCCTTGCTTTTGAAAAGAGAACCGGACGGTAAGAAAAATTTTAAATGTTGGACTTGTCAAGAATATGGTCATTTTGCATCTAAATGTCCTAAGAGAGTTAAGAAGTATAGAAACAACTTTAAACCTAGAAGATCTAAAGAATTTTACTATGCAAATTGTAGTACCCCGCCCCTAGTCCAATTTTATAAATGTTATGATTATTTTAGGATGAAAGATTATATGTTAGGAAATCATTGATATTGACCCCATACTTGCATGTGTATGGTTGATGTGTTTGTTTTATATTTCTATTTGACGTGCCTGATGTGGTTGAGGGACGGAGTCGTAGTTACTTACTTGTGAGATCCACATGATCGGTCGATCCCCACCATTGTCTGTTATATCTTTATACATATATGCACATGCTTGTCTCTTATGCAGGTTTGCAAGTACTGGGCATCGACTTCCCTAAATTGTCAGGATGAGCGTGCCCTATCGCTAGTCTCAATGGTAAAAGAGGGGAGATAATATTCAATTCCAAATCCTAACCTAAGCCATATTATTGTCCTAAAATAGTGGACAAGATTATGTTATTCCTACCCTTCCTAAACTCATCCAGTTGATGTGAGTTTATAACCCTGTCCTTGTGTTTGAATGTGGGTCCTTAGGTCCTTGTGATGCTTTCGATTTTGGTGCTTGGCGTGTTTTCTATAATTAGATTATTTAATTTGATTAAATAGTGCAATTTTAATAAATTGGATCTTTGCTATTTTTAGCCATGAGAGATTATTTATTTATTTATATGGAAATTAATTAAATGCAATTATTGAGTGTGGTTGAAATATTTAATTAATGAGAATTAATTAAATATCTTCACCCTAGAACTATTTAATTTTAAGTTTAACCTATGTTCAATTGAAATGTATTTGTTAATTTGAGATTAATTGTGCATGTGGAAATTATTTTAGAATTAAATGTTTTATTTTAATTGAATGCATTAAAGTTGCACAATTAAAATTGAGTAAATTTTATTAAAGGTATTAGTTAATTTTGGTTAAAGTGTTCTCAAAAAAAGGCAAAGTGAAAATAGACTTGAGTTCAACTGAAATTGAACTGCAAATCAAAGTCTAAATTCATGCAAGCTTTTGGAGAGTTGAGTTTTCAAACCCTAGCAGGTGGAAAAAGAATTCCTACATGCTAGAGATTTTTGCCATAATTTTGAGGGACAGGTTTTTGGAGAGAATTTGGCAAGGATTGGATTTTGAGGACACACAGGTTGAGGAATTTTGGCAGACAAAATAAAGGATTTCTGTGGAGAATTCAATTTTTGAAAGCTTGAAGGTTTTGGGTTTTATCTTCAAATCTGGTCTTCGTTCGAATATTTCCTTCAGTTTTGAGGTAGGGTTTGATTTTCCTTATGAGTATGTTATTTTGTGAATTTCGGAAAGATTGTCTTCTTCGTGTCTGGTTGTGTGCCTGTCTGGATCTTTGCCTATGTATTTCTCTCTCTCTCTTTCTATTCTGGAGTTGGGATTTATGGAAATCTTTACTACATGTATTCAATTATGTTGAATTTTAGAATAAATTTCATTAGAGTTTGAAGTTGTGTAAATCTGGCTAAATTGTGGTAATTGGGTTTTCTTTGTTAATTGGCTATTATCCTAGTTTTTCATTATAGAAATCAATTGAGAATATATATGTGATTTTTAGAAAAAAAAAAAAGAAGGATTTTTGTTATTTGAATTTATTAATATTATTATTTATTAATTTTTGGATTTAAAAATTAATTTTTATTTTTATTTTTTATTTTTATTTTTTTAATTATTTATTAATTTTCGGATTTAAAAATTATTTTTTTTAAAAAAAAATTATTATTAATTATTAAATTTATAATTTATAATTTTTATAAAAAAATTAATTAATAAATAAATATTAATTGATTTTTTTTACATGCAGGTTTTGATATTAATGTTTCTATTTATTTTTAGAAAATTAATAACATTATCTTATTATTAAATGCATGGTGTTTTGATATGCATGGAGATTTTAGTTAAATACTTATTTAAAAAGTATACATGCATGAGATTTTATTTAAAATAGATAGTTATGTGTGAGACATTTATATGAATGTTTTTGTAGTCAAATGGACTTTAGTCAATAAGATGATTGTTTTAGTCAACTGAAATTTATAATTACATATGTTTATTTGCATGGTTATAAATACATGCAATATAGTTGAACTAGTTATGTTTTATAATTAACCGGATTTTTTTAAGGGAATCGTGTTTTCTTGTAAGTGTTTGAAGTTTTTTATTTGAAAGATTTTTGTTAGACATATTTTATTTATGAATTATTTCTACATCTAATTATCTTGAATGGACTAATTAGATGTTAATGATTTTTGCATGAGTATTGGCTATAAAATATAGGACTAGTTTTGTATTAAAAAAATTAATTTTGTGTTAAGTTTTAATGTGGGTGTTTAGCCATGCAAGTGAGTGTTATGTGAATCTGGTTGTTTTGATTAGTTAAGTGTTTCTTCATGATGACATCATTTTAATTTGAGTCAAATATGGATGTAATTAGTCTATTTTAATTAAATCATGTTTAGACTTTTATTACCCTATGTGGTGGTTTTGAGGGGCTAGAATGTCAGTCAGTGGGAATGTGAGTCAAGAGGCGGATTTTTGGATATTTTATCTATCGTGTTTTTTTTTCCTTACATATTCTATTGTGTCGGTGAACTTGTTATATGATGATTATGGATTTGCATGTTCCTATCTTCGTTGGAACTAGTATTGAGATTCATGAGTTGTGCTAACTTGAAGTTATACTTGATCTTGTGAAACCCTAGGGTAGGTTATCTGAGTGTATAGCAGCAAGTGGCTTGTAATTGGTGTCGAAGCCCAGAAGTGGCTACCAGGATATCCTATTACAAGTAGCTTAATAATTGATAATTAATGGCATTGAGAGTTTAAAATGAATCTAATAAGATATTATGTGCCTCGCCCATGCCTGAGTTCCTGATTGAGTTTTGTACTAGGATGGGAGTGATAAGATGCTTGCCGCCTACGTGGACTGGATATGGCATAGTTAGTACCTTGTCTACACGAGGGGTTACTGATACCACATAGAGTCACTAGGGCGCCGGGGTCTGAAGAGACTACCAGGATAACCTTAGTGTTGGCTTGTGTGATGACACTTCCTTTATGCATCTTAGGTTTCCTACATGTGTTGGTTGCCTCTAGTTGTGTATGTTGTACCTTTTGAGTTAGAAGCTTTCAGGATCTCTTCCTTAGTTTGTTCTGTTGTTGTTTGTTATCCGAGTGGGATCTGATGTTGTCTCCTCAGCATGGTGGGAGTGGACCATTTAGGTTCATGAGGTCGAGTGGTAGTGATTCTTTTACCATTTGAGATTTTGACATTCATGTACCAGTGCTGGATGATCTTTATGGCAGTTGATTCTTCTTGTTCTTCTTTGATGGAGATGTGATCTTCTTCTTCTTCTTCCTTTTTGTGATCTTGTATCATTGTATCAGTTCTTGAGAGTTATCATGTTGTACTTCTTTTTGGTTATTACATATTTGCATACCCTACGACATGTGTAGTGGATGTAAGTTATCATGGTTACCTTATGGTACTAGTTGTATCTATGTTATCTTTTATGTGATGTTGCATTTATCTTTCATTTATTTATATGATTTTTTAATTATGTCTAATCTAATTTAATAATTTTATATTCACATAATCTTCATCATGGAATCCTTGAGAGTTGTAACCTATGTGAGTTGTTCATTTCATTATATTGCTTTCGCATTGTAAAACTTTGATGTTGTTGAATGTTAACACTTTAAAAACAAATTATTCTGCAAACTTATAAGCATGTTTAGGTTAAGTCCTCCTGGGTTCCCTGGCGGGGCATTACACAAATGATGAAGAACTTGAAGCTAGTTTGGAGAAATCTTTGAGTGAAAGTGATACTGAGCATGATGATATAGGATTTGTAGCAATAACAAAAGAAAATCTTGAAATTGAAATTAAGGAAGAAAAAGCTTTAGTTTCTCAAGTACAAAAGAAATTTGATTGGATTATAGATAGTGGTTGTTCACATCGTATGACTGGAGACATGAAAAATTTCATAAAGTTTAACAATTATGATGCAGGAGATAGAGTTGGAAACAATGCACCTTGTTTGATTAAAGGGATAGGATCTATTACTCTTGATGGAAAGACTAATATTGATGATGTTTACTTTGTGGATGGTTTGAAACATAATCTTTTGAGTGTTGGACAGCTAGTTGATAAGGGATATCAAGTTTGGTTTACTGAGAAAACTTGTGTAATCAAAGACAGAGATGGTAATTTGATTGGCACTAGATCTAGAACTAGAGGTAATGTATTTCAGTTGAATCCTACTGAGATGACATGTTTAATTACTAAGATTGATGACAGTTGGTTATGGCACAGAAGATTTTGTCATATAAACTTTGATAACATTGTGAAAGTGAGTACTACACTTGCAATAAGAGATTTGCCTAAAATTATGAAGCCTACTAAAATGATTTGCAAGGAATGTGTGATGGCTAAACAGAAGAGAAGCCCATTTCCCAACAAGAAGTTTACAACAGTAGAGAAGTTGGAGATTGTTCATACAGATTTGAGCAGTCCTACAAGGACTAGAGGATTCTATGGAGAAAGGTATTTTATGATTCTTGTTGATGATTTTACAAGAATGATGTGGATTGCATTTCTTAAAGAAAAGTCTGAATCATTTGATAAGTTTAAGATAATTAAGAACAAAGTTGAGAATGAATCTGGAATGAAGATTAAATGTTTGAGATCAGATAGAGGTGGAGAATTTACTTCAAAAGAATTTAACATTTTTTGTGAAGTGAATGGTATTAAGAGACAATTTTTAGCCCCTATGACACCTGAACAAAATGGTATTGCAGAAAGGAGGAACAAATCAGTGACTGAAGTAGCAAGAGCTATGTTATTTGAGAATGACTTGGTGAAGATATTCTAGAGAGAAGAAGTGAACAAAGCAGTGTATACAATGAATAGAGTACAAATTAGAGCAAACACAGACAAGACACCCTATGAACTATGGTTTGGACATGCACCATCAATTAAGTATTTTAAAATTTTTGGAAGAAAATGTTATATTAAGAGAGATGATGACATTGGAAAGTTTGATCCTAGAAGTGATGAAGCTATATTTCTTGGATATTCATTGAGAGCAAAGATTATAGACATTACAATAAGAGAACTAAGACTATTGTTAAGAGCGCAAATGTTAAAGTTAATGAAAAGTTCAAAATTCAAGAAAGATGCTTGATTATGAATCAGATGAAGGAACTTAACCTAGAACTAATCCAAAGACTACTGAATTATTCTATGAAACTGATAGTGATTTGTTGAATGAAAGCCACAGTGAAGGAACCATTGAAGAACCTACAGCAGAAACAAGTACTGGGACAGTGACACCTAACAGGAACCTATTAAGGAATCATCCTATTGAGCAGATTATTGGAAGCATAAACAGAGGAGTTTTGACATGAAATAAGGTACAAGAACAGTTCTGTTTGATTTCTCAAATTGAACCTAAATCTACTAGTGAAGCCTGTGAAGATGAACATTGGATTAAAGCTATGAAAGAAGAACTAGATCAGATTGAAAAGAACAAGACATGGGAATTGGTCCCTAGACCTAAAGATAAGAATGTTATAGGAACAAAATGGGTATTCAGAAACAAGATGAATGAACAAGGAGAAGTTGTAAGGAACAAAGAAATATTGGTATGTAAAGGATACTCATAGCAAGAAGGAATTGACTATGAAGAAAATTTTGCACCAGTAACAAGAATTGAACCAGTAAGAATGTTTTTGGCCTATGCAGCTTACAAGAAATTCAAAGTGTATCAAATGGATGTGAAGTCAACATTTCTAAATGGAGAATTGGAAGAAGAAGTCTACATTGAGCAGCCTGAAAGTTTTCATTTAACTCAAGAAGGAGACATGGTATGTAAACTAAAGAAAGCTTTATATGGACTGAAGCAAGCACCTAGAACTTGGCATGTGAGATTGGATTAGTATTTGTTAAAGTTAGGATTTACAAATGACACAACTGATAGAAATCTATACACAAAGGAAATTGAAAATGGTTTGTTGTTTGTTGTTATTTTTGTTGATGATATTATCTTTGGAGGAGAAGATGAAGCCAGTGATAAATTTTCAAATGAAATGAAGACTGAATTTGAAATGAGTATGATTGGTGAAATGAAATACTTTTTAGGATTGTAGATAACATGAAACAGTGATGGTATCTTTGTAATTCAGACAAAGTACTTGAATGATTTATTGAAGAGATTTGGAATGGAGAGCTATAAACTAGTTGGAACACCTATGGTAACTGGACATAAGTTATCTAGCACAGATGAGACTCCTACAGTGGAACAGAAAAAGTATAGATCTATGATTGGAGGATTATAATATTTGACTCATACAAGACTTGATATAGCACATGCAGTTGGAATTGTAGCAAGATTTCAAGCTGAACCGAGAGAATCACATTATGCAGTAGTAAAGAGGATATTGAGGCACTTAAGAGGCATAACTGAGTATGGATTGTGGTATGAAAAATCTGATGATTTTACCCTATGTGCATATACAGATGCTAATTGGGGAGGTAGTTTTGATGAAAAAAAGAGTACCAGTGGTGGAGCATTTTTCCTTGGAGGAAGATTGGTTTCTTGGCAAAGCAAGAAGCAGAACTGTATCTCACAGAGTACAGTAGAAGAAGAGTATGTGGCAGCAGCAAACAATTGTAATCAGATAATTTGGATGAAGCAAATGTTGAAGGATATTGGAATAAAATTTGTTGAGCCTTTTGTTATACATTGTGATAAGACTAGCATAGTTAGTATGTCTAAGAATCATGTGTTACATTCTAAGACAAAGCATATAGAGATAAAGTATCATGTAGTGAGAGAGAAATTTGTAGAGAAAGAATTCAGACTTGAGTACATAAGCACAAAGGAGTAGATTGCAGACATATTTACAAAACCTTTGCCTAAGGATACATTTGTGTATCTGAGAGGTATGCTTGGGGTTATGCCCCAGCCTACTTTTGAGAAGTGATGCAGATTGTTGCATCTGTCCAATGGTATATTAGCCTTATCTTTCTTTTAGACTGGATGGTGGTACTTCCTCTATGGGGGAGTATGTGTATCTGAGCTGAGTCATAAGGACTCTAGTGAATGTAATTTCTGAACAATGTCTTTTGACATTGAAGTTGTTGAAATAATGATGAAACATTTGTCATTGATGTCAATGGGGGAGAAGTATACATGAAAAACCATCTGTTAGAGAGAACTGAATAGGAAAATGAAGCAAGATTTGATTGATGAAGAGGATTTGAAGCATTTTCAGAGCAGTAGTGTTGCAGTGTTGGATTTATGGAACTTGAATGTTTTTTCATCTATGTTTCCATCAATGCCAATGGGGGAGATTCTTAGGAATGAATGCTAAATATATCCTATGGGGGAGTATTCACATCCATTCTTTAGCAGTTTTTGTTGCATGCATGACTGTGATTTTCATTGATGTCAACACAATGATCTATTGAAGATTAGCAGGGAAGCAGATGGTGTTTGATTTAGCGCACTTGGGATATTGAAGATGAAGCTATGATAAGTTGAGAACTTAATCTATGATGTTCTATAAGATTATGGTTAAGAGCACAGATGGAAATTCATTTTTTCATGACAATTATGAGGAAATCAGTGGAAGCAGTATTCAGGCAGTGTTCCTGAGTAGTGGTTTGTGGAAATCGGATGATATCTCCTAATCCGGATTGAATCTAGTTATGTGCAGTTGGAGAGAAGTTGAAGACATGTTTTTAGTGACGTAGATGAGATCACAAGATCTGAGATCGCTCAAGTGAAGAATTATCTTAATTGGAAGCTGACAGTTTTGTGTAATTTTGATATGGAAAATTTTATTTTGTAATTTGTATGCCGACTCATTTGTAATTACTTGAGTATGGTATAAAGGAAGGAATTTTTTCTTTGTTGTAATGTATGTAATGTAAGTGTGAATGAAGAATTTTTGAAAGAGAAATTGTGGAAAGAGGATATGCAAAGTATAGAGATCTGGTATTGAGATCTGAAGAAGCAGTTGGTGCAATTTGGCATAGTCAGAGAAGGAGTGTTGAATTTTTGAGATCATTAATCTTGTGGTATTATTTTGTTGAGTAATACTAAGATCAGTTGGACAGTGTGTTTGGTGATCTTACCTTGAATCTGTTTGGGCAGTGGATCCTTTTGTCTTCCATAACTCCTAATCGAGTTAGAATCTTTTAGCAGGGATTCAAAGTCTCCTAATAGGGACTCATATGTACTGAATGTATTTCATAAGACTCCTAACAGATTCCATCCTCTCACAAGGAACTTTCATATTAGAGCATCTTTTGTGGGCATCATTCTCACTGGGGTTTACTCTTTGATCAAGAGGTTCCCTAGTCAACATATCTTGTGTCATTGTGTTATTGTGCATGTATATCTTTCTATGGTTGTTGATTACATTTCTTACATGGTTAAAATCTATTAAGGTTGATAAAAGTTATATTTATCTGATAACTAATTCACCCCCCCCCCCCCCTCTCTCAGTTATCTTGGTGGACTTTAATTTCTAACATAGTGAGAGTCACAACCTAACATAATTACAACCCTTTGAAAGAGTCACTTCCTTATTTAATTTTCATTCCTTTCTTCTTCCATTAATCATTATTTAACTCTTATGCTCTACTTTTCTTCCTTTCTCCATATCTCCTTTCAAATGAAATCTCCTCCCTTTTATAGCTCATATTGAGGGAGTCACAACTCTTCATTGTGTGCATCTTGACTGAAAATTAAACTTAATTAACTTGTAATTATATCATATTATATTTTATTATTATTAATTTAACTATTTATTTTTATATTTTAATTTATTATTATTTACTACTACATCCTATTTCAAAATGATGACAGTACAATCCACCCCACCCAAGATTTCTTTTCCTCAAGCAATGTTGGTTTTGATCTTGTCAATTGAACCCTTTGTTGATATGAAGGATATTAAATCAACCTTTGAATATTTTTCACTTGTATTGTTTCTTTCAATATCTTGGTTACATTCCACCCTATACTATTGTGACTTCCTTGAAGAGTTGTTAAAGTATTTTCCATACAGTTAATATAATCTAAGTATGCCCTTGCTTTTTTTTCATGAATATATTGTTAATATTTATTATTATACTTTGTTGACAACATTCTCAACATGTTTCCTTTAACATATAATTACAATTAGTAGGTAACTTCCTATACTCATCAAGGGATCTTGTAATGAACATTTTCATCAATGCTAAGCATAAAGTAATCATAAAACATATATGGAATAAGCACATTTAAAAAATATCAAACACAAAGCAACATATAAATACACATAAGACATGAAGCATTTATGCAAAATACAAGGCATACATGATAAAGGAACTTATGGAGTAAACATGTTGGAAACACATCAAGCATGAAGAAAACATGTAAAAGGAACACACATATAGAAGTGAAATGTTGGCCTACTCGATTTTATTTTTTGATTCCGCTAGCTAGGAATATTAATTCTCTAATTGTAATTGTAATTTCACTTTTTGGATTATCACATATTTTTCCCTAAAATCACAAATCCAATAAAACAAGGAACATAATATAGTTAAAGATATAACTTTATCCAAATGATGTAAAGAAAGATAGATCCTTGTTGATATCATGTAATCATCTTAGACAAATATTGAAGGTACAATTATAATGCTAGGGTTAAAGAACATATATCCATAATCATCTTAGTCATATAACATATCTGATTTATTATTTGGATTCAAGAATAATGGAGCTCAGAGAAAGAGATGTGATAGGATGCCCAAAGTGATCCTCTACCCTAGGCCTAAGAGATAACATACTATTCATCTTGGCCTCATGTGGTCTTTCACCATCTATATGAGGTGGTGTTCCTAGTGATGAGTCTTATATATGTTCTCACTCATAATGCCACCCTTATGCACCCTCCTATGATTGAGAATCCCTTGAATCTATCACAAATTGTTCAATGTAGATGTTGGAGGAGAAACTATGATAGGTTACCCAAAGTGATCCTCTAATCTAGGCCCAATAATGGATATACTATCCCTATTGGCCTCATATGGCCTTCTACCATCCATATGAGGTGGTGTATATAGTGAGAAATCCTATATATTATATTATCCCTCCTTATATTATTGTGTACCCAAATCTATCCTCAACCCTGGGCCCAAGAGAGGATATACCATCCCCCTTGGCCTCATGTGGCCTTTTTCCATCCATATGAGGTGGTGTACCTAGTGAGAAAGCCTAAAGAATTTCTCCCTCTTTGTATCCCCTTCCTAAACTTGTCATGATTGAATATTTTTATTTGGAAATCCTCACAACTACTTGTGTCTAATAATATTGTGTACAAAATATATTATTTAATATGTAATTATATATTTACATATACCAAGCATACATATTTAAATAAATATTCTAACATACCACAATAAACAAGAATGTTTTTTATTAAAATCAACAGCATAAAAAGGGTGTTAACTCTTACACAACCACATCCCAAGGGCATAAAAGGTGTTCCATACCAAAATAATAGTAAGGTGTTAGAAAATACAAAATACAAAACATAAATAGAACACTAGCATAAAGGCTAGTATCCCTCCTCAAGACTGGGAGGGAAACTCACTCACAACATTTGGAGAAGAATGTGAGTTTAAAGAACTATTTTTTTGCATTGTTTGGAAATTTTCCATCCAATGGTTTCCTTAAGATCCCAACCACAAGGGGGAGCAACTCATGAAACTCTATTTGGAAATTTTTCAGCACAAGGGGTAGAGTATTGAGAGAGTTGTACATTACTAGACAAGTATTGGAGCAGAGAATGAGAAGGAGATGAAGAAGGGTCATCATGGCCAAAGGGGGCCACACTAGTATGAGTGAGAGTGGTATTCCAATTTATAGCAAGAGAATCACCTATATTTACAGCAATAACATCACCCATATTTGTAGCAAGAGCATCACCCAAGTTTGCAGTAGAAGCTTCAACCTCATTGTGAGTCTACAAATATTCATCAAAGGAAGAATCAAAAGTTGGGATAATAAAATGTTCCTCACAAGCATCTTTCCACCATGTGGCAATGTCTTTACACCATATGAGAGAATAATTAGTTTCCAAGTGACTAGAAGAGAAACACCAATGGCATCAAAATGGGATGCCCTCATAATCCACAACTTGATTCCATGGCCTATCCCCCACCATGAGAAATACATCTCCAGGGAGAGGTGTGGAGATATCAATGTCCACCAAAATACGTTCAAAAGTAGAGAGACCCATAGCTCAAATATTCTCATCCACCTTTATGAAGCAACCAATAGATTTGTCAATGGCCTCAAAGAAAGAGTTCTCCCAAAAATGTAGGGGAAGGTAGGGGAGTCAAACCCACACTAAAAACATGATAATTGGTTGAATAAGAGGATTAAAGGAAACTATCCATGGTTTCACCGAAAGAGAGTGGGGTCCTCCAAACCCATAGCTTTCTTAGCACTAAATCTCATTCTTCTAAATAAGTAAAAAGATCAATAAAAAGAACCTTTACACAAGGTAAAATCTTAATATTACTAAGGACCAAGGGTCTCAACTAATTCATCACCTAGCGATGACAATCTAGAAGAGAAGGCCAAAAGCCAATGAATCTACAAACTAACCCACAACATTGGTAGAAATTCACATTTTTTAGCACATCTACACCCCACACCACCATAGGAGATATCTTGGCATGGGCAAGAGATCAATATTTCTTCTTTGAAGATACAAATTTGGCAGCACGAGTAAAAATTTGTCCACCAATAGCTAAAAACCCAATACTAGGTCTCTGAGAGGGGTGTCTAGTAGACATCATTATAGAAGAAACCCTACCTCTAGCATTTTCAGAAGTATTACCCCCACAAAAAGTGGGGTAGCACCTAATGCATCCATCCTAGAAAGCCTCAAGGTGGGTGGAACTGAGAAAAAAATAGAAACATTTGTTGCTTCATTAAGCCCAACAACAGTTGTTGCTTCATTAAGCCCAACAAAATTTGTTGCTTCACTACTGGTAGTAGTCTCCACTGTAGTAAGGGCATCAATAGAAGGGTTCAGAAGAGGATCCAAACTAGAGGGAGTCATTGGAAAACTAGGGGGGTCGTTGGAGGAATTCAAAAAAATCTTTATCCCGCCCATTTTTTGCTATCGACTCCACCTATTGTTAATTTTTTTATAAACAATACTTTTTATTATTAAAGTAGCCTAACAAGGGGGATGACCCTTACATAAACATGGCTCGAAGGGAAAAAAGATCAAGCCATCAATAGCACATAGCCAGCACAACAGATGTTAGATACAAAGAAAAAACACAAAGTACAAAGGCTAAAACCCTTTAAAGGAAGAGTCAAACTCACACCACAAGAGAAGATGAGCAATATTTCTTCTTACACCGTCAAACAATTGTCCAGGTGATGTTATCCTTAGGCTCCCTCATGAAGGAAACTTCACTAGGGCAGTTGTCAACACAATGGCCAAAGTGTTGAAGAAGTTGAGAAGTGTCAGAAAAAACTTGGTGCAAAGCATAAGCAGAAGTAGTAGGAGTGGAATGGTCCTTGTGGCCAGAGGGGGTTTCACATGTAATGCCCCACGAGGGAAACCAAGAGAAATTAACTTAAAACATGTTACTAAGTTTACCAAATATTTTTTTCTTAAGAGTTTACAATAAAAAAAAAATAACAATGTGGAAGCAATATAACATAAGACAATACATACTCAGGGAATTTTAAAAAGTCTATGTTGGGGTTTGCAGGCTCAGTTCATCATGTTGTGTCTGCGAAGGGGCTTGCTCTTGTGGGTGTTTCTTTGGGTCCTCCTAGATTGTTGCCTCCTTCATTAGCTAATGGCCCTATCGCCCATTTTGTTAATGCTAACTCTAGACTAGTTGTAGCTGCTATTGACCATGTTGGTGTGGATTCTTACACTAATGTTGTCTCTAAGGTTGTGCATAGGATTGGGGGCTCTTCTCATAGTGTACCTTCTACTGTTCTAATTTTCATTTGTGGTTCTCTCTCTGTTAAGCTCTCTGCTATTGCTAAAGGGGAGCTAGATAGTTGCTCTGAGACCCTTATGGAACAAGCCCTATTGCCCATTCTGTTAATGCTAACTCTAGACTGGTTGTAGCTGCTATTGACCATGTTGGTGTGGGTTCTTATGCTAATGTTGCCTCTAAGGTTGTGCATAGGACTGGGGGCTCTTCTTGTGGTATGTCTTCTAGTGTTCTGATTTATGTTTGTGGTTCTCTCTCTATTAAGCTATCTACTGTTGCTGAAGGGGAGTTGGATAGTTTCTCTGAGCCCCTTATGGAACAAGCTCTGATATGTCAATTTTGGGGGTTATGGCCGAGTCTGTCCCAACTTCATGATTGGATTTCCTAAAAATGGGAACCAATAATATCAGATAATGTTCACATATTTTCCTTAGCTAAAGGTTTCTTTGTAGCTAAATTTGACAGATATAAGGATAGAACTAAGATCTTGTGTGAAAATTTCTTCAGCTGGGAGGAGGATAAATTTTTGCTTATAGTAAAACCCTGGCACCCAGATTTTAATCCCTCCACTAAAGTTTTCAACAATATTCCTATTTGGGTTAGACTTCCCAATCTCCCTCTCCATCTCTGGCAAGGTGTTGTCCTAGAGGAGGTGGGGGAGGCTTTGGGGGATTTTCTTCTTATTGATCATGATTCTTCTAATATGTACCATTCTACCTTTTCCTGCATTCTGGTAGATATTGATATTTCGCAGGGTCTTCCAGCTAAAATTAAAATTGAATCATCTAAAGGCTTTTGGATGAAACAACTGGATTATTAGGGTATCTCCTCTAGGTGTAGAAAATGTTTTAAAATAGGTCATCATGCTACACATTGTAGTTCTAACTTCAAAAAGAAGAAATTCCCTCATACTTGGTGGAAGGATGCTTCCACCAAGCATTATACAGTCCTAAAAATCTCTCCTCATATTTTGAAGGAATCTAATCTTGTCTCGAGCTCTCAAAAGCCTATTGTTGAAAAAATTGGCTCGAAACCTATTCTACCTCCTGTCGATCCTATTGGGATTGGTGTTGATGCTACTAATAATATCCCTATTGTACAGGGACCCCCCTTTCCTTTACTGGTGGATTCTAGGCTTTCTATTGGTGGCTTTGTGGTTGTTGTTCATGCCAGCCCTGCTGGTGTGATTATTGTTGAGGACTTTGGTGTTCATGTCTCTCTTGTTGGGAGTAATTCTAGCTTTGATTCGGAATCGATGTTGGGGGTTGGTTCCTCTATTTTGAATTCATTGTGATGGCAAGATGAGGCTGCGAGAGTCGAAGATGGTTGGATCACTGTTAAAGGGAAATAATATAAGAAATCCTCCTCTTCATTTGACATGACCCTTCATTCTCATAAAAAGTGGAAATTTGGATAGCTTTGCTACTATCTTCTTAGGACTGATGTTTTTAATGATCATATTGTTGTAGTGTTCTGGGTTTGTTTTTTTAGTGTCCTGCCTTTTATTTTGGTTGGACTGATTCATTTTGGGAGCTTTAAATGTACTATTTTAAGATTTTATATGTTAAAGGGTTTCAGGGCCCATTCAAAACCTGTTGTTACCTTTAATCAAAAAAAACATAAGACAATACATACTCAGAAATGTAACTAATTTAAAGATTACAATTCTCAAGGGTTCCATTACATAGAACTACATAAATATAAATTAATCTACAAAGTAAATTCCATAACATAATCGTAGCATATATCTTACATACATTTTAAAACCTAAATTAAAGTATTCATAATTCTTTACTTAATCCTAATGAAAAGAACACAAATCATTAAGTACACTAACATATCCATTACAACTAAATAATAAGATGCATTCATTACATCAATATAGTTAAGGTACATACAATAAGATACAAACTAATACATCATAGTCTTCAAAATAATACTTCCAATGCACATGTCGCAGGGGTAACAATAGTACATTACAAAAATATTATACATCTCTAGAATCAAGGTCACTAACCACTACATAAAATGGAATTCAATATATACATCTCATGATGATAAGAAGAAAGTCTCCAAACAACAAACAAGAAGATAGAAACGGCATCAAGGATCATCCAAGCACAAAGTCACGAATGTTGGATCTCAATGGTAATAGAATCACTACCACCCGACCACGTGGAACCAAGAATTCCACTCCCACCGTGTTGACGAGATAGCACCAAGCCTCACTCAAGGAAATATTAAAACAAGAAAGACTAATTTAATGGTGCACATGGTAAAATGGTAATAAGTGGTTACAAGGTTATCAAGTATAAATGAACATGACAAAAAATAGTTGTACCAAATGCTTGTGTAGGAACCTAGGACACATATAGGGAAGTTTCATCACATACGTCTAACCCTTGAACTTCATCTTGGCGGCCTCTCTAGACCCCAGCACCCAAGTGACCATATGTGGTATCAGTAAACCTCTCAAATAGACAAGGCTATCAACTTTTCCAGAACACACACCACACTAGGCAGAAAACATCATCTCACACATCATAGCCTGTACTAGCGCTCAAGGCATGGTGAGGTACACAATTATCTTATTAATGTTTTCTCTCAATAAATTTATTAAGTTATCACTTATTAAATCAACTTACAAAGGATACCCTAGCAGCCACTTTAGGGTTATGGCACCTCCAAAGTAAGTCACTTCCCCTCTATGCTCCTAGATAACCTACCCTAATAGTCCCAGCAAAAAGAACCAAGGAAAAAGGAAAAAGAAAATCATAAAAGATATTCATAAATCAATTAACCATCAATGTCATCAAAGACAAGTGTTGGAGCATAAAAAATAACTCATCATATACAAGGATCCAAACTATCCATCCCATATTGGACATAACAATCACCAATTCATAGGGTAACCATATCGCAAGATAAATCAAGTCAACAATGAAATAAATCTTCGACCATGGAGTACAACATAATCCAAAGACCATCAGTCAAATCATAGAACAACCATATCAGAAGAACCAAGGTGACCAAGTTAATTAAGACTCCAAACAATAATGATTGTCACCTTCTATGGTTAAATAACATAAAGATCAAGGACTTAATAGAAACCTAACATAAATCCTAGTTACACTCAAAACAACATGTGAACCAGTCATGACACTAAAAAGGTTATGAACATTCCACAGAATAAACCTATACTATAAAAACCATAAAATAATTCAAGTATAGAAAAAAAATTTCCACCTAAGGCATCAGTCTACCCGTATAGACAAATAATTTATAACAAGATTGACAAAATAAAACTTATAATCACAAATCACTATGACATAAAGCATACACAAATGAGGTGTATTTAATATCTTATCAAATTGAATATTGTTATTAATTTAGATAATCTTAAGCCATAATCAACTTAGTTACCAACAACATCGAGTTAACTATAGAAAATATCAATTCAACTTTTATAAATTAATTTGTAATTATCATGCCCAAAAAGTGCACAAAACACAACTACAATTTTTTTCTAAAACCTACTAACCAACTACAAACATACCAACATACGCAACTAAGAAGTGAAATATTATCTAGCACAAGTTTTCTACGTGCACCAAAATGATGCAGAGGGAAAATAGATAACTGAAAAGTCTAAGTGGTCTAGAAACATCACAAGGGTCAAACCAGAGAAGGTTGACCAAGTTTGACCAAAAGTCAAATTTCACCGAACAGCTTCCAAACTATCCTATAGGGTTCCCTAGAATGCAAGCTTTGACTGGCACGCAAATTGAGATAGTTGACTAAAGTCAACCAGAGTTGATCAAAAAGTCAACCATGCACCAAACAACATGCAACAAAGTTAAAAAGGTTCAAAACTTAACAAGAAATACTTGGGCATGCAAAATGAGACATTTGACCTAGGTTTGACCAAGGGTTGACCAAAAGTCAACTGTGCCCAAATATGACCAATGATGATCTACTAAGGTTTAAAACATAATATAGACTATTTTGTGCACGCAAACAAAGGTGAATGCCCTAGGTTTGACCAAGGGTTGACCAAAAACTCAACTGTGCACAAAATAGTCAACATGACCATTAAAGTCAAATTGACTTGAGGCTTGACCAAAGGAAGAAGAAATAAAACCCAAAGATGACTTTAACGTTCCCTAGCTAAAAAGTTAGAGTTATACTAAAAGTTTGATATTCTAATTAATTAACTCCAAATATAAAATTATCCCATTTACATAGTTACAAAGTATTGAGAAATAAATCTAATGCAACACATCGTAATTCGAACATTTCGATATTTTAATCTAATACGTTTAGGCCAATGTTTTCAAATGTTAAAAAAATAATAAGCTAAAATAAGTTATTTAATAGATTTAACCCAATTTTCACGTTGAAACGTCTGGAATGAATTAGGAGTTACTAATTCTAATTTAAACATAAATAAAAGTTGAATTTAATTCTAAAACAAAATCTGTCTAAAAAAAAGTTTAAGTTCCCTATAATGACTTAGACTTTACTAAATACAATTTAATCTTTATAAAATTTAATTTATTTAATATACTTGAAACACCGAAATACTTAATAATAATAACACCCGTATTATATTCTTTTTTTTATAATTGCTGGTGCAAAATTAATTTCCTGAATTTCAACACAGCAAGTATGTAGATAATTAATTTTTAAAATTTGAATACATAATTGCATTCATATTTTATGGCTTAACAATATGTAGGAATCGAAAATTTAATCTAGACATTTTTATTTTTTGAATAATTTTTAAGAAATTTTCTAAGTACAAAAACAAAATTCTCAAAAATATTTAACCACATACTTATACCAAAATTAATTTCTAAAATAAGCATAATTTACCAAATAACCTATTCATCAAATTACCCATAAATTTAAAAAAAAATCACTATAGTTCATACCTTTAAATTTTTAAAGGAAACTATGAATTTAATAAAAAACAATTAAATCTAATTATTCATAAATATTATTTCATAAAACTCTTTCCAATACAAAAATCAACTAATACATTTAAAACCTTAATTTCTATTTATTTCAAATGTATTTATAAAATCAAATGTTTGAATTGCAAGGGAATCCCTAATTCCAATTTCAAACATAACTAGAAATACAAGGTTTTCAATGAAATTTACAAGTTCAAATTTCCAAGCTCAACAAGTCTGTCAGGTCCTGCATCTAGCTAGGTATTTGATAGAGTGAGGTTGACCATGGAGGCTCACCTCCCAACCTAGGCCTTTTCAAGGCCACCCCCGAGCTAGGAGATCTAGTATGGAACAAGTAACAAACAGGAATAACAATCATGAAGGAAACATTCAACACAAAAAAATACTTAAGAGAATTTATCCAACATAGTTTAACAAGAGGAAGGTCTCCAAGAGACCTTCCTAAAATAGGGGTAGAGGTGGACTATCAGGAGGAGAAGCCATAGTATTATATACAAATTATCACAAGCCACACATGGACTTGGAAAGACCATCTTCAAAAGATGCGGTCTAAAAACTCCTTATGCCCTCCAAGTACCCGTAAGCCATACTTGGCATCATGGGTATCATGGAACCCCATGTTTATCCCTCCACACATGTGAGACTCTGCATAATCTTGGGTCTCTTCCTACTACCCTTCAAGGTTCTACCCTCCCTAGGGTGAGTGTGCCTTGAAGAAACCCATTCAAAATTGATTCCACAAAAGAAAAATAAGAATTTTGCAAAACAAGAATTTTCAAGAAAAACCTATAAAAAGTCATGGACTCCATTAATGGAGCTCCAAGCTCACATACATGTAAGAAAACTAATAAATTTACAAGAGGCCAACCTTAATCCAAGCCAAGGTTGAATTTCTGAAAGTTGAGTTCTCCTTCCAAGCAAGTCTTCCCTAAGCTCCTTCCAATCAAAAATGGTCTCTAAAACTAGAGAGTGGGTGAACACTCAAACCTTTCCTAAAACTTTCCATATAAAGGCAAAACTCTTAAAATATAGGAACCAGTCACAAGTGAGAAAGAAACTTTCATCCCCTTCTTCCCACTTGCCTTCCTTCTCCATAAATGGAGTGGAATGCAAATTTGGGAAGAAAATAGAGGTTAACCAAAACTACACAACTCTCAAATCCGCACAACTTTGGAAAGGAGACTTTTGGGGTGTCATAAATGAGATTAAAGGCTCTTAATAGGCTGAAAATGACCCCTAACCCCTATGGTACCAGCCTAGGTAGCTAAAATTGACCGTAGTTACCCCATAGGAGCCCAAAAGACCCTCATAAACCCCACCTAAAGTTTACCCACGGATTTTAAGACAAGGTTGACTATCTAAAAACTTCCCAACCTATGGTAACTTGGTACTACACTATAGTTAACCTCTAGTTCACCCTTGACTCAACCAAAAAAAAATTTACTACAAATTTGGCACATTTAATTTAAAACAAATGACAAGGCTAAATCACATACACAGTAACTAAATCAAATACACACCTGCAAACCACATTCACAAAATAACAACTATACAACAAGGTCCACATTTCTTTATACAAAGAGGACCTTGGAATGTACGGTTTATAATATAGGTTCCAATACTGGGTCCCCGTTTAGATCCATGGTCAACTATTCCTGCACACTCATTGCACACATCAGTAGGTCCAAAACAACATGATATAAAATGCAATACATCATTAATACTGCATGGTATAAAACTATGTCTGTGATTGAATTAACTAACATATCATCAGTTTCCTAAACCAATTTTCCATCACAATAGTATTTAACATAATAATACATCATATATGACATCATCATAAACTGGAACTGGATCAAAACATATAGTATCTCGAGTGTACCTTGATTACATAATCAAGTACCGAACATATAACATAGGATTCAACAGATCCTCAAATACATAAGTGTCTCAATAGTCAAAGTACGTCTATGAAATAAGCACTGAAAGCATGGAAAGAAAAGTAGTATAACTATGACTGTCAGGTAGGTCTCATAGTAATACTCTTAATACAAATTAACTTATTGGGTAAAATTACAAAATAACATTATAACTAAATTTTAACCAAAATCAATAATATAAACCTTTATAAATTAATTTATAAAAATATATATATTAATTTATTAATTTTAATTACTAAAAAGAAATAATATAATTAATTAACAATATAATGTATTCAAAAAAATGGCTTTTGCTTCCGCTTTTGCTTCCATGCGCGCTCAAGCCGCTCAAGGATTTCAAATCCTTTCTCCCACCCAAGCTCCCGCTCGTGGATCCTCGGCACTGAATGCCTCCTTGGATGCTACCTGCGGTAGGGTTACTGACGTCCCTATTGAAGGAAGGGTTGCGACAGTGGGTTCTTCTATTGGTGCCTTTGGTTCTTATGTTGATGTTGCTGCCTTTGAGGCTGGCCTCTATGGGATTTCTCCTCTCGCTCTTCAGGCACTATGAGGCCCCGAGTGGCTTCCCCTGTGACTATGAGTAATCCCATTACGGTGCAGTTAGATTTTGATATAGTAGATAAAATATTTGAATCTGTAGAGGTTTTCTCTTTGTATGCTGCTATATTTTGATTTAGGGGTTTTTGGCCTTCTCTTTCTGCTCTTCATGCTTGGATTACCAAACATTGGGAGCTGATCTTATCTGAAGATCTTTAGATTTACCCGGCTGCTAGGGGTTTTTTTATTGCAAAATTTGGTAATGTTGAAGATAGGAAGACTATCTTGTGTGATTATAGCTTCTCCTGAGATGACTGATTCCCCCTGATGGCCAAACCTTGGCATAAGGATTTCAACCCACTTTCAAAATCCTTTAACAAGATTCTTGTTTGGGTTAAGCTCCTGAATCTTCCCATGCATCTCTAGTTGCATTTTGTTTTGGAATCTGTGGGGAATGCTCTTGGGGATTTCCAGATCATGGATTTAGCAACCTCTGATGTTCTTCATTTGACTTTTTCTCGCATGCTTGTTGAGATGGATGTTTCTAAGGGTCTCCCTGAGAAGATTTGCTTGGCCTCTCCACAGGGCTCTTGGATACAGACTCTAGATTATGAGGGTATTCCCTTCCGCTATAGGAAATGTCACATGACAGGCCATGTGGCTGCTTGATGTTTATCTGAGAAGGTAAAATTTAAATGACCACCTTCTTGGTGGTTGGGTGTCTTTGTCGAGCATTATACTATGAACAAATCTTCAGCTGAGGTTAGAGAGCAAGTTGTGGGATCTTCTCAGTAGGTTCTTGCTTCTGTGGGAGTTGGTTCTATGACGGGTGATGTTTTGCCTCAGCCTGTTCTGGCTGATTCTACAGGGTCTGATGATGCTATGACTATTTTTGATGTCCAGACTATTGACTCTATTGTCCAGTCTACTATTTCTTTGGGCTCGCCCAAACTGGTTTCTCATAGGGAGAAAGTGTTGTTTGGTGTTGATTCTAATCCAGTTTGCCATGTGGTTTATTTATGTTTCTTCAGGGGTTTGTGATGCAGATAGGGTTGGTGAATCCAATGAAGGACTGACTGACCTTGCAGCCAAACCAATACGCAGTGGAAATACACAACAACACTAGATCTAAGATAAAAAAAGAATCTTTATTCATAAGTTCACTGATTACATGCAATGTGTCGAGCTGTAAGGCCTTCCTGGTTACAGCCAGATACAAAGCAAGTAACAGTCTACAAGATCTTGCAGGATCCAAATCTTTTCCACAACATCAGTATTCAGCTAGCCCAGGTCTGCAACACACAACACACTAGTAGGCACCCAGGGAAGATCTAAACTTATACTCAAACTTCCAAGAAATCTTCCTGTTCCTAAGCTCGCAAGCTACTAACTTCTCCCACCTAGTAATGTCCCTCCTTAAACAACTACCCAAGCATCTACTTAAATACTAAATCCCAGCCACAACTCGGCTCTACAAGATATACAAATATTAAATGTCAAAACATCATTCGGCTCTCAAATAGCCTTACAAATAAATAAACTCTCCAAGATGGCCCCAAACGGTCATCAGATCCGCATAGAAGAATGCAACACGCCAGATCTAGATCCCCACACATCTAACAGTCAATCCATAACTCGAGGAGCACAACCCAAATCATTGGAACCAGTCGGCCAAGATGATCCATCCAAACAATCCATTCGGTAAGCAAGAACACCAAGCAATAGAGGAAATAATTGAGCGCCAGTCAACCGACCACGCCAAGCATGACCGAGCAATGCAGTTATCATCGAGCATCAAGAAAACCAACGCCTTCAGTTACTGAGCATTCTTCAAAGACCGAGCAACCCTAGTAACCACATAAACCGAGCAACCAGTCACCCAAACTGAGCAAGTACTCCACCAAACCAATATCAAGACTAACAATCTACCTTCAAAGACAAACATATTTTTGGTTGATACAGGATTTCCAAGAATCCTAGGATGCTCCTGCATCAAACACCCTAGGTAAGAAATATTTTCTCATAAGGAAATCAGGAGCGTCTCAAGGGAATCAGAACAGGTATGCCGAATCTTTTCTTCACCCATATCTCTTCTTGTCCTTCACTCCAAGTAGTCTTCACCTTATTCATTTCTCCTTGCAATAGGTTCTTCTACTTTCCACTTTTCTTATCCTTTCGATTGGCAACTGATAGCAATCGACTCTGACCACTACCGATCACATTAGTGCCTCGGTAAGGCTCATCCTCTCCGGACTCCTCAATAAAATCAGTATCATCTACATCTCTTTGTGTCATAAATGTCATCACCTGTTGTATTATCTCTGTCAAAAAGACCATTTTTCTCTTAATCTCAACAAACTCTTCAGATATATCATTCTCCTTCTCTTTCAAACCAGGCTTTTTAGGAATAGGTTCATCAATCCTCTGCTCTTGAGGTTTGTCATAAGAAAAACACCTGATAACTCCACATCCCTTAACCCCTAATTCTTGTAAAGGTATCAGCTTATGCCGAGCTCCTTCATGCCTAACCACATAGGTGTTAGCACGACCATCAAACAAAACATCTTTGTCAAATTTCCAAGGTCTACCGAGCAATAAATGACAAGCATCCATAGGCAATACATCACACAATATCTCATCATGATAAGATCTAATTTGAAAATTAACCAAGCATTATTCTTCAACTCTAACCTTAGAAACATCTTGTATCCAACTAATCTGATAAGGATTAGGATGCTTCCTTCTTTCCAAATTCAACTTACTAACCATTTCATATGAAACAAATTTCTCAGAACTGCCACCATCAACTATGACATTACATACCTTATTCTTGCACTTACATCTAGTTCTGAACAAATTTATTCTTTGCACAGGAACCTGGACACATGTAGCTAATCTCCTAGTGATAAGTGTCTCACCTTTCTCTACAACATTCACAATATCCTCTTCAGCAGTCAATGCCACCCTTTTCTTAGGACAATGAAAACTTCTATGACCAGCTTCACCATAGTTATAACAAGTACTGGTGAATTCATTCTTCCACCTTCTCTATCCATTGTTGAAATTCTTAGTACCTTGACCACTACTACATCCCACATCAGACTTAGGATTCTCTGTCACATTTCCTCCAGCAACTGTCTCACCAATTTTACCTCCTTGGTTCCTATTGTTCTATTTACCTTCAAACTTCTTATTCAGCTTCTCTTCAATCTTTAATGCCATCTAATAAGAATCACCGATTGTTTTCATCTGAACAGTAAGTAACTCTTCTTGAATACTAGGTCTCAAACCATAGACATACCTAGCAACCTTCTCTTTATCAGCTTCAGAATGACCAGTCCTAATCAGGATTCTATAAAACTCCTTGGTATACTCCTGCACCGATTTTTTAGTCTGCTTCAAAGCTTGCATCTTCTTAAACATGTCCAATTCATAATCCACCGGAATGAATTACTTCTTCAACTTATCCACCATTCGGTTTCACTTAGTGATCTTTTCTTTTCCTCTTCTACCTTTTTCCAACCGAAATTCTCTCCACCAAATATTTGCATGACCTTTCAGCTTAGTCTTTGTCAATCTAACCCTATCAGGATCTTCTATTTCTTCATACTCAAAGTACTCATCCATCTCATTAATCTAATCAATCATCTCTTCTGGCCTAAGGCTTCCAGCAAATGCAGAAACTTCAATCTTAGGTCTTTTCCCAATCTTAGACATAGCTTTCAAGATTCTATTCTCTTTGAGATCTCTAGCTTATTCAAAATGATCTTCTTCCTTAGATTCATCATCACTACCCTCTTTCAAGGTAGGCTTCTTCTTTCTCAATTCCTCTTGCAAGTCTTGCACTTGTTTCTGCAAAGCCCTAAAATCATCAAGACTGAATTCTCCAGCAGCTTCTTCCTCTGAGATCTCATGATTTCTCCTCGGAGGCATCTTCAAATCAAGATCCAACCACAAACACACAAGATCCACTCGGCTCCAATAGGAACATACTTTTCTCAAAAAGGAACAAACGTCACTCAAACAGGAACAAACTTCGCTCAAACAGGAACAAACTTTGCTTTGATACCACCTGACATAGACAGGGTTGGTGAATCCAATGAAGGACTGACTGACCTTATAGCCAAACCAATGCGCAATGGAAATATACAACAACAACAACAACAGATTTGAGATAAAATAGGAATCTTTATTCATAAGTTCACTGATTACATGCAATGTGTCGGGCTATAAGGCCTTCCCAATTATGGCTAGATACAAAGCAAGTAACAATCTACAAGATCTCGTAGGATCCAAATCTTTTCCACAACATCAATATTCAGCTAGCCCAGGTCTGCAGCACACGGGTAGGCACCCAGGGAAAAGATCAAAACTTGTACTCAAACTTCCAAGCAATCTTCCTATTCCTAAGCTCACAGGCTACTAACTTCTCCCACCTAGTAATCTCCCTCCTTAAACAACTATCCAAGCATCTACTTAAATACTAAATCCTAGCCACAAGTCAACTCTATAGGATATATAAATATTAAATGCCAAAACATCAGTCAGCTCTCAAATAGCATTACAAATAAATAAACTCTCCAAGATGGCCCCAAACGGTCATCAGATCTGTATAGAAGAATGCAACACGCCAGATCTAGGTCCCCACAAGTCCAACGGTCAATCCATAACTCAAGGAGTGCAACCCAAATCAATAGAACCATTCGGCCAAGTCGATCCATCCAAACAATCCAGTCAGTAAGCAAGAACACCAAGCAACAGAGGAAATAACTGAGCGCCAGTCAACCGACCATGCCAAGCATGACCGAGCAATGCAGTTATCATTGAGCATTAGGAAAACCAACGCCTTCCATTACCAAGTGTTCTTTAGAGATCGAGAAACCCCGGTAACCATAGAAACTGAGCAACTAGTCTCCCAAATCGAGCAAGTACTCCACCAAACCAAGATCAAAACTAACAATCTACCTTCAAAGACAAACATATTTTTGGTTGATACAGGATTGCCAAGAATCCTAGGATGCTCCTGCATCAATTTGGTAGAATGATGCTACTAAGTCGGAGGATGGATGGACAACTGTGAAAGGAAAGAAACCAAAGTCATATGTTCCTCCTTTGGATATGAATCTTCGGTCCTACAAGGGTGGCTCTAAATATAAATCGTAAGTACCCTTGTTGAGGACTGTTGTCCCTTGGTGTGGTTTTTTGGTGGTAGTTCCCTCTGTTGTGTTGGTGGTCTCCATTGTTGTGTCTGGGCCTTTTATTGCTATATCTTTTGAGTTATTGTACAAGTTTTCAAGTACTTTCAAAACCTGTTTTTACTTAATCAAAATAATATAATCTATTCAATTAATAAAATTTAATAATATAAATAAAAATGTTATTACTAAATTTAATACACATTAAAATTTAATATAAAAAAATATTTTAGTGGACAACAAACAATCACAATTAGCCAAACCGTAATTGTCAAATCATAATTAGCCAAACCTTAATTGTCAAATCACAATCTTGTAGTGGACAACAAACAATCACACAAAAGAAACGGGCATGAAGAAGACAAGCTTTTTTTGAATGGAAAATACAAAGAGGATTCAAAACCCTACCTTGCATCCAAGAATGATCTGAGAAAAAAAGAGGAACACAATCCAAAATTTCAACTTTCAATAAATTTCTTTCAAAACTAAAACCAGAGCCAAAACTTGTCTCCCTAAAAATGACCAAAAAGACCTCTAATATAGAAAAACCAAGAACTAGGGTTGAAAACATACAACTCTCAATTACAAGAATGAAACTTAACCGTTAAAAATAATAAAATAATTAACTCAAAATCATAAAAATTAGAACTCAACTCCAACCTCGTTTATATCAATCCTTTATTTGAAAGAATTATTTATTTAATTAATAATTCCAATTCATGCAAATCACTCAACTTTTAATCTTATAATTATATTTCAATTTTATTTACTGAATGTGCAAATTTAATTGCATAATAATATTTAATTAATAATTAATATTTTTTAACATATTAATAATATACAAATTGATAATTAAATATCAATTTATTAATTTATTAAAATAATTATAACTAATTCTAGTTAAGTATCTTAACTCAACCTTCTAATTTAGAGCTGATAAATCAATTCATTTTAATTGGTCTGCATATAATCACATGATTATATTTTAATTATAAATTAATATCTTTAGTACCACTTAATAAGCAACTTAATAAATAAAATCAATTATATTAATCAAACATTTAATTTAAATTTTGATTTAATATTTAATTAAATCTTTATTTTCATAATTTAGACTTTTAATTAAATCTTTTAAATAATCAATGATATTTAATTAATTTTTATTAATTAAATATCTATATATTTAATATTTTTATATTCATAAGATATAATTATTTTAATCTCATAAGTAACCTTAATTAAATATTTAATGCATTGCTAACACAAAATTCACATCAAGACACCTGACAAACACGATATTGAGGCTACCTTGTTGGGGTCTGAAGAATCGACTGAAGAGGGTTGGTCAAAAGTGGACAATAAAAAGACAGTTAAAAATGTTAAGAAAAATAATAATAAAGGTGTGCAAAAGAAGAATGCCTCCTCAATTCTCAAAAGCACTAGGAGCAGTAAGAATGGAGATGTGGGAGCTCCCCATGTTTCCCCAGGAAGGCCCTCAAATCAAAAAAGGAGAGCTCTTGAGACTAGTAAGAGCTTAGCGGATGGTAGTCAAAAAACCATCCTAGAGTCTGGTTCATTCCATAAACAATGAAGTTTATTTCTTGGAATGTAAGAGGATTAAATAATCCTCACAAGCAAAGCATGGTTAAAAACATGATCAGAGATAATAAACCTGATATTATTCTTCTTCAGGAGACTAGTATGTCTAAGGATAAAGTTGAGAAACTCCAGTTTTTTAGTAATGGTCTTTCCCTTGGAACTGATGTGGAGGGGGCTTCAGGGGGTATAGTGACAACTTGGAACTGCAATTTCATTAAGGGGGAAGTGATACCCAAGGAAATAATGTGACTAATATTAGATTATGGCATATTAAAGATGGCACTTCATGGGTGTTGACTAATATCTATGCTCCGAATACTAGGTGGGGGAGGAAGTCTTTTTGGAGGGATGTTTTTAGATATAGGAGAGATTTTGCTAATGAAGGATGGATCATTATGGGGGACTTGAACACTCCTTTAAAGGAAAATGAGAAACTTGGGGGGTAGCCAGCCCAATCTGGAAAATAGAACAGATCTTATGGACTTTATTGATAGCCAAGAGTTACATGACATTGACTTGCAGGGGATAAATTATACTTAGACCAACTAGAAAGTGGGAAGAGAGCTAATTCAGGTCAGACTTGATAGAGCACTTGCAAGTAGAAAATGGTTCAATAATTATTTTTGCTCTTTATCTGCCTATATTAGAGTTGGTTCTGATCACTACCCGATCACCATCAGTGCTGATTTCAATGGGTTGAAAAGAAACTTCCCTTTTCACTTTGAGAAAATGTGGACTATTCACCCTAACTTGGAAAATCTGATTGAGGAATGGTGGAGTATTAGGATTAAAGGAACGGCTATGTTCAAAGTCGCAAAGAAACTAAAAAATGTGAAGGACAATATAAAGAAATGGAACAAAGAGACCTTTGGAAATATCTTTACCAACAAAAAGAAAATTGTAGAAGAGCTGAAGGAGATTCAGGATAGTATTCAGAAAGATGGGTATAGCCTTTTTACTAAAGATGAGGAAGATACTAAACTGGTTGAATACCATGACATTATCTCAAAAGAAGAATGCTTCTGGAGGCAAAGGTCTAGAAAGATCTTTTTAAAGGAAGGGGACAGGAACTCTAAATACTTCTTCATGACCATGGTGAAACATAGAATTGGAAACAAAATCTCTAGACTTAAGGTGATGCAGGAGCATTTTGGGTTCCTGAAGATCTTTCTTAGTCTTGGAGGAATTCCCTGTCAGAGGGATACAATACTTTATTTTTGGCAGTTTTTTGAGTTTCTGTGTTGCGATGATCTGTGGAGATCTTTGGAATGTGCGCTGAAAGGATTTTGTTCATTTATGTATGTGGAAGATATTTCTAAGGTTTCAGCTCTTGAGGTGGCATGGTTTGGGAGATATTGGATGAACTGTTTCAAAGTTAGAGTTGTTTTCCTTACCGTAAGAACTGTATTTTCCTATAGTTTTGGTGTTGATTGCATGAAGTGGCACCATTGATCCTTAATTAATCAACCTTTGTGCTCTTAGGACCTTAAATAGGACCTAAATTAATATCATTTCCCAAGGGAGAAAGCCTTGATTCATTATGAGTAAAAATTTATAACCATTTTTCTTGGGGACCTATTTTCTGCTACTATTTTCCTTCCCGTTGGAGCCGTATTTTCCTGCAGTTTTGGTGCTGATTGTGTGTCATGGAGATATTGATCCTTAATGAATCATCCCTTTCACTCTTAATTAATTTAAGAGGACCTAAATTAATATCATTTTGCAAGGGCGTAACTCCCAATTCAATATGAGTCAAAAGTTATGGCCATTTTGCCCTGGGACCTATTTTCTGACATTTTTTATGTGAAACGTGGAGTGTTTCTTCTTGCGCGGTTCCGTGTGATGAGATGGGGCCTTGAGTTTTTAAGGACATGTTTTTGGGTCATGTGTGGACCTAAATCCAAAGGAACATTAAGTTTTGATCATTCTTGCATTAGTTTTGGTTTCTCCTATTGGACTAGACCTATATTGTAATTAAATGCCTAACTGGTTAACTTGTGGCTTAGCTGGCTATATATTGAGAGCTTGGGTAGATGTTTAGTAGTTAAGTGGAGTAGTAGATGATCATTAGATCATTAGGAAGAGGAGAGTAGAAGTAGATTTGTGAATCTGGGAGTTTGTAGCAGAACTAGTGGCCTGTGGGCTTAGGACAACAAGGGTTGCTTGGAAGTGTGAGTACAAGTTTAGATCATGTGTTGGTTGTTCCTATCAGAGGCTGCCTATTGTAGATCTAAACTAGTTGGTGGTTCCTTGGATCTTGCGAGATCTTGCTGATACTTTGTGATTTCATTGTAATAGGCCGAAACCCGGAAGGCCTTACAGCCAGGCATGTTGAATGAAATTCTGTTGTGAATCATTATCTTATTGAATTCTGATGTGCTTATTGTTGTTATAATCAGCAGAGTAAGTTTGGACTATCCATTATTGGATCCTCCATCCCTCCCCCATGTCATAAGGTTAATGGTACTATTAGTGAAAATGAGGAGGATTTTAGAGGTGAAGCAAATAATTTTTTTGGGGAACTCTTCAAGAAAGCTGAGGACCTGGATAAGGAATGCCAAGAAGAGCTGTTGGATGGTATCCCCTGTATTTTGAATGATGATCACAATAGAGCTATCACTGCTATCCCTTCTATGGATGAGATTCATAAGGTTGTTTTCTCCTTTAAAGGAGATAAAGCCCCTGGACTGGATGGTTATCTTCTTTTTTTCTTTCAAAAATACTGAAAGATTTTGAAAGATGATGTAATGAATGCAGTAAAAGAATTTTTTGGGGCTAGAAGGATTCTCAATGAACTTAATGGTACCTTTATTGCCTTGATTCCAAAGAAAACAGGGGCTGATAGTATGGACCAGTTCAGACTATTATTTTATGCAACTCGGTGTACAAGATTATATCAAAAGTCCTTACCTTTAGAATTCTTCTCTTTCTTCCTTCTCTTATCTCTAAACAGTAGAATGGCTTTGTCCCTGGTAGGCAGATTCTGGATTCAATCATTTATGTCCATGAAAATATTCACTCCTTGACTATGTCAAAGAAAGAAGGTTTTTTGTTGAAACTAGACTTGTCTAAAGCCTATGACAGGGTTGATTGGGATTTTTTGAAGGCTACTCTTGAGGCTTTTGGTTTCAATAAGAGGAGTAGAGATCTCATTCACTATTTGGTCTCCTATGCTACTTTCTCTATGCTTGTGAATGGCTCTCCTACTCCTTTTTTCAAGTCTTCGAGAGGTCTTAAACAAGGGGATCCCTTATCTCCAATTTTGTTTGTTATTTTGGCGGAATGCTTGGGTAGACACATTGGGAGATTGGTTAACAGAGGTGATTTTATAGGTCTGAAACCTTCTTCTAAGGACTTGATTTGTTCGCACCAACAGTTTGTGGATGACTCCATAATAATGGGAGAAGCCACTATTAAGAATGGAAAAACTATCAAAAAAGCCCTTGACAACTATGCTGCTGCTACGGGTCAGAGTATTAATTGGAATAAGAGCTCTATTTTTTTCATTAATGTTCCTGAAAAAAGACAAGAAAAGTTAAAAAGAGTTTTGGGTTGTGAGGTTGACTGTCTCCCAGGTTCTTATTTAGGCTTACCTCTATGCCTTGTTCCTCCAAACTCTTTTTGGAGAGATATGATTGATAAATTTCACAAGAGTTTAGCTGGTTGGAAGGGTGCTCTTCTTAGCCAGGCTGGTAAGATTGTGGTGCTTAAAGCTACCCTCCAAAGTATTCCTCTTTATGCTTTGAGTCTCTTCAAAATACCTAGGAAGTTTTCTGAAAGTATAGAGAAAATCCAAAAGAACTTCCTTTGGTCCGGAGTGGAAAAAAAAAAGAATGGCTCTCATAGCTTGGGAGAAGGTTTGTAAACCTGCTATGAAAGGGGGTCTTGGTCTTCGCAATATAAGAAGTATGAATGACTTTCTTATGGCCAAACTCCTTTGAAGATTGTTCAAGAACTCGGGGGAATGGAGCACCATATGGCACAACAAATATAACAAGGAGAGTACTGATTTCAATAATTTTTTAAACCATGAAACTGTCCAAGGAGGATCTTGCATTTGGAACAATGCCTTGAGAAGAAAGGATTTGATCAAGAAGGGTATCAAATGGAAGGTTGGTAATGGTAAGAATATTCTTTTTTGGGAAGATACCTAGATTCTTGATAAGTCTGTCAATGAGTTTCCAATCTGGAATGAAAAGATGATTCAATGCAAACAGTTTTTGGGAATTCATGTGGCTGACTACTGGGAGGGGGATAAATTGACTGATTTGGCTAGGGTGGATCCTTCTCTTAGAAGCCTGAATAAACTTTTGAATGTTGTCTTTCTTGTTGATGAAGAGGATACTCTAATTTGAAAATATAATGCAAATGGATCTTTCTCAGTTTCCCCTCTGTACATGCAGAACTTTGAAGATAGCCCTGAACCTTGTTGGGCTAAGGCTTGGTACAAGGGTTTAACACCTAAAATTAATGTTTTTTTCTAGATCTTATTGCAAGATAAAGTTCTAACAATTGAAAATCTTAGGAAAAGAGGCCTTGTTCTAACCAATAGATGTTGTCTTTGCAAAAAAGATGAGGAGAATATCAACCATATGACTATCCACTGTTCTTTTGCTAGGAAAATTTGGGGAAAATTCCTTGATTTGATGAATATGGAGTGGGTGTTTCCTTAGGACATTCAGGAGCTGTTCACTTGCTGGAAGCCACCTACTAATAACAAATTCTTACTCTCTTTTTGGAACTTCTTCCTTCCTTTCATGTGTTGGGGGGTTTGGAAAGAAAGGAATGATAGAATTTTTAGAAATAAGGAGTCTAGTTGAGTTGTTATCTTCCACAAGATTAAGAGATCTCTTTTAGAAAATTTGGGGTTGATCAAAAATTATCAGGACCCCAAGGATGATTGGGAGGTTAAAGTCTATAATAATTGGAAGCTTGAAGGAAGGAACGTTCAAGATACCAAAAGAAATTTGAGAAATGAGGCTAGGTGGGACTGTCCCCCTAATGGCTGGATTAAAGTCAATTTTGATGGTGCCTCTAAGGGCAACCCGGGAATTGTTGGTTGTGGCATAGTGATCTGAGATGATTATGGGAATCGCAAAGGGGCCATGGCCATTCCTATAGGATTCAATACCAACCATGTTGTGGAGGCTAATGCTGCTCTTTATGGTTTGATATTAGCTAAGAGGAAAAATTATACTAAGGTTTGGATTGAAGGGGACTCCCTAAATATTATTAAATATTTGAAGAACACTATGACCCCATCGTGGACTATAGCCAATGTTATTAGCAAGGCTAAAAATAGTATTGAATCCTTTGATGAGTGTTTAATAACTCATAATTTTAGGGAGGCCAGCTCGGTGGCTAACTAGGCTACGAATGTGGCTTGTAAAAGTCAGGTGGATATTGAGTGGGATGATGGTTTTGCACTCCCTTTTGAAGGGACATCATTAATTAATAAGGAGCGGGTGATTAGTAAGCAACACGTTCTGAATGAAGAGCATATTAATGAGTATTGATTGCAGAAATTTGTGTGATGTTCATGAAGGACAGTGGGGTGATTCCGAGATAATAATTGGAGCTTTTTGGTATGATTTTTGGGTCTTTCAGGATATTAGAGGGTTTTATTACAACTCAAAGTCTAATTTGCAAAGTGTTGGGATCAACTTTGAGAAGGGCTTTCTGGACTTTTATAGAGCTATGGAAAGCAGGAAGAGAAGATGCGAGCCAGGGAACTATAGTGAATGGAGCCAAAACCAGAAGGTATGAAAAATAGTTAAAGACAGGGGTCTGGCAGTTTACATGGAGAAACTACATGGAGGGAAAGTTGTTGTGACCAAGAACTTAATCAAATCCTGGAACAAGGGGAGTGTTATGGTAGGTACGCAAAGCATGGAGGTGACTAAGCAAATAATAGCAGAAGCGACGGGTCTGAAGATTGAGGGTATTAACTTCTACAGGGATAGGAAGATCTCGAATAAAGCCTTGGAGGCTTTTGCGCCTACGAAGCAGGAGAGGAAACGTATGGTAAAGGTGGACAACTCTTACTTTAATCCTAAGATTATTTCCAGGCCTTGGCCTCTTGTTTTGTTTGTGATTATTGGCTACATTACCCTTGATGGTCGTTATACTAAAATTTACAACCATCATTTAATTCTTCTGAATCATTTTAGGCATGGGGTTAAAATCAATTTCCCTTTTTACCTTTTGAGCTCTTTGAATGCCTCTATCCTCAACTAGAAAAGGGATCCGGAGGGTGATCATGTCTGCCATGAAGGGCTTATGGTCTTCATTTATGAGGTTCTAAAATCGAAGAAGGTGGAAAGGCCCCGATTTAACAGGAAAGCCCTCGAAGACTATGAAACTGATGGGAAAGAGTCTAAGGAGCCCTTTATGGAGGAAACGAAAGAAGATGAGAGTGACTCTGAGGAGTATCAGGACTCCAGTCCCAAAAGGAAAAAAAAAAAAGTAAGGTGGAGGACTTGGTCACGGAGATGGATTTGGAGGAAGAGGAGAGTAGGGAGGAAAGCTCCAAGAAGCAGGGCAAAAATAGAATGGAGCCCATTGGAAAGCGCATCAGAGAAAAAAGAAAGAAGAAGAAAATTGCTAAAAGGGTTTTCATTTCCTCTGATGAGGGATCTTCTTCTCAGGAAAAGAACCATAATAATCAAGATGACCGTGTTGACAACGACCCTGCTGTGGAAGAGAGTGTGGGGCTCGAACAAAATGTGTTGGTCGAGGATAATGTTCTGCATGATGTCACACAGGTTGTGACTAATATTGAGAAAGATGTGCAGGGGAAGGACACAATCAACACGAGGAAGGATAAAGTGAAGAGTTCCATGGAGAAGACGTAGGGGGGGAACAAAGATTTTGAGAATCTGGGTTGTCTGGCTTTTCTGATCGCCCTTAGCAATATGAAAACTGACATTACAGCTATGAAGTCTCATATTCATCAGCTCCAGAAAGAGACGAGGTCCTTAAAAAGATGAACCTGGAGGAGAAAACCATGGGCCAAACTATTGATGAGCTCATTGAGACTGTCGGAAGGGCTGAGGGTCTCACTGTCTTCAATGATAGAATTATTGCTATGAAGAAAAAAATTGATAATAGTGAAGGAATGACCAAAAGAATTGAGATAATGGAAAATAGAATCGACAAGCTAGAGAAAACTATTGGAAATATAGCATAGCAGAGCTATGCTATTCTTAAGATGTCGAATGAGCATGTGAAGATTCTAGTGGACAAGCTGGACCATGGGAAAGGGGAGCAGGCGATCACTGAGGCCAAAAATGATCAAGGTCCCAGCAAGCATACTAGATCCAAGTTCAGGAAGATGGAGGATGATAAGAATAATGACATTGAAGATCTGAAAATGTCCGCAGCTAACATGCAAATGCTAGCTAATCAGGCAGCAGAAATTATGAAATGTGTTTAGATAGCAGCTTGCTGTCTTGCTGTCCTTTGTCTTTTTTTTGTTCTTTTTGTTGAAAGACTCGTTTGTGTGGCTTTTTTTGGTGTTGTTGCATTGTCTTTTTGGAGCTTAATTGCCTATATTGTAATCTTGATGTATAAGGTTTTGGGTCCTTTCAAAACCTGTTTTTACGTAATCAAAACACGAAGGAAAAAATAACCAAAACCATAAAGTAATAATCAAGCTCAAAGAAAGGGTTCACAAATGATGTCACCTTGATGGATTCGGAGGGTAGCAGAAAAGACACGTGTCCACTATTTGAGGACAATAATTGGCTTAATTTGGGATTTAGACATGGATGCTATATCCTCTCTCTTACCATTGAGATCATGTGATGCGGCACTCTCATCCTGACAATTCAAGGAAGTCGATGCCCGATACTTGAAATCCCACATAAAAGTCAAACATGTACATACATGTATAAATATATAATAGACAATGGTGGGGATAAGTTGATCGTGTGGATCTCACAAGCAAGTAACTACGACTTTGTCCCTCAACCACATCAAGCACATCAACCAAAAATATAAAACATACATACCAACCAAACACATGTAAGTATGGGGTCAATAAAAATCATAAGTAACACCATCATATGTGATTAATCATCATTATCTAACTAACATGATATAAATCAAATGATTTAAAGTATCATAGCACTAAATCATGTAACTGAAGATCTAATATTCATAAAAAAAAATGGTCTACATGGGTTGGCATGATGAACATAAATGGCAGTAAAGGGGTGGGCACTACAGCACCTACCCTAGTAGGGGCAACACCCAGAGTTGCAGTTGGAGCAAGACACAGATTAGCAGCAAAAACTTGACCTTTATCTGCAAGAAGGACAACATCCAAATTTTTAGTAGGGGTTTCCTCTTCGTCAACATCCTATGAATCCTCAAAGTAATAATTAGAAAGAGAATCATAAGTACAAACTATCAAATGATCATCAATTGCAACCTTCCACCAAGTAGTAGCACCTTTTCGATGTAGAAGAGCATAGTCAGTAACCATGTGCCTGTTAGATTAGGTGAAAAACTAATCTCCCAAGAACACCTGCATGCATAACCCTGTCACATGGAAGAAGCAAAGCACAGAAGGCAAGAAAAATTTATAGAGGCCAAAAAGCCAGAGACATCATATGCACATTCAAAAAACAATCTATTATGAATAATGCATTGAGTTGCTGAAAAATACAAAGAGGGAATCCTTATAAAAGGATACCGAAACCCTAAAGGAGAAAACCCTAAAGAATAATAAGATGCCTAAGTCTAACTTAAGTGTAGAGAATAATAGACTAATAATTAAATAAATTAATTATTAGCTATAATATGACTACTCTAACACCCCCCCTTAAGTGTAACTTAGGGAGAAGCTAAACAACTAAGGACTAAAAGATGCATGAAAATAAAAAAGCATGAAAGAGCAATGGGTCCCGGCAACAAGGCCTGATCAGGTACCCAAGTACAAGAAATAAACTAGATGAAGGAAACAAAGCCTCCAATCTAGGGAATGTCCCAGAGAAAGGAACAAGAAAGAGCATGAAGCATCTCCGAAGCATGAAACTGCAAACACTGTCAGAAGAAACTGCTGGAACCCCCACTGAAATAGTGCATGACCAGGTAGAGAAGACAAAGTCTGAAAAGCTGATCAATCGAAGAGGTGGCCTCCAAAAGCAGGAATGAATGAGTGTCTATATAGTAGATGATCCATCTCACCGAAATGCATAGGTGCCTAGCCACTACATCTGCCTAGTACATAGGAACAAAAATTGTATACGTAGATCACTCAATCGAACCAAGGAAGCAATAGAACCAATAGGTGAACCCCCCCCCCATAATGCTAAATAGGGAGAGGGGTGACAAGAACACTGAAATGCAATGCCAGAAACATCTGCAAGAAGAAGAATCAGGAACACCAATAGTGCAACAGAAGTACAAGCATAGGATAAAGGGCGGTGTCATAGACACACAGCATGGGCTAATGTCGTGGAAGGTACACTCACTTGACAAAGGTGGATGAGCACAAAAGGCAAAACATCATAACCCCCCATAGCACTTTATAACTGAGTGCGAGTACAAACAAACACAAGGTGTACAAGATCCCAGATATGCAAAAGTAGGCACTTTATCTCAGTGCATTTACAGAAAAAAAATGCAATAGAAGAGAAGCATACAATGCTCAGAAGTCAGAAAGAAGAGTGAGCCAGAAGAACAGAAGAAGAGATCCCAGGACCTGTAGAACCCAAGTAATCCGCCAGAGTGCGAAAGTGCAAAACTCAGATGAGAGAAAACCTAGAGCAGAATCTGGATAAAAGACCCCTGCAACTGAATAACTCACAGAACCAGTTTTCCAACGATATATGGTGAGCCCAAAAAAGAGTCCGGATGAGCGAGATATGACTCCCGAAAGGCAAAAAATAAACATCACCTTTGACAGCAAGAAACACTATCAAAATAGAAGAACCAAGAACTCTAACCTCCATAATCGGAAAGAGCTCGGAAAGAGCTTTCCGACGATATAAAGAAGTCCAAAAAAGACCTCCGTATGCTCAAGATATTGCAAAAAAGGCTCAGTTACCCCTAAAAATAGAGCCCTAAAAAAAACATGCAAGTTTTTTTTTAAAAAAAAAAAATTAAAAAGCATGTCTGTTGACGTCATGCTGATGTCAGCAGAGGGCCTGGGGGCTGAATCAGTAAGCCCCTGGTCATGTGGGGGACCAGGGAGCTGGTGCTAGGTGCTGGGGGCCAGGGGCTGGTCCCCCATAGAACCTCAGCCTAGCGGAAGGGGGGGCTGAGCTCGGGTGGAGCGCAGCGGAGGGCCCGCGGGCGGCGGGGGCGGCAGCGCTGCTGGCGGCGGCGGTGGCTGCGCAGAGCGGTGGACGGTGGCGGGGGCCGCGGGAGGGCGGAGGAGGGGCTGCGGGAGGCGCGGTCTGCGGCGGCGCGGTGCAAGCAGCGGCGGCTCTGGCTGTGGGCACGAGAGCGCGGGACTGCGGAGGCCGTGGTGGCGACGGTGGCCGCCGGGTGGCCCCTGGATGGCCGCTCGGTGGCTGCACCAAAAACCAATTTTTATTTTTATTTTTGACAAAAAATCATCGTCTCGATCCGCGTGCCAAGCCGTACGGCCTGGTACCCAAAAAAAAATTTGCCTCAAATTGCAAAGGTGTCCAAAATGGACAAATTTTATATAGATTCTAGGGTTTTTGGGCCTTCTGGACGCAATGGTGGCATCCGTTTTTCCTCAAAATACCTCCAAAAAAATTCTCTTTTTTGCAGGCAAAAAAAAAATAAAAAATAACGTCCTGCAGAGAATACCAGAACTGAAATTTTTTGAAACCCTCCTGCTTCTGAATCACTTCAACAAGACACGAACAGTGAGCAGCAAGATGGCTCTGATACCATGTTAGATTAGGTGAAAAACTAATCTCCCAAGAACACCTACATGCATAACCCTGTCACATGGAAGAAGCAAAGTACAGAAGGTAAGAAAAATCTATGGAGGCCAAAAAGCCAGAGACATCATATGCACATTCAAAAAATAATCTATTATGAATAATGTATTGAGTTGCTGAAAAATACAAAGAGGGAATCCTTATAAAAGGATACCGAAACCCTAAAGGAGAAAACCCCAAAGAATAATAAGATGCCTAAGTCTAACTTAAGTGTAGAGAATAATAGACTAATAATTAAATAAATTAATTATTAGCTATAATATGACTACTCTAACAGTGCCCAGTAGAGAAGAAGCACCGACAGTGGAAGTGAAGGCCCTCATAATCCAGTGCTTGAGTCTATGGACTCCCCCTGACCATGAGCACCACATCCCCCAAAAGTTGTGGAAAAATTTTAGGTTAGAAAAATTTGAAGTAATCACTCGCAACTGGAGGAAAAAATCCAAAGAGAGAGACAAAGCGTTGTTTGTATTTGCAAAAAAGGAGGGGGAGAGTGGGTATTTATACCCCTCCCCCAATGCTCCAACCCCAAAAGGCATGGGGATCGCACCCCATAAATGGGGGATCATGTCCCATGATGGGCGGCCCACATGTTATGTGTGAGAGCTGCTCCAAGCATGGAGCGCCCCACACATAACGGGTGAGAAGCACCCATGTATGGGGTAGCGCCTATATGGGTTGAGCCCTTTAAAAAGGGACCCCCACTTTTTAAAAAATATTAAATTTGTAAAAAAGCAAGGGATTTTTACAAAAATTGAAAAATTGGAATGTGTATGCTCTAATTGTTAGTGTGAATGAGGTTATTTTCTAACTAGACATTAGTGGGGCCCTATTCACATGACTTAAGTTTACTTATGTCCTAGGTGGCATTCTAAAGGTTATTTATAATAGGGTCATGTTCACCTCATTTGCTTTTAATTATCTAGGCATTTAGAATTTGCATTATGCATTTAATGTTTGTATCAAGGGTAGTCGAACATGCTACATCCCATCTTGCCTATATAAGCAAGGCCTCTCTTGCATCTTGTATCTTATCATATTGTATTTTTCAATTTGGTGAAATAGCATCTTCTATTGTTGCTTCTCTCTTGTTATGTAAAGGTTATTTGTTATTGTAGATTGAAGATCTTAGATGTATACTTCAACACTAACTATGTGAAAAGAAGTTGCAATCATATTTATATTTGAAATCACAAAGTTTACTCTAAGTAATCAATAGAATAAGAGCTTTTTGTAAGAATAGAAGATAGCATTAAAATTTTAAAAAAAATTGACGTTGTTAAAGAACCTAAATTTCAAGAACACTCGAAACAATCCTTGAAGAAGAAATTTCTCAGCTCAATAACTATGTGTGGTGGAGGTCCCAAATAGCTTTGTTGGAAATATATGTGCACGAGGCAAATGATTCCAGAGTTTCTAGTGATGGAATTAAACTAGTTGAAAAATTCATACCAAAAACTAGTAATAAATACCTAGATCAATTTTGTATAGCTCATTGAGAAACAACATATTTGCATATAATCAAAAATAGAGATGTGGCCAACAAAATTGTAAATGAGATCTTAAAAACATCTAGGAAAATGAAAGTGAAGGTTGATGAGCTCCCATTTGAACTTAAATCAATGAATAAGATCAAGTTGGTTTCGCAGAATACTTAAAGGAGAAATGAAGGAGGTAATTGTTTTAGATCAAGATGGTTTCCTAGAATACTAAAGGAGAAATGAAGGAGGTAATTGTTTTAGATCAAGTTGGTTTCGCAGAATACTTAAGGGAGAAATGAAGGAGGTAATTGTTTTAGATCAAGTTGGTTTCGCATAATACTTAAAGGAGAAATGAATGCGAAATACTTGAAGGAGAAATGAAAGAGGTATTTGTTTTGTTTGATAGGCTTCAAAATTATTTTAATTTAGATCAGTTTCCAGGAAAATCGGAAGATGCAGATACAATGTTGTGTCAGTATGAAGATTAGTTTAACTGGATAAACAAGATTAATTTTCAATTTTTTCAGATAATCTATTTTGTGAGATAGATGCAAAAATATCTTTTGATAACACAATTCTTGAGATGGATGTTGAGATGTCTCTGGATTCAAATTCTACAACTTGTGATAAAATTAGAGTGGCATAATTGTAGTTGCCTCCATCACAAGAAGGATCGAAGTTTGGAAATTGTGAATTCTACATATTGATATGGAATCCAGGTGAAATTTTCAAACATGAAAATAAAGCTCCATTGGATAACTAATCTTTGTTGTCAACTTGTAAAAAAAAATTGATCCACAATTAATTGCAAGCAATTTGATTATATTCATGCTTATAGCTTATGGTACTAGTGATAACAGAAGTTTATGGCACGACTTTAGCTATAATGAAAAGTGCCAGGAGAATGAAGAGAAGGAAAAGAGTACTTGTAGCAAAGGTTAATTTTTTTATTCAAGGTTGTCTGTACATAAGAATATAAGCTCTAGGTGTTTCTTTGAAGCACCCCGCATCATGAACAAAGTCGGAACAAGCAATGGTGTTTCACCAAACACATCTTGTTCCAGCATTCATAACCATTAAAAGAATTAGCAATGTGCTTACTGTCAAGCATGTTTAATAAAGATATTTTGATAATTGTGATTTCACAACATATGCTAACTCCCTTGAAAGCAAGTTTATACCTTCTGGAACAAATTCTAGGTGAGTTAATTGGAATTACATATGTGGGTTACTAGTATATTGAAAAGTGCAAGCAATCGAGCTTTATTGATTGATTAATGGCAAAAATAGTCAAAGGTTGTCGTCCTCAAGAGATTAAAGATTTGTTATTCTGTTATCTTCCATTGGTTTTGATTCAATTTTATCTCCTCACATTGCTATGATACCTTTCACTCTTACAGAATTAAATGTGTTCAACTAATAGCACTTTGAAGCGAGGATTGCTCAACAACATTATGAAGGATATAAAATTTATAGTTTCTTGTTATATCAAGATGGTTAAGTCAAAGTTTGGTGAAAATTTTGTTATATCAAAATGGTGCAATAAAACTATGGTGAAAATTTAAGGAGCGTTTTGGAATCCTAGTATTTGCAAAGCAGTTAAATTGGAAGACATTTGAAGGTTCAGTTGGTGCAATAAAACTATGGTGAAAATTTATGGAGCGTTTTGGAATCTTACTATTTGCAAAGCAGTTAAATTGGAAGACATTTGAAGGTTTAGTTAGCAAGTTCTTATGATGTCCCATTTTCTAATCCATTCTAACATTTTTGGGAGCTCCAATTTTTTCTTGAGTGCCACTTGTTTGAAAAAAAATCTAACAATATCAAGTTCTTGGAGCCTACATGTACACAACCATTTTTCTCGTGTGTAAATTCAACCTGTTGGGGGCTCTTCAAAGTTCTTGGAGAACTCCATCATCCTTAGATAGCACCACCTTTCCATCAATTAAAGAATTGAGGACAAAGGTCAATATGAATCCAAAACAAGTAGAAAAACAGTAAATCAGTAAACGAAGCGAGCTATTTATAAACCCTCATAAACCACTGTTAAGATACTTTAGGTTTGATTCATTAAGGGCAAATTAAGTGGCAGATCGATCACAAATCAACAGACAGATAGCTGACTTCTACGAAAATTTGAAAGTATTATTGTAAAATAGAGGTAGGAATGTTAACAGGAAACCGGCTATACCATTATCCGCTGCAAAATCACAGCTCACAAAGGGGACTAACAGTATGGTCTCGTAAGTTACTTGTGGGTTGAACTTTAAAATGCATGTAATCTTTCATAATTTTCAAAGGATGCAATGCATTAATTAGGAATCTTCTCCTACAATAGTGTGTTATGCAACCACAGCTTAACCGTCAGCTCCAAAAAAAAAATTATTATTTGGCAATTACTAGAAATAAGCAGCCAAAAGGAACAAAGGGGCTATCAGCTCCAAAAAACAAATCCTTACATATTTTGTTAAGGCAAGGAAGACCCCAAAGAAAAAGGTACCCTGATATAATGCCCCTTGTATTCCTCCTCTTTTCTCAAGATTGGAAGGCAAAGTAGATCTCATATTCAGACCAAATTTATCGCTAAGGAAGAAATGCGAAGTCTTAACTCTTAACAATTGCTTTGAAATGTACTTAAAAAATTGGCACTCCTCTTCAGTGGGAAAAGAGGAAATTTCAAACTTCTTGTTTTAAAGCATACCATTTTCCAAGAATTACATAAAGCCTGAATCATTCCAGCGGGCAAATGTGAGCAATTCTGAGAGCTAATAGTTACGAGTGTACCTTCCTAATCAAACTCATAGAGATGATGTCAAGTCTCGCTATCTCTAAGTTTCAAACCTGTGATTTAAGTATCATGATAAAGTTTGAACCAAATCTGAAAAGCGAAGGAAACCTACAACCTCACATACATGACAACTTACCCAACTCTATTCATCCAAGGCATGCTGCAAATGAACAGTTTGTTAAACAATTAAAACTCAACATAATATCAGGAGATCTCCAAAAAAGTGTAATACTTACAATATATAGAACACACTGGATGTCAATTTTCATAATATTCAAAGCCACGAAATTAATATAAGAGTTCAATCCTTCTGGTCATCTGTGTTGTTGATACAATCATGCTGTTTCTTGATGAAAAGAAAATCCAAAATGAAAAGTAATTCTGACAAAATTGTTTCAGAAATTGCATTTTATTGTCTACTGAAAATTCAGCTAAAACAAATGAATTGCCCATAATCAACCAGAACGAGCCTTCTTCTGTTGGAAACTGACTGCAAATAGTGGAACAAAAACACCAATTCCGACACATGTCCACACAAGCAACGTCATCTTCAACTTCCGATGTTTCATCCTATCTAGATTATACATGTGCTCTGCATGCAGATAGTATGGCTCATCATGACTACCATGTGCTGACATTTTTGTGCACCCCGTGGAATGCACCGATCGAGAAACTGTTCAAGCAAACACATATTAACAAGCTTGTATTAGATACATAATTTATCAGTCACCTAGGAAATTACAGTATGTTGAGAGTTTATTTCAACAAAATTAGCATTTATATTATAAATGTTCTATGTGCTTTTAAAAATTAACTAAGTTACCGGTTTGAGTTCGGTTCCAAGTTCGGGTACGAAGTACCAGTTCGCAAGTTCAAAAAAATTGAAAAGGGGTTTGGGTTCGGGTTCGAAAAAACATGTAAAAATTTAAAATATATATATATATATACATATTTATGAAGCCTAGAAGCTTGAGTTAAAATTAGATTGAACTAGGAATACTCCCTCTTAGGCTTGATTTCTTTGTCAATTCACATTTTGCACCATTAAATGAAGTAAACCATTGACTAAACGAAGTAAATGCAGTAAAAAATGTCTAGGAATACTCCTCTAGAGGCTGCCCGGACCAGAAGTCAAACTGTACCAGGACCAGGTACCAGTTCGAACTGGTGCTGGTCCGGGAGGCATTTCCAGCGAACTGGGTAACTAAGAAAATTAAAACATGCAAAAACAAAAATGCATTCCATTCAATGATTGAAATATGTAGCAATTACAAAAAATGATCTAGCAATTACCAAGGGCATTTGGTTTAATGGTAAAGTCCATGTTGTAGGCATCTAGATGGTGCTGAGTTCAAATCTTCTACAGTATTAACAAAAATGATCTAGCACTTCCCCTCAAATTTGACTTTGAACTATTGAAATATATAGATTAGGAATGGACCATTTAGTTCTATTAACAATATTCCCTCAGGAATTGATTCTCAATAAAATTAGCTGAATATTATTTGAAAAATCAATGTAAGTTTCTGAAAGGACAAATCGAATTGTAAAGAACCAGCTTCAGAAAAATTTTAAAAACTATGAAGATGATCAACCTTTCTTTAGTGCAGAGTTAGCTTTATATTAGTAAATATGCATTTTATATCAATATCTGTATAATTACAAAATCCTGTTTATAAAAAACAGAACTACATCAATATCTATATAATTATAAAATCCTGTTTTAAAAAAAAACAGAACTACAGCAGCATCCAGAAATATCACTGTTCTGTAACAATTCTCAACCAAACATTACTGACATCATTTCCAGCCATTTGCCAGAATTATTTGAAGTGCATTCTCACTTCGAAGCCCATGAGTAAGACATGTTACAAAACGGGGTGTCTTCATTGCATTTCAAGTAAATAATTGGCCTAGAAATAACAAGACTCCATGATCTAGCCAAGCCGAATGATTGTTTCTCATTTCCTTTAAAACTTAAAAATAGATTCTGTAGTCTTGTCTCTCTACCTCTAATTTCTTTAGAAACTGCTTCTATGGACCCAACTCTCTCCCCTAAGTCCTCACAATGCCTAACACTCCTTAATACCCATGATATTATAAGATGTTTTCTTTATTATACAAAACATCACAATTTCTTTTCATTTTTTAATACACAAAATCACACAGCTTAGTTATAGAAAATTGGGAGAATGACAGCCTTTACCTATTCTTGCTAGACCATGGACAACCATCTCCATGGATTTTGCTGGAAGATTGCCAAGGTCAAAAAGAGCACATTTCTCTGTTTGTCATTATGAATCAGTTAGCAAATTGTAAGTTATTATTCCTTGGAAAAAGACAATTACAGCAAATAGGCAGCTAAATTATCTTCTACCAATGTTTGGATTCGCTTTGTCTTGCCAGGTTTCCTTATGTTAGATAGAAGCTCTTAATTTGGGGGAACTTTTAAAATACACTTTAGAGAGGGAAGGATAAAAAATTGAAGATACCTATTTCTTTCTACCATCAAACAGATGAGCAAACTTAAGTGATGTGTATAAAACATTGGTTCAAATATTAGAGGGACTAATAGAAAGCATGGTAAAACATGGGCTAAAAAATTAGGGTGAAAGGGTGGTGCAAAGGACCTTGCACGTTGGTCTAACAGGTCAATAACTACACAAGATAAGGTAAGGGAAAGATCCCCCAATCTATCGAATTGTTGAGCTTTTAGGTACAAAAAGCCTCCTAATTGGAGAGGTGTCATCAAATTTGATCAGTCAAGTTCGTCAAGAAGACTGACGTCAACATTAAGCCATTTCATTGAAGACTACTTCATTTGTAGACAAAATAAAACCCACTTCTCTAAGTTTAATGATCAAATAGTGAGTTGCAGGAAACCCCACAGTGAAAGGACATTTACAGGAGCTACCTAAATTATGCAAGCACCAAGGGGGGCTTACAAATAAAAAAGTAGTGATCTTTGACAAATTCAACCACATCCAAAGCAGTTGCTATCAAAAAAGGGCACAGAAAATGTATGCAACCTCAATGTAAGATCTGACATATAAGACAAATGGCAAGGTCGGGACATAGAATACAAGTTTGGCATTTCATATCCCTTTTTTTGAGCCTCTGAGGCAAAACTCTCTTGCCATTCATAATAGTAAAATATTCACTCGTAAACATGTAGAGGGGGTTCCTTCAAATTTATCATCTGTAATCGTATTTTGACAACAATCAAGTTGTCCTAAGTATGTTAAAAGTATAATTGAGAAGAATAGGAACTAGTGCCATGTTTAGATGTTTGGGAATTGAAATTATAATGTAAGATGTCTATGAAGGCTTTTATAAGGCAGTAAGCCTATGTAATTAGCAAAGGTGATAGCGACTAGAGGAGGTACACCTCACACTTCTGAAGTTTTTTTTAACTTCCCTACATTGTGTTCCTGTAGATTAAATTCTTGTATTCTCTCTATTTCCATACTCCCTTGTGCTCTCTTAAGGTTGTTATAATCTTCTTTATTGTTGTGATTAAGATAGACAAGGACTTTGAAAGGGCCCAGACCCTTGAACAATGAGAAAATATCAATGAAGGATCCAGAAAAGCAAAACAGCCAAAGAGACGAACAAAGCAAGTCTCACAAGAACTGAGATATAGACCAGCAATCATCATTAAAACCAGCAGAAGAACATTACTGCAAGCAGCCACAAAGCAGCAGGCCAGAAGCCAATCAGTCAAGGTGGCTTGTAACCAAACTTCATCAAAGGCATCAAAGAGGGGCAGGATGGGAATGGAATTTCCTTCCATTGTTCGAAGGAGAAAACTTACTTGAAGGACTCTCAATCACTGCATCAAGTTTTCTCTTAACCTTGCAAGAATCACCACCCTTGGCAATATCATTTCTCGGATCTCCCAGTAGATTCCAGCACCTTCCAATTATAATGGGGCAGAGAACATTCAGAAATATTGTTCTCAACAGATGGACTTTGAACAGAATTTGTGCCTTGCATGAGTAACCTAAAGCCTTACCCATGAGGCTGCGCCCAATATGTTCCATCACCATCTCAGACTTCATGATATCATTGGAGTGCACCTTCTCATGAATATTTTGGAACAAGTAGAAATGCCCAACATTGTGGAAGCAGTTCAGCCTAAAGGCATCACAATGGAGTTCTAATCCCAAACACCAAGCTTGGAGTACAGTTTAACACTGTTGGCAACTCTGAGCCAACTTCCAACATACACAAAATCTAGCAAAGAGAAAACTTGTTCTAGCATTTGTGGCATTGTCAATGGTAATAAACTGACCAATAGCACCAGTTCTAATCAATGGTAAGAATCACCACCCTTGGCAATATCATTTCTCGGATCTCCCAGTAGATTCCAGCACCTTCCAATTATAATGGGGCAGAGAACATTCAGAAATATTGTTCTCAACAGATGGACTTTGAACACAATTTGTGCCTTGCATGAGTAACCTAAAGCCTTACCCATGAGGCTGCACCCAATATGTTCCATCACCATCTCAGACTTCATGATATCATTGGAGTGCACCTTCTCATGAATATTTTGGAACAAGTAGAAATGCCCAACATTGTGGAAGCAGTTCAGCTAAAAGGCATCACAATGGAGTTCTAATCCCAAACACCAAGCTTGGAGTACAGTTTAACACTGTTGGCAACTCTGAGCCAACTTCCAACATACACAAAATCTAGCAAAGAGAAAACTTGTTCTAGCATTTGTGGCATTGTCAATGGTAATAAACTGACCAATAGCACCAGTAATACCATGAATGATACTTTCATCCCAGAACTCCCAAAGGAGCTCTGGGAGACGAACCCAGAGAGGAACCAATTAAATATTGGTGGCATTGGAACTAGCAAAACATCTTTGAAAATTAAAAAATAAATAAAAAGCATTACCAAGAAACCAGGGACCTCCCAAAAGAACTCAAGAGCAATCCTCAAATGGAATTGAACAACAATGAAAGGAATCCATTCATCAAAGCCTCCACACTCACAAAACCTGAAGCAATCCGACAATCAGATGCTCAGCTAACAATAACATCAATGTTTGGTCTATGAAGGAATCTCCCAATTAGAGCATTAAGCAAGCCTACAAAAGCTCTATTTGCCCACATGTCAGGAAAAAAAAGGACAAAGTTCTGAAATAAGGGAATTTGAGGATCCACAAAAGGGGAGAGACCTTCACAGCATTACACTCCGGAATCACACTACAAGGAAGAGAAAGCACTCATTGAGCAGCAAAAAGGGTAATGGGGACCTCCACCTGGAAGGAAAACCCGTACAAAAGCCCACACTAGGACAAAGGTAGGACAGATCCTCCACATCACATGCACCAGCAATAAGAAAAGGCATAAGTCTGGCGAGGGAGAGAAAGCATGATGAACAATCTACAAACCCACCTCAGGCATAGGAGTAGTCTTCTTGGTAGAGTGCAACAGAAGTCCCCTCCTGAGAGTTACCTAGAGCACAACCTAGTCCCAACAAGAAAAGGCTTAGCGGACCCCTTTCTCAAAACACCTTGCATCTCAAATATAAAGTGCACTTGAGCATATTGTTGGGCCTCAAACAACATTGCTAGAAGTGAAATGTCCTCTTCAACATCCACTTGATCACACCCCTCAGAGGACTCTGAATCCACACATTGCTGAGCATTCATTCAGGCCTCTATGAGAATAAGGAGTGTTATTTCTCCTCACCCCAAAGGCCCGAATCTGTCTCCTCTGAGTCATCCCCCTAACCTTCCTCATCATCAGGATCGTCATCATCTTCGCAAAAGCCATCTTCAATAGCTTTGTGAGGGATACAAGATGTTGTCACTGTCACCACTAGCGTTTGGGTTCATGACACAGAAGCCAGATAAGCCCAAAGCCTATAACATATCAAATTCTTTTGCAAGAAGACACGCAATGATTTTGTTTGCAGAACACTCCATCAACTTCCCCATCCTCTAACCTGCCCCTGCCATCACCTACACAGTCTACATTTCCATCGCCTGCTAGGATTTTTGCCATATAAACAACTTGGAAATGAAATAATATGAATCAATATTCCTTACTGTTGCAAAAAAAAAAAGTCTTCAATTAATTGAGGTTTTTTCCCTATAAAATTTGTAATTTTTAAATAAATCATTGACCATCAATTTTGAGTGAATTTAACCCTAACTTTTGCAATTAAAAAAAATTCAAAATTTTTTCCACACAATAAAGATTATGCACAATTTCAATGGTTTTACTTTTAATGGGTTTCAATGGATATTTTTTACACGGGATACATTATCCGTGCACGGTAGGTTTTACCCGAAGGTAGGTGAGGGCATCCCAATCTTCATATCTCTAGTTTTGATTGTGTAGTTCATCTACAAGAGCCAAACCAATGCCCAAGTGTTTAGAGCCAGTTTGGTGTTTACACCTTTGTTAAACACAATGTAATATAAATTTGTCCAACACCCCACAGTGTGTGTGCCTGCAACCAGCATTCTGTAACACACCAGCTGACAGATATCTTTGTGTTCAAGGACAATGTTGAAGGTGTTTCTAGGAGGATCATCGGTGAGCAGCACCAGGCACAAGCTTGCATTCACAACACAGAATTCTAGAAAGATTTGTTTATAATGTTGCATGCAGATCTGGTTATTTTGAATGGGCAAATAAAGCCATTAACAGATTGGGTACTTGTATGCTGTGAGCACCGACGGTTGCTGCTCTTGCTGCCTCAAACGCAAATCAACGATTGGTCTAGTGAAATGCCACTGCATTAAAAACAATGTCATGATTGAAGCTATAGTCCTGCTACGCAACGATTATCTGGGAACAACATGGAGACCAGAAACCAGTCATATTTAAAATGCTGCCAGAAACCAGTCCAAATACTGAATGCCACCACAATTCAGAATGTCTATATGGCAATCGAAAAAAGCAGAGAAAAACCTCCCTAATCTTAAAAAGCTAATAAAGCCCCCTAAAAAAAGTTTTTGAGATATAATTTGTTAAAAAGGCTATGACTCTGAAGGAAATTTCAAAAAAAATCATGATCTTTTGAAGTTCAGATATTGAATTTCATCATCAAAATGGAGCAAACCCAAACTTAGGTCGAAACTACGTACTAGTTTACATTGTACAACTAACATAACCAAAACTCAGTAATACTCTAATTTAGTCAAACAAACTTAAAATTTCATGAACTATAAGGAGTTAATTATAAATTACAATCCAACACATCCTCATCCTAATGATAGATCACACATTGATCCAAAATGTCAACAAACTTTAAAAATTCACACAACTTTTCCATAAGAATATTTTCTATAAGACATTCAACATTGTGTGCAATGTTACAATTATAAAAAATGGTGATAATAAAATATTCATTGAACTTCTGTTTGAAACAAGACCAGGAAGAACGGCAGTTCCATTGCCACAATAATGACCTTGACCCACGTTCACACCTTATAGATCATGCTCCTCATGTCAGAATAATTGTGTTAGTGCAACCATGTAAATACAATCCACAATGACCATTAGAATAGAAACCCCTCGATCATGGCTTCTAATCAAAAGGTGAGGGTTACAATTACTTATCCAATTAGATCACTTGTAATGGAAAAACTAAAAGATGAACATAGTATTTTCATAAAATATATCAATTTTTATAAGAATTTACATTACAAAATGAAGTCCGGCTTACAAGTTTATATCAGAATATTAAAGAATAAATGATAAGACTGAAAATGTAACATGATGGAAATGATAATGACCAAATGATTATACAAGTGCAGCAAGATAAAGTATTAAAATCAAAATGAAGCATCCATGATTATGGAAAGTGAGTCTCATGAAATAATGCCAATAACAGTAGGTTTAATTAAGAAGCAAACAACATAGCTGGATTCCATTGAATAAAGATAATCATAATGTGCCCCTCAAAAATACTCCTAAATAACTGAATTGCATTTGTAATAATTAATATGAAAAAGAGAACAGAAACAATAAATGATACAGAATTGTAATTTTTCCAGTATTCCAAGGGCAAAACATTTGCTTAAAAATAAGACAAATATTAATGACAATCACAAATCATCGGAATCTGTAAGTTTTGAAAGCCTGCCAGTGCAACATTCTTGGTGGCAATGGCCAATGAAGACTGTAATTAAATATTACACCATGATAGACGAAGCAAAAAATAAATAAAAACTGAATATCAGTAATTGTTGATTCTCGTAGCTATAAATTATGTATTAGATTCTGGGGGCCTTGAGAACCACAAATGCCATAAACTTTGTTGCAATGATAAATGGAAATCACTAAAACACCATGAAAGTCAAAGGGAAAATAAAAACACTGAAGCATCAATTATAATTGATTCTGGTGTATATCAATCAATTAATGATGTTCAGAATCTGGGAATTTTGAGAGCCTGCCATTGCAACTTTGGTAGAAATTACCAAAGGGGGTTCCTTCCTGTTGGCGATTGTAGCTGCAGGAGATATCTTGCTTACCTGTGATGGTTGCTCTTATTCCTGCATTGAGGTCAGGTGATTTAAGACTACGAAGAGTCTTCTATTTGTTTACAAATGGTTCAACAAATTTGAAGGGTCGCACCCCTCGGTGACGGACGACTGAAGACTATGAAGAATCTTCGGTTCCAGTATATGAATAGTCATCTTGTTACGTAACTACTGGCAGTTCATTTGCCACGGAAAACAAAGCATATAGGAGCCGTTTCTTGTGAAAGGATGGGTGTGTTGTTTTTTGTTTAGCGATTATTCAGTGCTCATCATTTTGCAGGTTGTTTCTGTGTGCTCGGGAGACATTCAGTATTGTTTATCTGTATTGTTTATATTCAGTATTGTCAACCTTCAGTATGATTGGTATTCAGTGTTGAGAATTGTACGCAAGATATAGAATGTGGGTGTTCATTGTTATTACTGTGTAGCATTCATTATGTGTGAAGTTTATCAGTAGCAGGTTCATTATTGTTGTAAAGAGAGTGCTGTGTATTGATCTTTAAGTGTGAGCAGTCTCAGAAGTTTGTGAGCATTGTATTCAGACTCTATTATTATTCAATAAAGTATTGCTTTTTGGTGTAGCTGGGTTTTTCCCTTAGTTGCCAATTCGGATTCGGGGACGGATTCGGGTTCAAGAATCCGGTTCGTGGATTTGTGAAAAAAAATTTCCCGTTTTGGATTCATAAGGATTCGTGAGTATATATATATATATATATATATATATATATGCATTATATATCCATTACAGGCGATTAATATTTATATTTATTATTCTTATATATATTTCTATATCTTTTTTAAAATAATATTATAAAAATATAAAAAATAGTATAATACATATCATCTATTTAATATATTTTATACAAAACAATATGTAATTTTATTTATGTGTATATTAATAATAAAATAATAACTAACATATATAAATAAATAAATAATATAATATTTTATTATAAATAAATAAAACATAATATAAGTTCAAACATAATACAAATAAATAATATCAAATAAGTTAATAACATAATACAAATAAATAATACTAAAAACATTTCAAAACATAATACAACAAATTCCAAAATATAATACGGTAATAGGATCGAACGAAAGCCATGTTTTTTTAATTCAACGGAAGCCACTTTTTTGCAGGATTTCACTTGCGAATCCCTCCCATAGTCGCTCGCTGCCTCACGGGATTCATTCACGAACAGATACACAAACAGTCAACCACGTTTTGTGTCATTCTCAGCCTCACGGGATTCATGAAAGTGGAGTAATGTTCAACACGACGCACCAAATGGGGGAAAGAATGTCGTCCCAGCTCAGATATAATCATTCTTTGTCAGTGCTCATTCTTTGTTTGTATGAAATAAACAGTCAACCACATTTTGTGTCAACCCTGCCCGGATCCGTCACAGATCCGACGCGAATCCGGACCCGGATCCAGGCCTATACAGGCGAATCCGGCAACTAAGGTTTTTCCCCTCAAGTTGGAGGGTTTTCCCAGGGTAAACTTTGTGTTTTGTGTTTTTTATTTATCTGGTCTTTGTATCGTGCTTTTACTGCTATAAAATCAACACTCCCATAGTTTGAAAACCCAGTACTCGCCAAAAACTCAGTAGCCCAAAACTTTGAGTCAAACCCAGTACTCAACAAAATAATAAATTAAATTTATATAAATACACAAAATAGACTTAAATAATGCATGAGATGCATAAAAATAAAGTTATAGAACATAAGCTTATTTTGATAAGAGTAGCATTACTCTAAATTGGGATTGACTCAGCAAACCAAAAGTATAAATCAAATTCATTCACTAAAAAACACTTAATATTTTATCATTAAAATAGGGGGAAAATGCTGTTTCTATCATTTCAATCCAAAAAAAGGGTAAAGCTCTGCATTCTTCCAGTGCAAGCCAAAGACTATTTTTACATTTTTCTTTTTAAAACAGGAAGAGAGGCCTGCAAGTGGCATTCCCAAGCAGCGTCAAGGAGCAGCACCCTAGCACATTCCGTGTTATGATAGAAGGTGGGCTCAAGGGGAAAACACCCACCACCAGGTCTAAATTAATGCCTCTGAGTCAACAGGAACCCTTCATAATACTTACCATTTTTCATAACTTTGTCACTTTTAATTTTTTCCTAATCAGTCAACAATCAATCTACATTACTGAGATCCTAATCAATGTACAGCAGAAAAAACCAAAAAATCAGTATTTAACTAAGTTACCGGTTTGGGTTCGCGTACGAGAATCCAGTTCGTGGGTTCATGAAAAAAAAATTCTATTATGGTTCAAATGGGTTCGTGTGTGTGTATATATATATATATACAAAAAAAAAGAGAAATATACATGATTGTAAAACTAAATCATTTCATAGTATGAATCTCCACAAAGGAGACCTTTTATCAATTTTAAATTTTTAAGACCCCTCCCCACCCACTGAGCTTTGACTCTACTCGTTGTACAATCTATAACAAAAATGAAAAAAAACATATTTCATAACTTAAAAAAAAATTAAGAACTTTTCAAAGACTTGAAATAATCTATCAAAAAACTAAATAATATAGTTGAAATGCATACCTTAAACACTCAAATCTGCTTTTTGGAAGGTATTTGCCACTCCACAATCAATCTCCTTCGAATACAACCACCTCACTTCAAACTTGCAAGATGGAGAGAGCAAAATGAGAGAGCAAATGTGAAATGAAATGTGTTTGGAGGCTCCATATTAGGGTCGTTTTAGGGTTTGGAGAAAAAAAACTAAGTTGCCGGTTCGGATTCGGGTTCGGATGCGGGTTCGCAATTCGGGTTCAAAATTCGTTCAAAATTTTTTTGGGCTGGGTTCGATTCGTTTTGGGTTCGTTCGTACAAGAATTTTTTTTTTTTAAAAAAAAAATATATATATATATACATGTATTTAGTATTACATATACTAATACACATACAGTATTTAGTATTACATATATAGTATTTAGTATTACAGTAATTACTAATACATATACTTAACTCAATCTTGCTATACTTAACAGTATATAATATATACAGTAACAGTAATATAATATTTAGTAATACTTAACTCACAGTATATAATATGGCTATAGTCTGTTAACTAACTATAATACTTAACGTTAATATAATACTTAACATTAATATAATACTTAACGTTAATATAATACTTAACATTAATATAATACTTAACGTTAATATAATACTTAACATTAATATAATACAGTAACATTAATATAATACTTAACATTAATATAATATTTAGTAATACTTAACTCACCTAGCAAACACGGAAGCTCCCTCACGCACTCGGGCTCCTGCACACTCGGGCTCCTGCACACACGGGGGCTCCCTCATGCACACGGAAACTAAACGCAGAGTTGGGCTCCCTCACGCACACGGAAAGTTGAAACTAAACGCACACGGAAACTAAACGCAAACTCGCCCAGAAAAACGACCCAAAAACGCAAATTCGCCCCGAAATTCGTTCCAGGTCCGCCATAAAGGAGTTCAAATTCGTATTTATGCTGAGAAATTCGTCCAGGGTCCTTAGTTCGAATTTGGGACGAATTACTCAGGAAAACATCGAATTAGTACCGAATTCGTACCGGACCCGAATTAGTACCGAACCGTATGGCAAATTTCAATTTTCTTAGGCGAATCTGGTAACTTAGAAAAAAAAAAAAAAAAAAAATGCTTTTTAAGTGAGTTTGGGCCCACTTTACCCATTTGGACACTGTGGATCCCTAGCAGTCCACGCGGATCCACAAGCGGTCCTCACTGGATTCCCACAGGTCTGCACTCGGTCCGTGTTTAGACCTGTGGGTCCGTTTGGATATGTAGTGGTGAGGACCTAGATGGACCCACAAGTCTAAACACGGACCCTGTGCGGACCAAGCATGGACCGATCCATGAATCCAGTCTTGGCCCGGACCCAAACCTAATTCAAAGGTCCAAGGTCTAAATCCAGTAACTTAGGTGTTTTATGAAGAGTTTGCAATTTTTTTTGGGTGAACACATCTATAGAAAAACCACATGAGTTCCTCTACAGGACTCAAGGGCATGAATCCTTGGCATGTTAGTCACAAGTTAGGCAAAAATTCGTTTAACTTGTAAACTATGATCCCTACATCATTATGAAGGTCAAAGGAAAAATAAAGAGCTCTAAAGCATCAATTATTATTGATTCTGATTGGCATAATAATCTAACAAAATCTCAATAGTTATAGGATTAGAGTCATTTTTATTTGAACAACCAAATTTAAAGACTTGGCATTGCCAATAAGTATATGTTTCTCCGCTCTCAAAGACTTTGTAAGGTCAATTTGTTGATGCAAAGGTATCATCTCAAACCACAATCTATGCACCTCTGCTAGATAGTGTTCACAATTTCCTTTTAGGAAAAATGGTAGATAACTAAGACAATTCTTACATAGACTTGTGACATAATTTTAGCAAATTGAAAGTGAATGGTCAACAATGTAACATCACAAGTCCTGCCATTCCCGTTAACCCAATCAGATATAGATGACAAACAATTTATATTTCAGCCCTGATCTAATGTTTGTCTAACTCATAGAAGCATAAATCATTTGGGGAATAAATCAGCAAACCAGAGTAGGATTTTTTGAAAAAATGGGGAAAAAATCAGATTTACAAAAAACTGTGAAAAATTGAAGAAAAACAGTCAAGAACTATTTTTAAAAAAATTAAAGGGCATTTCCATAGCATAGATGATAAAGGACTTATATAATCATTCAAAGCACTTGCACAACCTCTTGATATATTTTAAAATTGGAGGACTCAAAGTTTTAACAGTGATATTATCTGTATAAATTTCAATAAAGCAATGATTTGAAGTAGCACAAAAATATATTTCAATAAAGCTATGATTTGATGTAGCACAAAAATATATTTCAATAAAGTTATGATTTGAAGTAGCACCAAAATATGATGTAGGCTTTCTTATTTTTCAAAATCAGAATGAAGTGTTCTTTGCAAAATATTGTTAATAAAAGAAAATCTTCATATTCATATAAGCAGAATTCATTTGTGATATTGCTATCAAGATTCATCTATGTAGTTTTTGAGTCAAACTCATTGACCCAAGTATCATGAGTAGTAGTTTACAAGATTCCATCTCTCATGAGAATGAATGGAACACTTAACACTCATTGCATCCAAGTGATGCTCACAGAGGTGAAGCACCCGGACTTCCCGAAAGGTCACCCATCCTAGTACTACTCCAGCACAAGCGCACTTAACCACGAAGTTTCCTCCAAGGTTAAGCCCACTTGCTTGCAACCCCATTTGCAAAATCTTCAGCAAGCATTGTGCCTTATGAACCATTCATTAGGAAGCCCCTTAAGCTCGTAAATTGATAAGTAGAATATATTTTCCACAACAAGTCTAATTGTGATATTGCTATCAGGATTCATCTGTGTAGTTTTTGTGTCAAACTCATTGACGCAAGTTTCATGAGTAGTGGTTCACAAGAACCCATCTCTCATGAGACTGAATGGAACAATTAGCACTCATTGCATCTAGGTGATGCTCACAGAGGTGAAGCATCGAGACTTCCCAAGAGGTCACCCATCCTAGTACTACTCCAGCTCAAGTGCACTTAACCACGGAATTTCCTTCAAGGTTAAGCCCACTTTGCTTGCAAACCCATTTATAAAACCTTCAGCAAATGTTGTGCCTTATGAAACATTCATTAGAAAGCCCCTTAAACACATCAATTGATAAGTAGGAGATATTTTCCACAGTAAGTCAAATTGTAATATTTCTATCAGGATTCATATATGTAGTTTTTGAGTTAAACTCATTGACCAGTTTCACGAGTAGTGGTTCACAAGAACCCATCTCTCACGAAAATGAATGGAACACTTAGCACTCATTGCATCTAGGTGATGCTCATAGAGGTGAAGCATTGGGAGTTCCCGAGAGGTCACTCATCCTAGTATTATAGCTAAAGCATGCTTAACCATGAAGTTTCCTCCAAGGTTAAGACCACTCTGCTTGCGACTCCATTTGCAAAATCTTCAGCAAGTGTTGTGCCTTATGAACCATTCATTAGAAAGCCCCTTAATCTCATCAATTAATAAGTAGGAGAATTCATTTTCTATAATTCTCTCAGGTTCCTTTAATTATATACACTCAATAAACAATTATATACAAAGTTGGCATGATATAAACATAAGTGAAGTGATATATACACATCTATATACCAAAACAATTTTATATATGTTGAATTTAGAGATTGAATTACATGAATTATTTAATTTGATTAATTGCAAGAACTTATATGCCATAATTGACAAGCCAAACATGATTATAATGATTATTGTAGGGTTCTTTGTTTTCTCCAAAATAAATAAGGCAAAACTTTGTTACCTTGCTCTTTTAGATCATATTGGAACAAATAAATAAGGCACCTTTGTTATGGTCTTCTTTTGTTTCATATCGCAACAATTTAAATATTTGAAATTATTACAAACAAAATCAATGTTAAAAAAGAAATAGTATCAATCAAGCTATACAATATATTCAATGTAGAAAGAGAGGAAAATTTTGTTTGTCATTTCCTATCTCCCATGCTACTTCCTAACTCTGCAACACTTCGGGACTTTGCAAAACATTTGACCCAACTTTCCCAACTGTGTCTTCAGCGTCACACGTTGAATTCGTAGAGAATCATGTCACATTTTTGCAGGTTTTCCCCATCAACATTACTTTTCGAGTTTTTACTAGTTTTTCGCAATTATTTTGTTGATTAACAATCACTTTTTGCCAATTAATCGCCTTATAAATTGAAACAAAAAGCGTTGAAAGTTGTTGACCAAAAAATCTCGACTTTTTGGGGAATAAATCACTTGCACATGCCAACTCCCAATTAATAACATATAATCGTATTTTTGTCGTTTTTTGCTTCCGTGCTATTAATATAAATTAATATTCAATAATAATTAAAATTTTGAAACTACTCTATAATATTATTTATAAACTATAGGGTTTTGTTGCTTCCCCATTAAAGGGCAATCTATAATAGTGCATAATAATCATAATTTTAAAATTAATGTATTATATTAATTATATAGTTGATCTCATCAAAATCCATGGGGCAAGGCATGTAAAGTGCTTGGGTCATATTGAAACTGCAATTTAAAACAAATTCATTAGCTGCTTCGACACAATCACATGCCCCCGACAATTTAGGATGATTGAGGCCCCTTCAAATTTCATTGATGACCGTCATTGCTCCTCCCACTCCTCTGATTAGGGTTTTCCAGAGGTCTACAAAAAATACTAAAGGGACAAAATTACAATTTTTTCCAAGCCAATTCCTCATTGACTTCACTCCCGTCCAGGAATCAACCCTATTTTTGAGTGATTCATCAATTTCATGAGTTTTTTGTAGGGTTTCGTAGGTTTTTGCAATGAATTTTTACATTTTTTTGCCATTTTTTAGGGATTTTAATATGATTTTCATGCGCTTTAAATTCAAAAAGGTCATTGAAAATTGGGTCAACAATTGGTCAACAATTTTTTCATGAATCGGGATTTTTTCAAGGAAAATGTTGGCAAGCTCCTGGATTTAGGTTTAATCAGGTATAATCAGGATTTTTTGTAGATTTCTACTTCTATGGTTTAACTAGGCTCTTCCCCTTCAAACATCAACGAGAGATCATTCAACTATACTTGGATAAAGGATTTCATTCAAGGAGGGCATCATAAGGGACGAAATATTCCTAGAAGCTAAATGGATATACAAATTGCTAAAACAAACGGCTGTATTGTTGAATTATAAAAATTACAACGCCCATAAGGGAGCGTGCACTCCATTTTAAATCTACTTCAACAAGTTATAACTTACATTCCAATAGATCAGTAAGTTCTAGCTTCAATTCCACTAGAAAATAAACATAAAACCTGTGTAAAAAATCATTGCAAAGAATGGCAAGTATCAAAAATCCTGTATTAATTTCAATGCCCTTGAAAATCCCAAATCCAAGACAATTTTCAGGAAGACAATGATTTGGCATTTTGAATGGATGAGTCGTATGATAAATTCTGCAGTACACAGTCTTGCCTCTGTTTAAATGCAAAAAGTTGATCAGGAGGATCCATGATGAGACCCTTAAATCAGATCAGGGTTGAAATATAAATTATCTGTCATCTGTAGTTGGATACATTAAAAGGGACACCATATTTCTAAAACCTAAACGGATGTACAAATTGCTAACACAAACCACTGTAATCTAATTCATTGTTGCATTGTAAAAGTTAAAAAGTAGAGTCAAACATGAACAGTGCCCATAAGGGAGCATACCCTCTTTTTTTAAATTAGTTCAAAAAGTTATAACTTATATTCCAATAGATCAGCAAGTTCTAGTTTCAATTCCACTAGCAAGTAAACATAAAACCTGTAAAAATAAAATCAAGTGAAGAATGGCTAGTATCAAAAATCTTGTATTACTTTCAATGCACCTTGAAAATTCCAAATCCAAAACAATTTTCAGGAAGACAGTGATTTGGCAATTTGAATAAATGAGGCATTCAATAAATTCTGCAGTACACGGTCTTGCCTCTGATTAAATGCAGCAAGGTGATCAGGAGGATCCACAATGGGACCCTTGAATTAGATAAATCTCAGAGGCAATTTTTTCATAAGTAACAAAACACTGGTGACCTTATGTGTACATACTACACAATAATTATGCTTGAAACAAATGTTAAACAAAGTTGCACAGGTTGTGTCCAACCATCTTATCGAGCAAGAGGAAAAAGGTAACATTGTGGGATGCCAAAGAGGGGGTGCTCTCATCCAACAAACTGATTGCACCCCTGTCAGCGAACTAAAAACAACATTTACGGCTAACATCTATGAGCTTGAAGATGATCATCACTTCAAATCCTACTGAATCATTTCACAAATAGAGACATGTTAAAAATAGGTTTCAGGGAAAGAAAAATAGATTTCATACAAAATAATCTGTTCCAGGGGAAGCCTCTCCTCCCTATGATGTTTTCCTGTTCAAGTTATATAATTTGTCCGATACGAAGGATATTACCGGTTGTCCAAAGGGTGTTGGTCAAATGGTAAATGGGATGCATTCGCAATTGATCAACCCAGGCTCAAATTCCACTCAGGGCTAAGAAGATCTGCAACAAAGAGGGCATCTCCTTTATAAAGTGTCGCCATGATAATGTGGTCTATTGTGGGTACCATGACAAAGCGACACTAAATATCTGCACCCACGCATCGGACCGTCGATGTTCCATATTCATCCTATCAAAACAAAAAAGGGGGCTGCTAGCAGACATCCCCATTTGCATCCCCAACTATAGCCACAAAAATGGGGCGGCGTGAATCATATGATCCATTAAAACCCCGAGGACGCCACAATGGGTGAATATGTATCAAGATTCCAATCTGCTTGAGACAACCCCCTGCTGAGTATGGAAAACGGTCATGCCGCAAAATTGGAATTTTTCCTTTGAAAAAGGGTTGGGCTAATTTGATCGGCAATCCTAAGGTTGCGACGGTTGCACGTATACACTATAAGCATACGATGGGACATTGGATATTACCAACAGATCTGATCTACTCCATTCCAAAACAGGTAAGGAACAAAGAAACCCTAAAAGTACAAAAAAAATTGTGCACCTCTAATTATCTGGGTTGGGGATATTTATAATTCATCAAATCATCCTTCTATGTTGCAGGACAATATCACAAACCCTTGAACGGTGATGTTTACAGAACAGAATAAAATAACGAGATTGCAAAACTTTTACCCGGACGAGATAGAGCAGCGCTGGCGTTTTGATAGAGGCCTCTTTTCAGAGCATTGTATGCAATGTTCGCCATTAGAAGATGGTGGTGGTTTCAAAACCAGCTTCCGTTTTTGGCTACTTCCCAGTGAATTCAGAGCAATGTATTTTGAGTTAATATAGCTATTGATTGGGGCGTGCTATTGCAGGTTACATTAGAGTATTATTTTTTTTTATTAAATTCTGAACAAAATTAAAACAACAATTAAAAAATCTATCGGCTTAATTATCATAGAAATTTTATAATAATGATTATATTGAACAATTTAATTTTTTATTTAGTATTTTGATTAATATAATAATTAAGCTGATAGGCTTCCTTGCGAGGAAGCTCATGTATGGTCATCCCGGATTTTGTTGAGATATTGAAGGCCAACAAACACATTTTGATTTCCCTCTATTATTGGTGACTCTTTAACCGATCAATGTCTTTATATATATATATATATATATATATATATATATATATATATTTATTGTTGTAACATTGTAAATTACTTTTGATTGAATAATACAATTCCTCTACTCAGTGTGGATGAAACCATATTTTGGTGAACCACGATAAATTTGTTGTCGTATTCTTGTTTTCAAATTCTCTTTGTTTTTTCATTCTTTCAATATTTACAATTGGTATCAGAGCATATTAGAGTTGTTGATTGGAAATTCAGTAATTGAATTTCCTGAAGATGGAAAAATCAAAAATAGAGAAATTCGCTGGGAAGAATTTTGGTTTGTGGAAGGTGTATGGAATCTTTACTGATTAAGCAAGATCTTTCGCTTGCATTAGAAGGTGAACCAAATAAGCCAACAACTATGACAGATGAAGATTGGGAAAAGATTGACAAAAGGCGAAAGCCACAATCATTCTCTCATTGTTCAGTAATGTGTTGTTCAATGTCTTACCTAAAAAGACTTCCAAAGAATTCTAGGAGAAATTGTCTTCTATGTATGAGATGGTTTCAACTTCTAATAAAGTCTTTCTTATGAAAAGATTATACATTTTGAAAATGAGAGAAGGTGGAATTATTTCCAACCACCTTAATGAATTCAACACCTTAGTTACTCAATTAACTTCGGTAGGTATCAATTTGGATGATGAAATTAAGGTCATTCTATTATTGTGTTTGTTATCGAATAGTTGGGAAGGAGTTGTGATGGCGGTGAGTACATCGGTGGCTGCCACAACTAAGCTGAAATTTGACAATGTTGCAGCAACTCTTCTCAGCGAAGACATAAGGAGAAAACATCAAGAGCCTTCATCTGGTGATGCTCTAACCATGGTCAACACCTAAAATAGGGAAAGAAGCCAAAATAGAGGCAGAAATAATAACAATAGAAGATCCAAATTTGTTAGAAGATTGTAGTTGAGGGGTAGACAAGGTGATTGTTGGTTTTGTGGTAAGGTAGGTCATGTTAAAAAGGACTATAGAAAATACAAGAAAGGGTGCGGGATAGCAAATCAAACATAGCCCATGATAAGGATGATGGTATTCTAATAATATCAACAAGCGACACAAAATTAAATTCTTGGGTCTTGGATTTTGGTGCTTCTTTCCATGCTACTTCATGTATAGATTCCTTCACATACTACCAAGAAGGTGAGTTTGGAAGAGTTTACTTAGGTGACAACAAAGCTTGTGAAATTATTGGAAAAGGTGATGTTGTTTTGCCACTGGATGGAGGAGGCTGATGGTTGCTAAAAGATATTCGCCATGTTCCCAAATTGAAGTGAAATCTAATTTTTGTTTGTCAACTTTACAAACAAGGTTGCCATACCTTCTTCTTTGCAGATTTGTGGAAGGTAACCAAAGGTTCCATGGTGATTGCCAAAGGCAATAAAGTTGGTAGCTTATATATTTTAGAGAGTCCTAGTGAGGTGGGACCTACTATGACTAGTGTAGACATTGATGTGGCACTTTGACATCAAAGGCTAGGCCACGTAAACAAGAAGGGACTTGAGGTTATGCTCAACTGAGAACAACTACCGGGTCTTTAATCCGCAGAATTGGAGTTTTGTGAACATTGTCTTTATGGGAAACAAAGACAAGTCAACTTCTTCAAGGATGGATATGACAAAATAACACCATTGGAATTAGTGCACTCGAATGTGTTTGGTCCTACAGAGGTAACCTCTTATGGAGGCGCAAACTACTTTGTTACTTTCCTTGATAATTGTACTAGAAAAGTTTGGATTTATATGATTTCTAGAAAATATGAAGTATTTTCAAAATTCAAAATTTTCAAAGCACTTGTTGAAAACCAAAGTGGTCACAAAATTAAATTTTTAAAAATGGATAATAGAGGTGAATTTCATTCTTTGGAGTTTGATAGTTTTTTATGTAGATCATGGCATGCGAAGGGTTAAGATAAGTACACAATTCCTATTGTGAATTTTTAACATGAATCTATGATTAATTAGATTTCTAAACAAACAAACAAAAGATTAGGGTAACGAGAAATTGAAATCAAATAACTTGTAAGAAAATTCCGGACATAAACCGTTGATATATTAAACTTGTGAATTAAACCACCAAGAAGTTTTAAAGAAAAACGTACACAATATGAATCAGAATTGCTCACAAATCATAATGCGCATATGTGATCGTCAATGGAATGCAAATAATAGAAGTAATGTTTCTCAAAATTCATCAAATCATGAAGCTGCCACAAATGCACGTACACATGAGATAAATTTATCCTTACACACGAATGAAACAATTCCCAAATAGTTCATCATAACAAGATGATACAATAGTAATAAACTCTAGAATTAAATAATCACAGATATAATTCCCAACCAGTACAATTGGCTCTCTAAAATTCATAAATTAGAAGCACCAATTCACAAATTTTGCATAGAGAGCAGAATAATCACACTATGAAATGAAGCACCAATCACATAAATCTTTATTGCAGAAAAATATCGACCTTAATTACATAGTAAGATGCATTTATATAGAGCCTCACCCTTTGAAAACAAGAAATTCGTAGTTAGGGATTTTTGCTATGCATTAAACTCAAAATCACATTTAATCTAAAGATAAATGAATCAAAACTATGCTTAGACTAGATCTAAACAAGATTGCATTGATTTCATCTATTTGCATTACATTTACAAGTGGAACATAGCTAAATTTGTCGAGAAAATAAGAGATCAAAGTTGGAGTTCCACCATTCGCTGAATTGGAGTCTTCTTAAAAAACTTGGAGTTCTCCCTTGTAATATTCATCATGGGTCTCCTTCATGAATTCAACTGATTTATATCCCCAAGGTTATCAAAAATGACCCCAAACAGGTGGAAAATATAACCCAAAACAGGCTCTTTAAGAAGAAAAAAAAAATACTCTCTAACGAAATGGCCCAAGAATTTCAAACCTCGACCCTAACTCCAAAAAAGACAGGCTAAAAAAATGACTAAGTGTAACCCTTATGACCCCTAGAATTTTTGGACTTTTGAAGTTCAAAAGGCCAAAAAAATGAACTAGGAAAAATGGCTAAGCGTCAAAATTTCCTTACAACAAAATTTGACTAAGTTAAAATTGAACACTTAGTCATTTGGAAGAATTTTTGGATGTGCCTTGTGGCTTGTGGAGTCTTTCTACTATCACATGCACTTCTTCGAAGTCTACCACTTGAATACCGTTAAGGAATTATGGTTGCTTCTCCCTAAAGGTGACCAATTCTATAGAAAAATATTTAATCTCCTCCTCTCAATCCAACATCCTTTGCATATCCTCCCTTTGATAGAAAAGTTGTTGGAGGTCTTCCTTCATTTTTATACCAACCATAATTCCCATGAACTGTTGCACGATGCTCTTTATTGGGCACATTATGTGGTTATCTTCATCTTCAAACAAATCAAGGTCAATGCACTCAAATAATTCTTATATTTCTTTGACCCATGTCATTACTTCCTCTTGTTTCTTACTCACTTTTTTTAGACATTTTTTATAAACTTTTATCGTTCAACCTATGTCTTTGATCCAAGTCTCAAAATTGTCAAGCTCTGAACCTTTATATATCTAAACCAAAACTTGGAAGTGTTGCTTCTTTATTATTTTTAGGTCTCTAAGAATCCTTTGCCACTTTCTAATCTATACATCCAATCCTTCCGCGTTTCCTACCATATCCACCAATTTGGTGACCTCGTGAAGAATACCTCTAGACGGCCTCAAAATTTCTTGGATAGTAGCCTTCCTAAACTGTTCAAAATCTTCCTTCCAATATGAACACACATGAATGAAAGAATGAGTTAGATCTTCTGGAAATTCCAAGGAAGCTTGCTTCTCTAGGAAAACCTGTAATGAGGCTTTCGGGTTATCTTGGTCAATGGGACCTATTGTTTTCACAATGAATCTCTTCATGGCTTCATTTTTCTCTATTAATATCCCAATTTTATCTTCATATTTATCTATAAATCCCAATGCATGTTTTAAACCAAGCGTAGCCAACATCTTACTCCCATCCCTTGTAGGTTCACCTAAATCAACCTCATCAAAAGTATAGTGCTCGAGAGTTATCTTCGCAATGCTAGCATTAATCGTTCGTGTGGCTACCTGCGCTTTCTACCGGCCCCTATGGTCCTAAGTGACATACAAAATTTTTCTCACCAGGGTGATAGAATCTCCCTTATGGAAATTCTAACCTAAAACAACCATGTCAATGTCCTCTTCCTTAGCATATACCCTTCTCCTTGTTTGTATTTCCTTAGTGTACTAGGTGGGCTTGGTGAATGCGATGATTGACTCATATAGAGTAATCAAAACTGAGGTCATTTATCTTTCTATTCAAGCCTCCACTTCTTCCCTTTTCTTCTTCTTTCTTGAGAACTTCTCTTTCTTTTGAATTTTCCTCATCCCCTAACTCTTTTTCTTATGCTTCCTTTGATTGTTCCCTAGTAATGGGTTCCTCTAGCACATCCTCATGACGAGGGGTACTCTCTTCCCTTTATGAATCCTTAGGTGCCTATTGGTCTTCCGCATCCTCAGTGGTTGGATTAGAAGAAAACATGGGAGTAGAAGGCAGAGAAGTGGGAAATTGAACTGGTGGAGGAATTGGTTTAGGAAATTGAACTGAAGGTGGAGGACTAGGATGAAAATTTGGTGGAGAATTTGGATCCAAAGGCACATGATATTCTTCTTCTTACTCATCCTCTTCCTCTCATATAGTATCCAATAGAGGGGATGTAGATGATCTCTTTCTCTTGTACACCTTCCCTTTCTCTACCTGTGTAGTTTTAGGTCACGTGATGTTTATTACTGAGGACCTTCCTTAGGTAAATGTTTTCCCTCGGACATTAGAGGAATGAGTTATAGGTGGAGCAATACTCCTTGTCATTCTTGTCCTAGCCAATTTTGCCTTTGGGTTTGAACCATAAACTATTCCAGTCGATCATGTTTGTAAATAGTCTTCGGCATTTGAGGAGCTACCTCTTTGAACTTGGGCACCATTACTTTCTCTCCCTTCCTCTTCTCCCCTTTATAAAGAAGGTCATGTTGTTGCTTCATTGGAATAGTATCCATTTTGAATGAATTTTTAATCCACTCTTTAGTGTTTTTACTACATTTTGGGCTTTGAAGTCTATGTCATCATTTTCTTCCTTAACTACCTCTACATTCAGTATGGCCCTTGTATATATCTTATCTTCATTGTACAGAGGGTCCAAAACATCTTTAGTATCCACATCCCATACTTTAGGTGGGATGCAGTGGAGTAGGGCATCTTGTGCAAGCTCAAGAGACATTCGACAATATCCTCAGATCCTAACCTCTTAGTCATCTATGTAGTTCATCCAATGATCTTCAATATGAGTTTCATGAACATAATGTCTTCCCATGATGTGGTTGTAAGTCTCTATAGGGTCAAACCTAGATTTGATTAAATTGAATGGTTTCAAGGGCCATTCATCCCATTTGAAGGTTGAAGACTTGCACACTTTCATGTCCTGAAGAGAGTGAGGGTCGATGGAAATGGGAAAGTCCTAGTAGTGTTTCTTCTTATACATGATGTGCTCACAGGCATCAAAAATTTGCCTAGCCATCTCTAATAGAATTATTCTATCTAACACGTATCCTGGAAGCTTCTTTGGTAAAATAGTGTATCTTTCCACTCTGATGTATGTGAAGGTCTTAAATTGGATATAATAGGTGCCTATTTCCCTTACTTTATCATTAGCCCCCTCTAAGAGTCTTTTTGCATAATCTCCCTCAATTGAATGAATGATTGCAAAGACAAAAGGATCATTAACAATCCTTTACTATGTGCTATCTTTATTCAATTTCTCTTTTCTCATGAGCTAGAGATACACAATGAATGACCATGCATTAGGTTGGCTCATAGCTCCCCTTTTCACTAAATTGGGGTATTCTTCCCTAGCAGAAAGTAGATAGATGATGTATGAAGCCATGTAAAACTAGGGATTGTTCTTTACTAGCAGTCAACTTCCCATCAAGGTTATCACTTAGAATAGTGGCCCAATCAAATCTAGTCCTTCTTCCCTTAATCCTTTCAATTAGAAAAATCATCCAAGGTTCAAGTTGGATAGATTGGGGAAGCCCGTAGAATCTACTCATCATAGTTACTGCAGTCTAGCTGTCATCTTTCAAATATCCTCTTCTCATGTTTATCATGTCCAACTTGTTCTTTGGTAGGGGTTGCATCAGGGACACCTTATTAACAATCTTGTAAGCCAACATAATATTATTTTTAAACTAATGCAAACCCTTGTTTATGGAGAATGCGTAGAATTTATTGATCCATTTGGGTAAGTGAAATACATATTCAATTTTGTCTAGCCTGAGGTCGAGGACAACATCTCTCATTTATTCTTTATTGCCCTCTCATCAGGAACATAGTGTTGTGTGAGGGTTATGATCAGATCTAAAGATAAGACTAACATAGGATGTGCTGCAACCTCAACCAAGTTTGAAAACACCAGAGAAGTGCAGTCAACCGATCTTCCATTTCGATTAGCACACTTGGTGAGAAAATCATTCTAGTCCACATTCCCTAAATCAGTATCTGTGATTTCTCTCTGAAGGTTCCCATCCTTTGAAGGAGCATGGTATCCTTTGAATAAGAACTTTATGTCTAGTACGACTATCTTTTCTGGCATTATGCAAGAAAACACACAACTAATCAACAAACACTTACTAAATAAACTAAAAACCATGCAAGATTATCTCAGAGCTCTTAGAAACTCAAACCTAGAAGTTGAAACTAGAAAAATAAGTTTAACTCAATTTTTTTGGTGTTTCTAAGGTGAGAACACCAAAGAAATCATTGGCCTTTGAAAAGATAAAAGGTAAAAAATGAGGGTTTAACTGTAAAATTTTGGTGTTTTGGTGTGCGAGACAAGTGAAGAAATAGTGGAGGCCAAAAATGTGAAAGGGTGAAATGTAGGTCAGAAAGAAAAGAGAATTTTGGAGTTTTAGAGATGGATGGGTTTATCAAAGGCTAAAAGGCTGAAAAAGAGAAAGTGAAAAATCCTTTCTATCTTTGGTGCTACGAAGTTTCAGAATTTTAGAGATGTCAAAAGTCAATGGAGGCCGAAAGGCCAAAAATGTGAAAGGGTGAAAGCCTTTCTATCTTTGCTGCTGCGAAGTTTTAGATTTTTGGAGATAGATAGGTTTATTGGAGGCCAAAAATCTGAAGATGACTTAGGTGTTAGGAAGCTTATCGATGTTACAATTTTTTGTGGATTGGTTGAGTTATCAAAGGCCAAAAGGCCAAAAAAGTGAAAGGAAATTTGTCTGATTCATTCCAACCATTAATAGATCCATGTGGCAAATTCAAGTACCAATTATATGCAAACTCTCCCAGCATGTAAGGAAACAAACAAAAAAAACATCTTGATGTAAAATTTCCTTGCAATTGCATATTTCTTTAAAGGTGTGAATGTGTTCTTCCATTGTCCTGGACTCTTTGTAGATGAAACATGGGCAAAAATTTTCAGGATTCTTAGGTAGTTCATGGAGTTGGCCTTGTAAGTCTAATGGAGAAATTTGGGCATTCACAAAAAAGGCCATTGGAGGTGGTGTCCGTATCGAACAAATGGAGTAGCAATGGGCTTTGGTGGCAACAACAGATGATGGAATAGAGCTATTTTATGAGGAAGATTCATTTTTTTCTTTTCTTATCATTGTGGGATTGGTGAAAATGATTGAGCTCAAGGAATTCTCCTCCATTTTGTGATGATATAAGGACTTTTTCAAACCTCTCCAGAGATAAAGATCCAATATCTTCTGGGCTCTCTTTTGAGAGCCCTCCTTCTAGCACCACTTCTATTGAGTGTCATTTTTATAGGAGACAATGAATAGGAATTTGAAGTGCAAATTCCCCTCTTGAAAGAATGATGAAATCACTCCCAAGGTTCCTTTTAGGCTGGGTCTGAACTATATGGATAACTCAATCAAAGATAAATGTGAAATTATTCATGAAGAGACTTTTGTTGGTTTGATTCTTGGAGAGGCTACAAATAAATTCTAACAAATAATTTTTTTTGTATTTTTTGGATTAAGATAAGTACATTATTCCTATTGTGCATTTTTAACATGATTCTATGATTAATCAAATTTCTAAACAAACAAAAAAAGGTTAGGGTAACAAGAAATTGAAATCAAATAACTTGTAAGCAAATTTCTAAAGGACATAAACCACTGATATATTAAACTTGTGAATTAAACCACCAAGGAGTTTTAAAGAAAAACCCACACAATATGAATCATAATTGCTCACAAATCATAATGTGCAAATGCGATCGTCAACGAAATACAAATACGAGAAGCAATGTTTCTCAAAATTCATCAAATCGCAAAGCTGCCACGAATGCACACACACACAGGACAAATTTATCCTTACACATGAAAGAAAAAAATGCCCAATAGTTTGTCACAACAAGAAGATACAATAGTAATAAACTCCATAATTAATAATTGCATATATAATTCTCAACCAACACAATTGGCTCTCTAAAATTCATAAATTAGCAGCACCAATTCACAAATTTTACATAGATAACAGAATAATCACACTATGAAATGAAGTGTTGGGATTATGGAAAGGTGTGTATTGAGAGAGGAGGGGAGGGGTGAATAATTACCCTTGAAAACTTTTAAACTGAATCCTTGTAAGCATGTAGTTCATTAACTGTCTGTATCAATTGTATTCACCATACACTTAATAACATAACTGGAATTGTAAATGCATGTAATCTAATCAATTGAGCATACATGAAAATTCATACACATAACACATGTATTTTGGTATCACAAAAACCCTTTTTAGAAGGTAAAAACTACAGTGGGGATGAAACCCACGAAGCTTCACTTCTGCAAAAATAAAGTTGTTGGTTAAGGCTTACAAAGATTGATCACTTATGGTGATCTTACCCTGTTATGAGTAACAATAAGATCCAATAGATCTACCTGGTTAGAGGATTTTGGAAACATAATTAAATGTGCACCCGGTTAAGAGATTTTACAAAAGACTATTAAGTCTACTCTGTTAGGAGATTTTAAGTCTGCTACAATTGCTAGAGAGTAACAGTGAAGTGTGATCTGTATGAGAAAACAACTTACATTTTTGATATCAGATCCATTAAGTACAATAGTGAAATCACCTTGCTTTGATGAATATGTATATATGTACTGCTTGGTAGCCTTGAACTATTTTTGATAAACTAAATGCTCTGTCAAAATTCTTCCAATCTTAACCATGTCAGATCTTCAGATGTCTCCCAATGGTGGCTACTTCATATGATGATACATGTCAAAATGACAACTTTATAATACTTATATCAAAATGATTTGACCTAATTAGGGTTTGAAACTATCTTAGAAAACCTAAGATCAATGGTTCAAATGATTAACCTAGATCATCATTACATAGGAATCATCAGTCATTAAATGATTACATCCATAATAAATATTCACCTCGATCTTGGTAAACTATTTTCTAACTCAGCAAAAAGTTGTTCACCTTGAACTATGTGTCATTCCAAACTTTTATGTGAACTCTGGATTACTTGGTAAATGTCAAGTCTCGATCTTGGTATATTACTAACGCTCGATAATCCTGTGTACTCAGTGACTGCTATACTCGATAATCTCTGTGCTCGGTGACTACTACGTAGTTATGACCGACTGAACTGTCTTGCTCTATTTATTGACTATATACATGAATATTAATGACAACTTTTAATCCATTTAGGAGTAACATTCTTCTCCTTTGGCATTAGTATCAAAAATATATGTGTATGCCGACTATAAAAGTTTGAACTCGAAAATTTTGTAAACCAAAAATGTAGAATTGTGTGAACTCCCCCTTTGTACATGCTCTTAGTGTATATACATATATTTTCCCCCTTTTTTGAAATTAATGACAAATAATATACATACAATTTGTTAAAGATATTCTAATGGGTTTTCTTGAGAGTGTCCAAGAGGTTTTCCCATTCCTTTTTAAGATTTTCCAAAGCAATTTTCTCTAAATTGACTTGTGCATGCATATCAAAAATGTTCTCAATAAATAAAATCTTAGGGGTGGCAACTAATTCCTTTTCCTTATTCACGTGTTTTTGCATCACCTTTAGGTGGGGTAGTAACTCGACCTGAAGCTTGGTTACATGTTCCCTTATCTTTTCCTCTTCCTTCCTTAACTTGTCTTAATCGCTGAATATTTGTAACCTTTGTATAATGCTCATAAAATGCATTAGGCTCGGTTTTAAGACTAGTGGCACTATTCTTTAGATCTTCATCTAATTATTTTATTTTTTCACTAACCTCAGTAGTGAATGTGTCTATAGGGTAGAACTTCTGGAAAATTGTAATAACTCTTTGAATGATACTATCTAGCTCGGTTATTACCTTAGAAAGTTTGACTTTATTTACTACCATTGCTTGGTTGATTTTCTTAGTAAGTCTGTATTGAATCTTTTGTTCTTCTCTCTCTTCAATCATCTACTCTACATCGGTAGTTGGTCCATTGATGGTCTCAGTGAGCAGTGCAAGTTATTCAATGATGGGGGTTGAATCATCTATATTGACATCTGGGGAAACTTGTATTAGGATTTCCTTGACATCCTCTAGCACCTTAGTGTTCTTGTGTTCCTGCCTTAGCTTCTCTTGAGCTACTTTTTGGGTGTATAGCTCTCCATATTTCCTGAGAGCTTTAGGGTCAAGTGTCCTCAATTCACATGTTGGTATTTCTATGATCTTATCAAGAGTGACCAGATCCTTAATTCCTCATTTTCTCTTCTTCTTTTTGTCTTGCACACTGGATGATGGAGATTGTACAGTAGAAACTTGAACCTTTTTCTCTAGATTTGTCTTGGGTGGCTTAGTGGATTTTTCTTCTTCCTTATTATGCATGGTTGTTGATTCTACAATTTATGGTGTTGGGACCTATGACCCGGTGTTTGTGATAGAAGTGTTTACTGTTGTCTTTATTTGTGTTCCTTGAACATTATCAGTTGCATCAGTGGGTGCTTCACCTTGTGTAGCCTCTCCATTGTGCTCAGTTTCCTTACCAGTCTCCTCACCCTTATCTTTAGTTGTATCTTTCTCTTGCTTGGGTGGAGCTTCCTCATTTTGTTGTTCAATAGCTATGTCAATAGCTTGTACTAGTATGGGCAAATTACCTGGTACCATTGCTCAAGCTACCTCACTTGATTCTTCTTCTCTAATGTTTTGGGTAGCATCGGTAATCACTTCATCTTCTTTAGCCTCATCATCGGGGTCGCCCCTGGTTATGTATTTAATTAATGTTTCTTCATCCCCTAATGTAGTCAATATCTCAAGAATCCCTTCCATGACATTGTGATGCAAGAGCATCTCGGGTCCTTGGCAATCCCGTGTCACCAAAAACATGTTTGAGTTTTCTGTGGTGCTCAGTTCTTGCTTTGATCGAGTTGGCTCGGTAGTTGCTCGGTTCCTTCATTAACCGAGTTGGTCGGTTAATTCCCTAGCACTCGGTTATCTTTTCCTAGCACTTGGTTATCCTTGCTTACCAAGTTGTTTATTTTAGTTTTCTGTTGAGGCTAACTTGTGTACTTAATTATGGTCATGGATTTAATGTTGGTATCTATCATTGGGAAGAGTGTGGACCTAGATCTGGTCGTTCCTTCTATTAATGGTGGATCTGAAGGCTGACTTGTTCAATAGCCTCTTGTATATATTGGAGTTGTTGGTTGTAGTTTAGGAGATAAGTTTTAGTGGAAAATAAAAGTTAGAAGATTGAAGATAGTTTCTGAATCCTCGCATGTTGGAGGACTATTGTACTTGAATTGTAATATCAGGCCCTAACCGAGAAGGCCTTACAACCTGACATGTATGAATCTATTTGATGAAATATAAAGGATTTGATCTACATTCTCTCTCTCTCTCTCTCGCGCGTATGTTGTTGCTTGTGTGTGTTATCTCTATAGGGTAGATCTAGATTAGGGTGTACCTTTGGCCCCTATCCTCCTATCCCCTGCACCAAGTGGTATCAGAGCGAAGCTGAGATCTGGATCTAGATTTGCGAATCTAGCTTTGAGGGTTCCTTCTTGTCAAACCCTAGTTGATTTTTTGTGGGGTGGCAGATTGCGATCTGGCCTACAATTACAGAGGGTTTCAAGATGGTCCATGGGAGACGAGATGTAGATCTAGGATTGGCAGACATGTTGAGACAACTTGTTGATAGGTTAGAAGCTGTTGAGATAGCCCAACATAGAGGAAGACATCTTGAACATGTTAGTGATGATAAAAATGAGGAAAGATTGTTGAAGGCTTTGACAAATCTGAAGTCTACACCACATTTCAATCCTCCTGAGTATAGTGGAAAGTTGGATTCAGATGAATTGGTGGACTGGATCACCGAGATGGAAAAGTACTTTGAATATGAAAATGTCCCTGAGGAAAAGAAGGTGAAAATTGCAAGCACAAAGTTGAATATTCATGCATCCTTGTGGTGGGAACATCTGCAATTGGACAGAAAGAGGAAAGGCAAAGACAAAATTAAGGTATGGAATAAGATGGTGAATAAGTTAAAAGGAAAGTTCTTACCTTGTGATTATCATATTAACCTAGTTAGGTGAATGCAAAGTTTAAGGCAGAAAGATAGCTCAGTAAAATATTACACTGAGGAATTCTATAGATTAGATATCATATTTGGACATGATGAAGATGACGTGGAAAGAATTTCTAGGTACCTGAATGGATTCAAAGTTTCCATCCAAGAAGAAATAGTTTGGTTAAGTTGGAAAATATAGAAGAAGCTTATCAGTTTGCCTTGAAAGCTGAGGAGAAATTAAACAAAAGACATGAGCAAAGACAAAGAGGTAGAGGTGGTAGATTCCCTAGAGGAAGAGGTAGATCTTATCGTGAAAACAATAGATCCGAACCAGAAAAGAGAAATCTAGATAAAGGTAAGACCAAGTGGAAAGGTGAAAGTTCATCTAGAGGAAGAGGCAATAACTACCAAGGTGGTTATAATAGAGGTGGTTTCTGAGGAACTTGTTACAATTGTGGAGAAGAAGGACATAGATCATTTGAATGTGAACATGCAAGTAAGAAGTTCGGTAGTAGTAGAAATGCTTTGGTGTAAGAAGAGTCACCAAATGAACCTGAGAAGGAAAAGAACTTGATGGTAAGGAGAGCACTTTGGAGTAAAATTAATAAGGAATATCTGATAAGGAAAAGTTTGTTCAAGACCAGATGTAGAGTTTCTGATGAAGTATGGAAGGTAACCATTGATAGTGGAAGCTCAGATAACTTGGCATCTGAGGAAATGGTTACAAAGTTGGAGTTGAAAAGGTTGGAACACCTGAAGCCCTATTAGATTTCATGGATCAAGGATGAGCATACACTCTTGATAAGTGAACAATGTTATGTGAATTTGAAAATTGGAAAGTACTATGATAAGGTGTTATGTGATATCATGCCTATGGATGGTTGTCATATTTTTTTGGGTAGACCTTGGAAATATGATAGACATGCTATATATGATGGAAGATTGCATAAATATCTATTTGGGCTTATGGAAGAAGACAAATCTTGTTACCTTTGATTGAAGAACTTGTTAGTAGTGTTTGTACATTTGTGAAAGTTTTCTTGATGGAAGGAAGAAAGTTTGTTAAGGATTTGAAAAATAATGATGTATGTTTTGTTGTGATTCCTAACAAACCGAGTAAGAAAACAAAGGATAGAATCCCTGAAGAGATTGATAACTCACTCACAAAGTATAGAGAGATCATTTTTGACAATGTACCTGATGGTTTTCCACCGAAGAGAAGCATTGATCATTGCATGGATCTTATCCCTGGAGCTAGTTTACCAAATAAGGAACCACATCGATTGACACCTACCGAGAATTGGGAATTAAACTAACAGATTCAAGAATTGTTGCAGAAAGGTTTGATCCAAAAAATTTTGAGTCCTTGTGCAGTACTAGCTGTATTGGCACCTAAGAAGAATGGGAGAATGTGTATGGATTCCATAGAAATCAACAAGATAACAGTGAAATATAGGTTTCCTATACCGAGAATGGATGACATAATGGACAATTTGACTGGAGCAAAGTATTTTACCAAAATTGATTTGAAAAGTGGATATCATCAGATCATAATTAGAGAAGGTGATGAGTGGAAGACTACTTTTAAGACAAAAGCAGGTTTGTATGAGTGGTTGGTTATGCCCTTTGGTTTAACTAATGCACCAAGTACTTTTATGAGATTGATGAATGAAGTTTTGAAGAAATTCTTAGGTAAATTTGTGATTGTATACCTAGATGATATTTTGATATTCAGTAAGACCAAAAAAGAGCATTTGTTGTATGTTAAACAAGTATTGCAGAGGTTGAAAGAAGAAAAGTTGTTGATTAACCTGAAAAGGTGTTCTTTCATGCAAGAGGAGATTGTGTATTTGGAATTTTTTATTTCAGTTGATGGTTTGAAAATGGATCATGAAAAGGTTGAAGCTATTTTGAATTGGCCTACACCTGAGAATGCTAGTGAGGTAAGATCATTTCATGGTTTGGCAAGTTTTTACCAAAAGTTCATTAGGAATTTCAGTTTAATTTTTAATGCTATGACTGAGACTATGAGAAGAGATAAAAGAGAATTTAAGTGGACACATGGAGCTGATAAAATTTTTGAGCATCTAAAGCAAAAGGTTGTTGAATTGCCTATGTTAGCATTGTCTGATTTCAATAAGGCATTTCAAGTGGAATGTGATGCAAGTGGAAGTGCAATAGGAGCTGTGTTGAATCAAGAAGGTAAACCTGGTTCTTTCTTTAGTGAAAATTTGAATGATGCAAAAATGAAATATTATGTGTATGATCAAGAATTCTATGCTATTGTTCAAGCCTTGAAGAAATGGAGACATTATTTGATACCAAGTGAATTTGTGTTGTATATCGATTATAAAGCTTTACAATATTTGGATAGTCAGAATAAGTTGAATCAGAGACATATGAAATGGGTTGAATATTTGTAGAGTTACACATTTGTGATAAAACATAAGAGTGGAGTCACTAACCAAGTTGATGATGCATTGAGTAGAAGAAGATCTTTGATGCCCGAGATGAAAATTGAAGTTCTTGGTTTTGATGACAAGAGAGATTCATATGAATTTGATCCTAATTTTTCTAAGCCATGGAGAAAGTGCAGAGCACCTATTCAAGATCAACTAAGTACTAAATGGGAAGACTATTTCATTTAAGGAGGTATGTTGTTTAAAGGTATTCAGTTGTGTATACTGAGAGGATCAATGAGAAATAATTTGATAAAGGAGAAACATAGTAGTGGTTTGACTGGACACTTTGGTGTTGACAAGACATTGAATTTACTGAAGGATAAATAATTTTGGCCACAATTGTATAAGGATGTTCAGAAATTTGTGAAAAGTTATGGAATTTATCAAGTTGTAATGGGAGTAAGTCAAAATACTGGATTGTATACACCAATTTTTGTTCCTGAGAAACCTTGGGTTGATATCAGTGTGGATTTTGTTCTTGGCTTACCGAAGATAGTAAGAGGTAATGATTCTATAGTTATTGTTGTGGATAGATTTTCTAAAATGGCACATTTTATAACTTGTAGAAAGACATCAGATGCAGTACATATAGTAGATCTTTTTTTAAGGAAATTGTCAGATTGCATGGATTATTGAGGAGTATCATCTCTGACCGAGACAATAAATTTGTTGGATACTTTTGGAAGACCCTTTGTAGAAAGTTTGGTACCGAGTTGAGGTATAGTTCTACTTTTCACCCACAAACTGATGGAAAAATAGAAGTTATGAATAGAAGTTTGGGTAATCTTTTGAGATGTTTAGTTGGAGACACACCGAGTAATTGGGATTTTTTGTTGGCATAAGCAGAGTTTGCATACAATAATTCAGTGAATAGGAGTACTGGAAAAACACCTTTTGAGATTGTAAATGGCATACAACCGAGAGGTATATTAGATTTGAGGGATATTGTTGATGAAGAAAAGAGAAGTGCTGAAGGAGTAAAGTTTGTTGAGTTCATGAAGACATTGCATGAAGATGTGAAACATAAGTTGGAGAAAAGTAATCAGAAGTACAAAGATAGATCTGATAGATCTAGAAGACACAAGACTTTTGTAGTTGGTGATGAAGTAATGGTTCATTTGAAGAAATGCAGATTTCTTGTTGGAAGATATGGGAAGCTGAAAATGAAGAAGTTTGGTCCTTGCAAGATTTTGAGGAAATTTGACAGTGGAAATGCTTATGAGCTTGAGTTACCTAATGACATGGATATATCACCTATATTCAACATTGTTGATTTGTATGAGTACCATGAATCGGATGAAGAAATGACAGTACTGAATGATTATCCTAAGAAATAGATAGAAGAAGTTAAGAAGATTTTAGAATAAAGAGTTGGCAGAAGGACAAGAGGAAAATAGTATATGGAATATCTGGTAAAATGGAAGAAGAGACAGATTGAAGATAGTTCATGGATTTCACAATCTAAGTTGGATTCAGCTTAGGTTGTACCTACTACATGATTCAGAGAATCATTTCAAATAACCCCAGGTGTTTGATGCAGGAGCATCTCAGGTCCTTGGCAATCCTGTGTCACCAAAAACATGTTTGAGTTTTTTGTGTTGCTCGGTTCCTTCTTTAACCGAGCTAGCTCAGTAGTTGTTTAGTTCCTTTGTTAACCGAGTTGGTTGGTTAATTCCCTTGTGCTCTATTATCTTTTCCTAGCACTCGATTATCCTTGCTTACCAAGTTGTTTGTTTTAGTTTCCTGTTGAGGCCGACTTGTGTACTTAATTATGGTCACAGTTTTAATGTTGGTATCTATCATTAGGAAGTGTGTGGACCTAGATCTAGTCGTTCCTTCCATTAGTGGTGGATATGAAGGCTGACTTGTTTGGTAGACTCTTGTATATATTATAGTTTTTGGTTGTAGTTTAGGAGATAAGTTTTAGTGGAAGATAAAAGTTAGAATATTGAAGATAGTTTTTGAATCCTCGCATGTTGGAGGATTATTGTACTTGAATTGTAATATCTGGCCCTAACTGGGAAGACCTTACAACCCAACATGTATGAATCTATTTGATGAAATATAAAGGAGTTGATCTACATTCTCTCTCTCTTTTGTGTGTTGTTGCTTCTGTGTGTTATCTCTGCAGGGTAGATCTGGATTAGGGTGTGCCTTTGGCCCTTGTTCTCCTATCCCCAACACCACAATGTCAATAGTTGTTATGAAGTCATCTTCATATGTTTCCTCCTCAGGCTGCTCAGTATCTAAGATGTCAATAGGCTCATCCTCAACATTTTTTTGTACACCAGCTTGTAAGCTCGGTTGAGGTTGCTCGATATCAACTACAGATGTAGTTGCCTCGATTTGTGCTAATGGACTGAGGGCTTTATTCCATATCCTATTACTCTCTTCATCTACCTCTTATATTTTTCCTCGTAATATTTTAAATTCTCTAGCCTTCATCAAGAATTTACCTGCATATTGGTTCATGGCTACATCTATCTCAGGGACAGAGAAGTTTGCTTTTACCAAAATAAGAGACCTTTCTCTCATCCTCTTTTCAGTTTGAAGTGCATAAGTCTATCTAGCATATAATTTATCATATAAATCCTTAAGTATGCTACTTGCAAACTCAACTAGAACTCATTTGAAGTTAATCATCATAACTATTATAGCTTCCTCTAGCTTTTCTTGATCCTCAGTGCTCAAGTTTGAATATTTGTTTAGCTTGGGAGTAGCAAGCCTTCCAATTTTCTTTATCCCTTCTATAAATTCATCAATAGATTGAGGACCTTTATTCACTACAACACAAAATTGATCACTGTCCTCTTCAAAATCTATGTCATATTTTCTTCTAATCATTTTACTTCTTCTCTTTGGTTTAGGGAGCTCGGTAGGTGCTTTTGCTCCTCTCTTTTTCTGATATGTGTAGGTTGGTGTTGGCCTTGTTATATTTTCTACACCTTTCTTCAAAGGTGGTGAACTGTCATTTTCTAGCCTTGTCCTTGTTTAGGTTGAGGTATCAACCTATTTACCTTTACCTTTTGTAGACTCAGGTTGCTCTATCTGTTCATGTTCATCAAACTTGGTGGCCTCTTTATCTATATCTTCACTTATTGGTCCTTGTTCCTCAGTTTCCTCATCAACCGATTTCTCAATATCTTCATTAGTTACACCAAATTGTTTCTTTAATGATTTCACCATCTTCTCCTTTTTCCTTCCCATCTTTTCTACAAGTCCCATCTTTATTTTGGACTTGGTCTCTTCATAGGTTCCAAACTGTGTAGCTTCTTTATCCTTGGGCTTGACAAGTAAATCCTTGATTGCTTTTGTAGCATAGTCTATGTCAATTTCATATTCCATGGGGGGTAGCCAAGCTATTCTTGGCTCAACTTCTTTGACTAGGGTGGTGTCGGTGTCTACCAAAAAATAAATGTCATCCTTGTATTTCTCAACTAGTTGGTCTAGGATCCTAGTTCTTTTTTCCATTCTTTCCTTGAATTTTCCAAAATAATCTTCCATGATCGGTTCAAAATTCTTATCTAGGTTTCTAATAAATTCACTTATTTGCACAATGACTAGTCGGTTTACATCCCATTCTATATTACCGAATGATGGAAAATAGTTCTACAAGTAGAAAAATGTACATACCAATAATGAACCAAATTTGCATATATTTGATCTGGCAACTCTGATGGTTCACATATTTTCCTCCAACTATCTCAACATCAACTCAGCTAGGTTGAGTTGCAAACCCTTCTTCACAACTTTATGTGCGATGTCAACTGTTGTGCATGCAACACTATTCGGTCTACTTGACTGGAATATCTTATATGCAATGACATATGCACCAAATCTCATCTTAGGGTTGATGATTGTGTTTATTATCATGCCTCTACCATCTCATTTTGCTCCCGTTAACTTCTCAATCTCGGTCTTTGGCAGATGTCTTAGTTCTTTTGCTTTGTCATTCATGGGATACCTAGTAACCACATGTATAACATCCTTTGCAATTCTTATTGGTTCATCTAACCACATATTTCCTTCATGTAATTTTCTTAGCACTATTCATATCCATTATGTCTTAAACTCTTCCGAAAAATATAGGACATTGGTTAACCCTTTTACCTCCAAGTGTTTGTGATCTCCCTTCATTTTTCCATCAATGCAAAGCTCTTGATAAGTGGATTTGAGTTCAAAGTCACCTATCTCTACAGTCTTACAATGAATGTATGATCTTATATCCTTTATGAGTAAAACCCTAGGTGGTATCGAAGAAAACGCTCCTTTGTGATCGAGTTGTGCTACAATCTCAAGGTGCAATTTGCATTTTGGTTCTTCATAGTTTTAGAATTTATTAATGTGGCCTTCTTGTCACTACAGGTCTTCAATTTTGCAGACTTTGATGAGGACGCCATTGTTTTAATAGTTTTAGGGGTTCACGTAAACTTAAAGAAAATAAATTGGTTCACCAAGAACTTACTTGAATCTTTCTCAAACTACTCGTAATGTTCTCAAATTGATGTGAATGGATTGGATTCACTCTAGTCAAATCTCACTCAAATCACTCTGGTTCACTCTCGATCATTGTGTGAAGAAATGAGTTCATTTCCCATGTATTTATAAGGAAAACCTTGTTTAGCACATTAAATGCTTTCCCAGCTACTACTCAGTCAACAATAAAATCACTAAGTTAACTCAAAGATACCTTAGCTCTGTGAACACTATCAATGCTCAGTTGATTGTGCAACTTGGTTGTCTCTAACACTTTTTCTGACTAGAATTTTCTTACTCGGTCCACCTTAACTGACTAAACTCATTTCAAGCTAACAACATATAATACCCTAGTGCATCTTAATTCATGTTGATCTGGTATTAACTCAATAGATATACGAAACTATTGTAAGATATAACCGATTGAAATTCAGTTCCATACTTACGTGATTTTTCTTAGGTGTAGGTGGTGAGATCACCTAACCCAATGGATGAGGTGTCACAGACTGTTGTGCTTGTTCCAACATTTTCATATGTTGCTCTTCTCCACATTTGGTTCCTTATTCTCATGATTTATTCAATGGTATTCTCACTTGCATTAATACTTGGTTCCAGTGCTCGGTCTCTGTAGTCTTTGCTTAAATGATGGACCTTATGCTAGTGCAAACATGCCATTCCAGAATTTGTCCAATTTCAAGATTTTCCTTTCCAATGTATTCTTGTTCAGTTTGCTACTGTATGACCATATATTCCACATGATGTGAAACTAGTCCAAGTGTTGTAATCCCAAGTATGTGCATCACCTTGTCTTCTCAGTTGATATGTCTTATTTTGTCCTTTCAGTTTCTAGACTTGTTTCATTTTTGTCCTACATTCCTGTGATATATATGTCCATGCATGTTGCAAGTGCAACAATTCTTTTCCATGTAGTGTTTCTTAGGTGACTTAATCATCTTTGATCTACAATCATGTGCTTGATGTCCATACTTGTTACAATTGTAACAATAACCATTAAATTTGGGAGTGGATTTAGGAATACCTTTTTCTTTTCTTCTACAAACATTTGATGTATGGCCTAGTTTTCCACAATGATAGCATGAGAGCTTCCTTGGCCTTGGATGTGCATAGGCATTCTTTTGTTCAGCTTATCTTGATGACTCTCCTTGCTCGATATATCCTAAACCGGTAGTGTTGTCAAGTCTTCTTTGACTATTTAGAAATTCATCCATTCTTTTATTACTTTCTTCAGCTTTCTTAATAATCTCATAATGTTGCTGTTGAATCTTTACTTCATTCTTTAGTCTTTCATTTTCTTCTCTCAATTCACCAATGTCTTCCAATTTTCTAGTAAGCTCATTGTTCACTCAATTGACTTCCTGACTCATGACAACCATCTGATTGGAAATTTCAAAATGATGCTCGACGAGTCTCAATATTTTAGATTCCTTTTCTTCCAGCTTTTCAGTCATTTGTCTTCTATCTTCAATAGCCAAATTCCTTTCGTGTTCAGCCGGTCTTGCATTGTTCATGACATCAATCATTCTTACCATTTGAGTTTCTTTCCCTATCTCCAGTGCTTTCACTTGTTTGGTAAGTTTTTGATTCTTTACAGACATATCTGATATGGTTCCTTTAGATGCATCAGATATACTTCCAGATCCTTCAAATGGATCCTCTATCTCTTCTTCCTAATAATCAGTCTCATTTAGCCGAAATGCCATTTCCTTCCTTTTGACCAGTAACTCTCTCAGTTTTTCTTTGGCTTCCTTGAATTATTCTATGATAATCTACATTGCCAATTTCTAATTTTCAATGGTCTTGTCAAGCTTATACCTTTTCATCCTTAGATCTTTTCTCTTCAGTGTTTAAACTTCCTCAATAAGAGAACTAGCTCTGATACCAATTATTGGGATTATGGAAAGGTGTGTACTGAGAGGGGAGGGGTGAATTAGTACCCTTGAAATTTTTTAAACTGAATTCTTGTAAACATGTAGTTCATTAACCGATTGTATCAATTGTATTCACCATACACTTAATAACATAATTGAAATTGTAAATGCATGTAATCTAATCAATTAAGCATGCATGAAACTTCATACACATAACATGTGTATTTTGGTATCACATAAACCCTTGTTAGAAAGTAAAAAATATGGTGGGGATGGAACCCACAAAACTCCACTTCTGCAGAAATAAATTTATCAGTTAAGGCTTACAAAGATTGATCACTTCTGGTGATCATACCCTGTTAGGAGTAACAATAAGATCAGCTAGATCTACCTAGTTAGAGGATTTTAGCAACATAATTAAGTGTGCACTCGGTTAAGAGAATTTATAAAAGACTGTTAAGTCTACTCTGTTAGGAGATTTTAAGTCTGGTACAATTTCTACAAAGTAACAATGAAGTGTGATTTGTTTGAGAAAATAACTTACATTGCTGATATCAAATCCATTAAGTATAATAATGAAATCCTTGTTGTGATGAATATGTCTTTTTGTACTACTTGGTAGCCTTGAACTATTTCTGATAAACTGAATGCTCTGTCAAAATCTTTCCAATCTTAACCCTGTCAGATCTTCATATGTCTCCCAATGGAGGCTACTTCATATGATGATACATGTCAAAATGACAACTTTACAATACTTATATCAAAATAATTTGATCTAATTAGGGTTTGACACTATCTTAGAAAACCTAAGATCAACGGTTCAAATGATTAACCTAGATCATCATTACATACGAATCATCAGTCATTAAATGATTACATCCATAATAAATATTCACCTCGATCTTGGAAAACCATTTTCTAACTTGACAAAAAGTTGTTCACCTTGAACTATGTATCATTCCAAACTTTTATGTCAACTCTGGATTACTTAGTAAATGTAGAGTCTCAGTCTCGGTATATTACTGATGCTCGGTAATCCTATGTACATGTTGACTACTATACTCGCTAATCTCTATGCTCGGTGACTACTATGGAGTTATGATCAACTGAACTATCTTGCTCTGTTTACCGACTGTATACATGAATATTAATGACAACTCTAAATCTATTTAGGAGTAACAATGAAGCACCAATTGCATATAGCTTTATTGCATAAATTTTTTGACCTTGATTACATATTAAGATGCATTTATATAGTGCATCACCCTTTGAAAATAATAAATTTGTAATTAGGGCTTTTTGCTATGCATTAAATTAAAAATCACATTTAATCTAGAGCTAACTGAAAAAAAAACTACCTTAGATAGCTCTAAATAATCTTGGGTCGATTTAATCCAGCTGCATTACATTTACAATAGGAAACAAAGCTAATTCCATCAAGAAAAGAAGAGATCAAATATGGAGTTCCACCATTCATTGAATTGAAGTCTTCTTCAAAAACTTGGAGTTCTCCCTTCAAATCTTTGTCATGGGTCCCTTTCATGAATTAAACTAGTTGATATCCCCAAGGTTATCAGAAAAGACCCCAAACAGGTAGGTAATCTAACCCAAAACAAGCTCTTCAAGCAAAAAATACTCTATGACAAAATGACATAGGAATTTCAGACCCCGACCCTAACTCTGAAAAAGAGAGGCTAAAAAATGACTAAGTGTAACCCTTATGAACAACATAATTTTTTAACTTTCGGAGTTTGAAAGGCCAAAAAAATGAACTGGAAAAATGGCTAAGTGTCAAAATTTCCTTATTGCAAAATTTGACTAAGTTAAAACTGAACACTTTGTCATTTGGAAGGATTTCTAGATGTGCCTTATAGAGTCTTTCTACTATCTCTTGCACTTATTCGAATTTCACCACTTGAATACCATCAAGATGTTGTTGTTGCTTCTCCCTAAAGATGACCAATTCTGTAGAAAAATATTTAATCTCCTCCTCTTGATCCAACATCCTTTGCATATCCTCCCTTTGATAGAAAATTTGTTGGAGGTCTTCCTTCATTTTTATACCAGCCACAATTCCCATGAACTGTTGCACAATTCTCTTTATTGGGCACATTATGTGTTTATCTTCATCTTCAAAGAAATCAAGGTCAATTCCCTTCAATAATTCATATATCTCTTTGACCCATTTCATTACTTCCTCTTATTTATTACTCACTTTATTTAGACATTTTTGATATACTTTTATCGTTTGACCTATGTCTTTGATCCAAGTCTCAAAATTGTCAAGCTTTCACCCTTCATATATCTTAACCAAAACTTGGAAGCCTTGCTTCTTTATTATTTTTAGGTCTCTAAGAATCATTTTCCACTTTACAATCTGAACATCCAATCCTTCCTCATTGCCTATCATATCCACCAATTTGGTGACGTCTTGAAGAATACCTCTGAACGACCTCAAAATTGCCCAAATAGTATCCTTCCTGAACTGCTCAAAATATGCCTTCCAATATGAACACACATGAATGAAAGAATGTGGTAGATCTGTTGGCAATTCTGGGGCAACTCTCTTCTCTAGGACAAATAGTAATGAGGCTTCCAGGTTATCTAGGTAAATGAGACCTACTATTTTCACAATGAATCTCTTCATGGATTTGTTTTTCTATGTTAATATCCTAATTTTATCTTCATCTTTATCCATAAATACCAATGCATGTTTTAAACCAAGTGTAGCCAACATCTTACTCCCCTCCCTTGTAGGTTCACCTAAATCAACCTCATCAAAAGTATAGTTGGTACGGTACCTGTGCTTTCCATTGGCCCCTATAGTCCTAAGTGAAATATGAAATTGTTCTAGCCGGGGTGCTAGATTCTCCCTGATGGAAAGTATGACCTAAAACAACTATGTTAGTGTCCTCTTCCTTAGTGTATACCCTTCTCCTTGGTTTTATTTCCTTAGTGAGCCAAGTGGGCTTGTTGAATGCGGTGATTGGCTCATATGGAGTAATCAAAACTGAGGTCATTTATCTTTCTATTCGAGCCTCCACCTCTTCCCTTTCTTCTCATTTCTGGAGAGCTTCTCTTTCTTCTCATTTTTCTTCATCCCTGACTCTTCCTCTTATGCTTCCTTCAGCTATTCCCTAGTAATTGGTTCTTCTAGCACATCCTCATGAGAATGGGTACTCTCTTCCCTTTTTGACTCCTTAGGAGCTTGTTGGTCTTCCACATCCTCAGTGATTGGATTAGAAGAAAGCATGGGAGAAGAAGGCAGAGGAGTAGGAAATTGAACTAGTGGAGGAATTGGTTTAGGAAATTGAACTAAAGGTAGAGGAGTGGGATGAAAAGCTGGTGGAGGAAATTGAGATTCAAATTGTTCTATTGTGGTGTCAAATTCACTCTTCTTATCAATTGGTTCTTCTTGTGGTAACTCCCCTTATTTTTCCTCCATCTGTATTCCTCAGAGATCCTAAGTAGATTACTCTTCAACTTCTAATGATTCTCCTATGGGTGGAGGCATTCATGGATCTGGCTCTTTTTTAGTAGTTGGTTCTTCCATTGTTTATTCAATAGTGGGGGCAGTGAATTAGGATGGAGGAGGAGAAGAAGTGAATGGAACTCATTCTTCAATATTTGCTTCTATAGTAGGTACAAGTTTCTTTTCCATTTGATCTTTGAATCCAGGTATGTCCTTGAAATCAGAAACATCAAATTCATCAGGACCAAGAGAATCCCAGGGATCAATTTTCTCGTCCTGTGCATCTATGCCAACGTCAGTCAAAACATTCTCTTCTTGAACTCTTCTTTTAGTGAAAGTTGATCCTAACCATGTTCTCCTTTCCAAAGGCACGTGACCTTATTCATCTTCCTCCTCTTCCTCTTGTATATTATCTAATAGAGGGGATGTAAATGATCTCTTTCTATTGTACACCTTCCCTTTCTCTACTTGTGTAGTTTTAGGTCTTGTGATCTTTATTATCAAGGACCTGCCTAAGGTAGATGTTTTCTCATGGTAATTAGAGGACTGAGTAGTATGTGGAGAAATACTCCCTATCATTCTTGTAGTATCTAGTTTCTCCTTTGGTTTTGAACCAAAAACTATTAGTCGATCATATCTATAAACAATCACTAGATTTTGAGGAGTTGCCCCTTTGAACTTGGGCATCATTACTTTCTCTCCCTTCCTCTTATCCCCTTTAGAAAGAGGGTCACTTTTCTACTTCATTAACAAAAGATTCATTTTTAATGGATGTTTAATTCACTCCTTAGTATTTTTTACTACATGTTAGGCTTTGAAGTCTATGCCATCATTTCCTTCCTTATCTACCTCTATATATAGTATGGCCCTTGTATATATCTTATCTTCATTGTACAGAGGGTCCAAAATATCTTTAGTAACTACATCCCATACTTTAGGTGGGATGGGAAGGAGTGGGGAATCTTGTGCAATCTCAAGGGACATTCGATAATAGTCTTAGATCCTAACCTCATAGTCATCTATGCAATTCATCCAATGATCTTCACTATGAGGTTTGTGAACATAATGTCTTCCAATGATGCAGAGCTATAAGTTCCTATAGGGTCAAACCTAGTCCTAGTTAAACTGAATGGTTTCAAGGGGTATTCATCCCAATCAAAGGCTAGAGACTTGCACACTTTCATGTCCTAAAGAGAGTGAGGGCCAATGGAAATGGAAAATTCAAAACATTATTTCTTCTTATGCTTGATGTGCCCATAGGCATCAGAAAGTTTCCTAGCCATCTCTAATAGAATTATTTTGTCTAATGAGTATCTTGGAAGCTTCTTTGGTGTAAGAGTGCATCTTGTCACTTTGATTTATGTGAAGATCTTAAACTAGATATAATAGGCACCCATTGCCCTTACTTTATTAGTAGCCTCCTCTTAGAGTCTTTTTGCATAATCTCCCTCAATTGAATGGATGATTGCAAAGACAAAATCATCATTAATAATCTTGTACTCCATTTTATCTTCATTCAATTTATCTTTTCTCATGAGTTGTAGATATACAATGAATGACCATGTTACTATAACTGATGGTGATGATGATGAATACTGACATATATCAAAGGTATACAAGATTGTAGAAGGATTAGATCAGTTATTATTTTGTCATTGATGTCAAGAAATTGATTTCTAATTTATATTGAGTTGCCATATCATTCAGAGTATGATATAAGTTGAGTGAGTTAAGGAGAAAGAGAAAGTGAAATGTTGTGAATTTGAAGAACTTAATTGGGTAGCTAATACAGATCAAACAATGATAAGGTTATGCTGATATAACTATTTTCTACTAAACATTTAATTATATCAAGTCGGTAAAGAAGATTGGTCAAGTTGGTAAACAAAATAGTTTGGTTACCGAGTAGAGAGAAATTATTTAGTAAAAGGAAAGTAAGTTTCAATAAAGAGAAAGGAATTCAAGACACCGAGTAGAAGGTTTCAGTTACTGATCGATGTAAACATAATTTTGGTTGAAGAAAAAGGAGTTAGCCATCGAGAAAGGAACAAAAATTAAATACAAGGATCATAATGACATTTAATGATGAGCTATGATGATCTGGAAGATTCTAAGGATGAGTAAGAGTTAGTTGATGAGATCTATGATTAGGAAAATTCAAGGTGATGATCTATGGTATAGATCTAAGTGACAAAAATAGAAGGTATAATTTCCAAGAAAGTTCAAGTTCTGAGGTGATGATAAAACATTTTACCAAGTTCAAAATTCATTGAATAATCTTATGAGGATGATAAGATAGTTGAGATTAATTAAATAAAAACATAATAAAGCAGATTAAGAGGTAAAACAAAGTCTATATAAAAGGATGAAATTGTATGAAGAATGAGCTAGCAAGTTGAAGGGTTGTTGAGTCACTGACTGATGCAGTGAAGAAGAAAAAGGTTGAAATCTGAGTTTGCTAGTAGAAATTGATGAATTTTTGAAGCTAGTGGAAAGTGAAGGAAAGAAGTGAAGATAAAGAGTGAAAAAGGGATCTGATTAAGAAAGAGGTAGTTGCAGATTTATAGATTAATTTATATATTGTTTCTTATTAACATTTGTAGCAGAAAAATCTCTTAACAGAGTGGACTTAGTAGTCTTATTGTAAATCCTTGAAAGAGGTGACATTCTAAAAGAGTGTTTGAAGACCTTTAACCAGGCCACTCCTAACAGGGTGAAGATCCTAACAAATCTAAGGAAAATCCCCTAACATGGTCACGTTTAACAATGTGCATTGTAATCTTTAACCAGATTGACTTTTAACCAAGCATACTTCAGAAGAGTATTTCTTTAGTGAGTGAAAATTCCCACAATGGTTTTTCCCACATTAGGTTTCTACGTTAAATACTGGTGTGATATGTGTTGAAATTTTATTGTGACTGTTATTGTTGATTGATAAAGTTAATTTATTATTATCAGTTAATATTGAAGTTTGTCTAACCAAGTTGCCACCGAGTTGAACTAGAGAAAGTTTTTAAGGTTTTAAGAATCGCGGATTACTGATTCACCCCCCCTCTCCTTAATCCAAAAATTGGTATCAAAGCTAAGTAATCTTGAGGGATAAGTTTGAAAGACTTGAGTTATCCAAATATGTATAGGAGAGAAGTACCAAAGTTAAACAAGGAGAGTTTCTCTACGTGGAAAAGTAGGATAAGGTTATACCTATTTGGAATTGGAGAATCTGCACTCAACCATTTGGATAATGACTACACTTCACCACATCATGGACCTATGACACTTGATCAAATGAGAGCAAAGAAGGAACACAACTTGGTAATGAATGAAATTGCTTCCTCCTTGACCAATGCTGAGTCCAATGACATAAAGGATTGTAATACATCAAAAGAGATGTGGGATAAAATTGCACTTGTTTATGGAGGTGATCTTCATGTACATAAAGAAAAGGTTGATAGTCTTAGAGGAAAATTTGATGAGATGAGAATGAAAGAAGAAGAAAACATTGCACAATACAGTTTCAGAATTAGGGAAGTGGTTAGTGCTATCAAAGGTGTTGGTGGAACATTAAATAGAGAAGAAGTGGTAAGAAAAATTCTTAGAAATCTTTCACCAAAATATACTTTTGAGTCTCTTCTATTCAAGAACTGAGATCCATATCTTGTAATATTATTACTCTTGATGCTTTGATCAGTAAGTTGACTACATTTGAACTTAGTAATATTGATAATAGTTTATCAAAGATTGAAACAACTTTTAAATCATCTTTAAGAATTAGTAGTTCAAGAAGAGAAAGAGATAATCACTATAGTTCAGGTGGAAGTGACTATGACAGTATACTAATTGAGGAAAAAGAACAAGAAGAATTGGAAGAATTGTTAGAAAAGAGGCTACTGAGAGGAATGATAAAAGGGACAAGAAGGAGAACCATTACTGAAGGTTTAGATACTTCAAGGATAAAGGAAATAAATAATGCTACCTAACTGAGGAAAGAATAACCGATGATAAATTTGATGATACAGAAGATAGTGAGGAAGTGGTCTATGTTGCTATGAAGGATGATTTAGAAGAAGAAACGTATGAAGATGAAAAAGCTCTTATTTCTCAAGTTAGCAAAACTGACCCATGGATAATTAACCATGGTTGTTCACATCATATGACTGGTGACATTGATAAGTTTGGAAATTTAGAAGAATATGATGGAGGATTTGTTATATTTGGAAATGATGCTCCATGTTCTGTAAGAGGAAAAGGATCCATCATGCTGAATGAAAAGATCAAATGTGATCATGCTTATTGGGTTCAAGGAATAAAGTACAACTTGTTGACTGTTGCACAATTGAATAACACTGGCCACCAACTAGAGTTTCAAAACAAAAAAGTGAATATCTATGATGTTGTTGGAGATTTGATTGGAACAAGTGAACAATCAAAAGGTAACTTATTTTACCTTGATACAGCTATAAAAAGTTGCTTGTTTGTTAAATTTGAGGATGTATGGTTATGACATAAAAGACTCTGTCATGTAAATTTTGATAGCATGATCACGGTTAGCAAGAAAAATAGAGTCATAGGTTTACCAAAATTGAGAAAGCTTGATAAAGTTATGTGTAAGGAATGTCAAATTGATAAGATGACAAAATCAAGTTTCTCAAGCAAGCCTTACTCATATAACATTATATTGGAATTAGTTCATACTAATCTTTGTGGTCCTATGAGAATACAAAGCTCTTATGGTGATCTGTATTTCATTTTGTTTGTTGATGACTACTCAAGGATGATGTCGGTAATGTTTCTAAAAGAAAAGTATGATGCATTCCAAATGTTTAAATGGTACAATGAAAGACTTGAGAAGGAAATAGGTAAGCAACTGAAATGCTTAATATTAGATAGAGGAGGTGAATTTATCTCTAATGAATTTACTGTATTTTGCAATGAGAATGGAATCAAAAGACAAGTCTTTGTACCGAGAACTCCATAATAGAATGTCATAGATGAAAGAAGAAAGAGATCAACAGTTGATTGTGCTAGAACATTGTTGATTGAGAAAGAGGTTGCAAAAACATTCTAGAGAGAATCCATTAGTACTGTTGTTTACACCCTCAACTGAGTACAATTGAAGAAAGGTACAAATAAAACTCCTTATGAACGAGCTGGTATGGGCATAAACCTAATGTTAGCTACTTGAAATCTTTTGGAAGTAGGTGTTACATTCTAAAAGATAATAGGAATGGAAAGTTTTATTCTAAAGGAGATGAAGGTATATTCCTAGGATACTCCACAAAGAGAAAAGCTTATAAATGTTTGAATAAGGCTACCAACAAAATTGTGGAAAGTACAAATGTAAGGATTGATGAGTTTGCAGAAATAAATGAAGAAGATAGAAAAAAGGAACCAAAAGATTATCAAAGATTTGTATATGTACAGGAAGGATTTTTTAATACTGTACATGAACTACAAGAAGAAATCAAGGAACCAGTTGAGCCTCCATCGAGAGAAGAAAATACTAAAAATGAAGAACTACCATAGTCTACTGAACTTGTTCTAGCAAAGTATGTGAGAAGACACCACTCACCGAGAAAAATATTTGGAGACAAGAATGCAGGAGTCATGACAAGAAGTAAGTTGAGAGACAATACATATTTGATTTCTGAATTTGAGCCAAGACTAGTCAAGGATGCACTTGAAAATTAAGATTGGGTTAATGTAAAGAAAGAAGAGATTGATCAGATTGAAAAGAAAAATACTTGGTCACTGGTACCGATACCTAAGGACAAAAATGTTATTGGTACACAGTGGATTTTTAGGAATAAACTAAATGAAAATAGATATGTGATAAGGAATAAATATAGACTTGTATGCAAAGGATATGCTCAGGAAGAAGGTATTGACTATGGTGATACATTTTCCCATGTTGCCAGACTAGAAGGTGTGAGAATTTTACTTGCATATGCTACTTATAAAAGTTTAAAGGTTTATCAAATGGATGTTAAGTCTACATTTTTGAATGGAATTCTTGAAGAAGAAGTTTACATAGAACAACCTGAAGGATTTTTTTGAGAATACTAACAAGGAAATGGTATGCAAACTACACAAGGCACTATATGGTTTGAAACAAGCACCCCGAGCATGGTATGAAAGGTTACATTCATATTTGATCAATATTGGATTTCAAAGAACAAGTGACAATAGCAATTTGTATCTGAAATGTGATAGTAATGATAAGATTTTGATTGCTGAAATATTTATTGATGGTATCATATTTGGAGGAAATGAGCCAATGTGTAAATCATTTTCTAAGGAGATGAGAAAGGAATTTGAGATGTCCATGATATGAGAGATAAAAAAAATTATTGGACTACAGATTCAACAAGTCAAAGATGGGATCTACATCACACACTCAAAGTATATCAAGGAGATCCTAAAGACATTTGGTATGAAAGACTCAAAACTGGTTAGTACACCAATGGCTACTGGTTGTAGATTATCAAAGGAAGATGAGACAAAGGAAGTAAATGAAACACTCTACCGATAATGATTGGTAAGCTACAATATGTTGTACATAGTAGACCTAATATTGCTCATGCAGTAGGTATTTTTGTATTTTTTCTACCAATCCAAAGGAAATACACATGTCTGTAGTCAAAAGAATATTTAAATATCTAAAAGGGACTGAAGATTTTAGTCTACTATACAAGAAAGGAGGAGGTTTTGATCTAAAGTTATACACTGATGCTAATTGAATCAGAAATATTGATGATAGGAAAATTACAAGTGGAGGATCTTTCTTTTTAGGAGAAAGATTAGTGACATGGTTGAGTAAGAAACGGAGTTGTATTTCACAATCTACTACTAAGGCTGAGTATGTAGCTATAGACACTTAAAAATCCTTTAGAAAATAAAGTATTTTTATTTTCTGAAAAACCTTTGATGACATCATCATTTGTTAATTAATTAATATATTTTTATGCCATTAATTTCCTTTATTTTAATTAAGCATCTGTAATTAAAGAATTTCTCCCCAAAGCATTTAAATCAAATTTGAATGATTTTCCTATCTTTATTGAATCAATATTCAATAGATGATGTCACAATCCCTAAATAAATTTTATATTTATTTAAAGCCTTAAAACCCTAGAACCTTCTATTCTTTCCTAAACCCTTCCCATCTTCCCTAAACCTACTTAGGAGAAATTACCTACTTTTTCTAAGCTAATCCAAGTCTCCATTGACTTTTGGTCAAACCCTTCCCCAAATGAGCCTTACACACTCATTCAAAGCCTTCCACACTCTTTAAGGCCTCTTACAGCCCCATAAAGAGACCCATGTCTCTTCTTCCACACTTGTGCCCCTTTCACACTTCCCTAGTGTTTCTCACACGTGTGAGCAACCCTTAACCCAAGCTAAACCTTACTATACCCCAAACCATAACTCTTACTCTACCTCAAACCTTACCCCTAACCCTAACTCATCCTCCTAACCCAAGCCCTTCCCAAATCCTATAAATACCCTCACTTCGTAAGAGCAAATCACCAATTCACTTTCAATTCATAGTAGTTTTATAATGCTAGAATAGTTCTAAATATTTAAAGCTTTCATACTAATTGTTAGATTTCATTCATTTTCATGCTTTCATAGCTCATCATAGCTTAGAATATGGATAAATATTAGTTTCTTTCATTTTTCTTCATATCTTTTTGCAACATATCACATCTACTTTGGATTAAAATCAATCTAGAATAATCATCCATAGCTTAGATTTGCATCATTGAGCTTGTAGGTTCCTTAAGGCCTTAGGGGCAAAATGAGTGTTCCATACTTGGTTTTGTGCCACTATTGGGTTCTTATGGTCCCTAATCCATCCCAAATACTCCTAAATATCATTAGGTAATTTCTCCAAGTGATTTGAGAGCATACCCACATCCCTAAAGCGAGAGCAAATCAAACGGCCACAAGGTGCTCCCGTTTAAGCTCTATCTGAATGACTTTGTGAATAAATTTCTGTAATAGCTTAGGTATATAATATTTAACTAATGTTTGACATGTTTATGCCTTTCAATATAGATTATTTTTGCATTGATCACATTTTGGCACGCCCGGTGGGACCCTACACGCCTTCAAACTGCATTTTTTAGGGTTTTCCAACCAAAAAACTCAAGTATTCAGAAATCTCATCCTATTCTATGAGGATAATCATATGAGTAAACCCCCTATAAGTATATTATCATATGATTAAGGATCCTTACTCATACTAGGACCACCCATTACTCGTATGGGGTCCTGGTAGCCATTTTGGGCTTATTTCTGGCCTTTTTGGCCCTCTGAACTTTTTTGCTCATACTGGAAGCACCCAGTACTCATAATAAGCCTACCCATCACTCATACAAGTAAATAAAATCAATATACCCTACCTTTTTTACTCATATGGGAAACAAAGGGGTCTTGTAAGGCTTTAGGCTAAGGAAAAGTTGATTTTTTCAGGTTTCTAGGGGTTTTCAGGCCCTTTTTTATTGCTTGTTTCAAGTTTTTGACACCATCTTTTGTGGGTACTATTGGAAGGCCTCAGAATAACTAAATAAATAAAGACTTAAGGCTCATGAAATCTTGTTAAGGTTTAGGAAATACAAACACATCATTTTCAAGCTTAAAATGAACTTTTTGAGTGCCCTTAAGGGACAAATTTGCAAGCTTTTCCTAAACATTTCCTAAGCAATCCTAACCAACTCAATTTGTTCCTATTTGGTCCTCAAGAAATAAAAATCATCTCTAATATTTCTCATTTGGATAAAAAGAACCTCAAATTTTCAAATCTAAGGTTTTAGGAGTCATTCATGCAAAATAGGAACACTCTATCTTTTTGGTGCATAAAAAGGACTAGAAGTTTGCATATCATTCCTAATAATTTCCTGAATAGTCCTAACCAATTCAAACTATTCCTATTTTATCTTAAAGCACTCAAAATTACTTCTAATGGCTTTTCTTTGGTTAAAAGAACAACTTTCAAACAAATCTAAAGTTTCAAAGAATCATACATGCAAAGTAGGAACATTTTCATGTTTTGGGAACATAAAAAGAACATCAAGTTTACATTTCAAAACTAAGTGGTTCCTAAACAACTCAAAAATCATCCTAAAGTGATCCTAAATCAAATTAAAGTTCATCAAAAAGAGCTAAAAGAAATTCATTTACAAATGTCTTCAAGTTTTGTTAAAGGTTTCAAAGCAAACTAGGAACAAAATCAAACAAAATCTTTGCAAATCTTTTCAAATTTGGTTCCTAACATTCCTAAAAAATTTCAAAACTTTCCTAAATTAGTCATAAAGCTTTGTTATTTATGTGAACAAGTCTCTTATTTCAAAATATTGAATGCCTTTCAAAGTTCATGTATCAAAGCTAAATCTAGGAACTTTCCCTTTGGAGTCTAAAAATTGAGCAAAAGGCAAACAAATCTTGAATGAAGCTAAAAAAAATGAACCCAAGTCCAATTGAGTCATTGTCATTTTAAAAATCAAACACAATCTTGAATGATTTAAAAGAGAAAGAAAAGTATCTCTATTCCTTCCTCTTTCAATTTCAGTTCACGCACAAACTCAATCTTGAATGACTTAAAGCTAAAAAATAGAGCACTTTTCAAAGTTCTAAAGCAACACACACACTCAATCTCAAATGCTCAAGAAAAGAACTTGCAATCGCTCAAACGTTTACTTTTTAAAGAAAGAACTCAAAACCTAAAACACTTGTGTCTTCAGAAGTTTTTCAATTCAATCACACTTAATCAAATTTTGGGAAAATGAATTCTTCATGATGTGCATCTAGGAGTTTTTCATTTCCTTGCAAAATCCTTGTTAGAATAAGTAACGTAAAACACTTGAACTCAGACAAGTTCACTTGTTTTACTTTTAGCGAGGCCTATTCGGGGAGAAAAGTGCTTCCTCTCTAGCGAATGACCTCAAACCGATATCTTCCCTGATCGGTATAGAAATAAAGAACCAAGAAAACTCTCACTTATATCCCCTCAAGCTCAGGTGAGGTGTGTTGATGGTAGCCCAGGGTAGGTGAATAATCCCTACTATTTTGGCATGGTCAACTAGGCTCTTAAGTGAGTCACGTGCGTACAAACTGATTGGGGGGATTCCATGGAATAATTACAAACTAGTTAAAATAGAGGCTACCCTATCCACATCCAAAGGTATCAGAATCCTTATGTAAGGACCGATCCAAGGGGTTTACCAGATCACCTCAAGCTTACTCACCATTTTTATCCCTTTCTAGGGGGTACCAAGCTGTGGGCAAGGATTTTGATACTCACCTTCCTTAGGTAGATCTTCTTGAAGTGATTGATAATTAAAAACTCTGTAAAAACACTTGTTGGAACATACACATTTTGAAATCTTTTTCAGATTCGAGAGAGTCAATTATCTTGCTTGTATCCCACAAGGTTTCTTTGTCCCTTGTGGAGATTTATTTTCCAAAAGTCTTTTTTGAAATCTGTCCTTTGCCATTGGAAAACATCAAACTGATCTATAACTTGATTCAAAATACTCAGAAAACCTTGCAGAAGAAACCCTTGAAATCAGATACCCGAAAGATTTTTATCTCAATTCAATTATCAAAATTTCCCCAAGTTATGTCCAATTTGATCAAACACCCAAAAGATAAACTTCCCAAATCCCAATCCTATCGAGAGAAGAAAGTTGTAGAAAGAAACCTTAAAAGTCATCAATCTTTTGTGCAAGCAATCCAAGCTGAAGAAAAGTATCAAGAAAAGCTTGATAATGTGGGCTATAGCGCAAGAGTCAAGTAGTTTGCTTACCAATTTTGAGTGAACCATCACTATATCAATATTGAAAGAGAGGACTAACTGGATCCATTGCATGTCCATTCTACCTTCAGATCCTAGATCTATCTCGACATTCCTTCATCCTAGCTCATCCTAGTTTCATCCTTGCATCACCACCAAACCTTAGTTGCATTCTAGAGTCCTTCTTAGTTGCATCCATCATCATCTTCCTAGCAACATCATAGGTCATCCCTTTCAATTACATCTGCATCATCCTTTTAGAAATAACATCATTTCACCATCCTTCACCATCATTCCATCAGCGATCCACAATCTAAATCCCAAATCCTTGATCCAAATACAACATCCATCATCCAAATCAGAACCCACTATCTTTGCACCAAATACAAGTGATCCAAATCCACAAGCACTTAGTATTCAAAACCTTTGAGTTGTTTTCAATCCCCTATCCTAAATTAGAAATCATCCCCTTTTGGCAGAGTATTGTCTAAAGGAAATCCAACTTGTCCTTGCACAACCTCATCATCTCGAGAAAGAGATTGGCTTGCATTGATAAGAATCTAGTTGACCAAAGATCATTAGTCTATCCTAGGTTGACCGAATCCTATCACTAATCCTCCATCAGGAAAATAACAGCTCATTGTTGACACTTAGTAATCTTCCACCAACATCCCACCAATCATCCACCAAATCTTCATCCAAATCAAAGTATCCCACCAAGCCCCCATCATCGCCAAACATCTCACTAATCTTTCACCATCTTATGCCATCCTTGATCCAAATCCAAACATCTCACCAATCCTTGTATTCCATTCTAGAAATCCACCATCCTTAGAAATTTCCTAGGCTTGCATCCATCATTCTTTAGAGTCTTTTAGATACATCTTGCATCCATCTAGCATCTGCATCTCCACTCCATGCCTGTCATGACAAGATCTAAGAAAAGGAGGAACATGGATCCTTATCAAGCCCCTAACTCATCTGATCTGAACATTTCTACCAGTGCAATGGTAGCTTATGATCCCCAGATTCAACAAACTAGTAATGCATGGGATGATCCCAATATCCCCTCGGCTCCTTTTGCGATAGAAACATTTATGAATCATCTGAGAAATGCACAAATGGTTAGTGCACTCACTACTCAAAATCAAAGAAACATGTGGGCTAACTTCACACAATAGGGTACTCCCATTCTGCCATATATCCAACCTCGCATCCCCATCCACAACATCCATATCCCAACAAAAATATACACCCCCATCATCCAACGGATCCATGATCCACTTCTCCACATATCACAAGTAGCTTCTCCCATCCCTCCTCTTTTGCAAAGTAGTTCCATAGGCCCTACAACACAAGAAACACAATCCACTCCATTTCCTCTCATAGGCGCACCATCATCTTCCATAGCAGCTCAACCCATTATCCCTACCCAAGGCTTTTCACATAACCAAGCACCACCTCCCACACAAACCTTTACACATATAGTTCTGCCACCTTCCATGGGCCAAGAAACACCTTTCATTCCAGGGGGGACGCAATCATCCTTCCCCTTCACTTCACAAGCCTCCTCATCCAAACCTTTCATTCCAGGAGGGACGCAATCATCCTTCCCCTTCACTTCACAAGCCTCCACATCTACACCTTTTATTCCAGGAGGGACACAATCATCCTTCCCCTTCACTTCACAAGCTTCCACATCCACACCATTCTTTCCAAGGAGGACACAATCATCCTTTCCTTTCACTCCACAAACTTCTACATCCATACCATCATTTTTGGGGTCAATGCAATCATTTCCCTCTTTCTCCCAACAAGCCTTTGCATCAACATCATCTGTTCCAGGGGCAGTGCAATCATTTCCCTTTCACACTCAGCAAGCTTCCACATCAGCATCACCCTTTTCATGGGGAACACAAATGTTCTCTTCATTCAACCCCCAATAGACATCTACCCAGGCACAAGCCCAACAAAATGCCTTCACCACAGGTATACCTTCCATGGGTTTTTCAAATCCACCATTCATGTCCCAAACTCCCATCACATCTACCTTCCTAGCATCCTCTAGATCACAATTCCCACCACACACTGGTTCTCATTGGGGCCTCACTCAAGAAGAAATGCAAGGCTTAGGAATACCAACTCACTCTCCTACATCCATACCTATGAATCGACAAGCCACCTTCTCACAAACAACACACCAACAACCATCACAACCTCCACTAGCTTCATCCTTTGTAAGCTATCCATTCACAACACCTAGTGCTTTTCAGCAAGTTCCTTCACCTCAACAGCAAAGTTCATCTCATTTCGCAAGTTCTTTTTCCCAAACACCCTTTGCTTCTACCTTTCCTACATCAGTTCCACCCTTAAGTAATGCAGGAATGCACCCAACCTATATCAGCCAAGCGCAAAGCCAAGTACAACAAGGGCCATCTTACCAGCAAGCTGCATCATTCCATTAGCCTCCCCCGCAACAACAATACTTCTAGTCGCAACAATGAACCCCTATCATTCCCCAGTAGTAATAAGCTTCCTCCTACCAATCGCAACAACAAATCCTCGTCATCCCACAATACTAGCAAGAAGTCCCATATCCTCCACTGTAATATACCCATGCACCACATCAACAATATCCTCCCCAAAAATCTTCACTCCAAAATCCATTCCAATCTACCTATCTCGCTAGGCAATCTCCACATCCCACTCCATAATATCCACCTCAAAATCACCCTTATTCCCCGACACCACTAGACCCTTTCCAAATGGGAGTACCTGGTCCAACACCAGTCCATTCTGAGTGGGAAGCAATGAATAATTCTCTTAAGGAGCTCCAAACTGGTACAAAGAATAAGACCTTTAAGTTTGAAGAGGTGTGTCCCTACCCATTTGACTGATCAATCACAACTGTTCCATTCCCAAAGAACTTTGAGACACCCAAGTTCAATAAATATCGAGGGAAAGGAGACCTAGTAAATCACATCAAAGAGTTCTATATGGCATGCCAAGAGGTGGCTTACAATGACAATTATCTTTTGTGCCTATTCCCCAAAAGCTTGGGAGGAACTATTGTTGAGTGGTTTTACAAAATACCATGTGGGACCATCACAACTTTTGTCGAGCTCTCTGAGAAGTTCGTTGCCTAATATGCCCACAATGTTGAGAATGAGTTGACCCTATTAGACCTTTGCAACTCAAAATAGAAAGAAGGAGAAAGCCTAGTAGAATACCTATAGCGATGGCATAACCTCACTACCAGGTTATCATATCAACCGCCTAAGAAGCATCTGACCAAAATCTTCATTTATAATCTACATCCCAAACTATCCCACTTCATGAAGATGAACTACATCCAAACATATCAGGATATCAAGAGCAAAGGGATAGGTATTGAAAGAGCTCTACTAGATGAAGGAACAATCTGGCATTATAAAAATGATCCCCAAAGTAAACCCAACAATGATAAACCCCGTTACTAGAATCGTAACAAAAATGTTGTTACTGATGGAGCCATTGACACCAAGCATGTCCAAATTGTCCTGGCTGGTCCTACACCTATTCTTGCATATCAACAACAACCCCAAACTCATCATAAACCCATGCAATAATATCAGCCTCAAAAAAATCACCAGAACTATCAGTAGCAAGCACATCAAGCCCATCAAGGAAATCCAACCAATCAGGTCAATGCCATCAATACTACTCCCAATCAGAATAGACCCAGAGCTCAGAATTATCAAAAGAAGATCTTCACACCGCTTGGTGAACCTCTAGATGTTATCTTTCATCGAATGGCCAAGGCCAACTTGATTACATACCCACCAATCCAACAATTTGATGATGCCACTCCTAAGCCCAACTGGTATAAAGATCACGAGTATTGTGACTATCATCGTGTCAAAGGACACACTACCCTGAGGTGTATGAAACTCAAGAATTACATCCAAGACCTCATTGACCAAAAGGAGATCCAAGTAGATACACCTACTCAAGCCTCGCCTAATGCCAATTTACAAATCTATCAGAATGTGTTCCCATAACACAATGCTGGGAAGAACCAAGCTAATACCAATCCTCCCCAAAACTAAGGCAAAGGCAAACAAGAAGATCACACTGGCCACAAAGACTATACCACTGCCCATATCAATTATGACAAGTTTGTTAGATGTATAACCCAAGTCAAGACGATGATCAATGTCATCCACATCAAAGGAGTAGATAGTCAATGTGTTGTTACCACCCGTAGAGGCTGGATAACTATCGCTGGTGCTCGTCCAAGACAAGCACATAATGCACACAATGCACAATACAACATCATAGAACATCTTGGGAACACACCAGCCAAATATCCATCCTTGACCTTCTCCGTACTTCACCCCTCCATAAGGAAATCCTTGATCAAGCCCTCCATGAAGCACAAGTCCCCATAGATATAAACATTGTCTAGTTTGAAAACCTTGTGGGACATCTATCCGCACCATGTGCTCTTTCCTTTTGTATCATCTTAAAATGGAAGCACTTCCATGTTAAGAGCATTTAGCCCTTTGAGTAAGTGGTTTGGGGTCATATTAGATGCCTTGAGTTGATCTTTGCTTTGATTTGGTTTTCTCCCCGTTTTCCACTTCTTTTCTGCTTCATTCTAGGTGGAATTAGGGTTAGGATCCTGAGGATTCTCCTTAATTTCCCTCCTCCATGGATCTATTTTCTAGGTAGGACTTAGAAATAGGTCCTCCTGGCCTTCTTCACAGTCATCATAGGATTTTATGCCTATCCCTAGCATTTTTTCCCATTCTGGTATCATTTCTAGGTCTCCGGGCATCCCTGGGACCTCCTATCCTGATTCTGACTGGATCTGGGCCTAGGGTCAAATTCGAGGTTGATCCTGACTAGGTCAATCCCAACCTTGATTTTTTCCCCCTCTTTCAAAATTCAATATTCCTTGATTTTCAGGTATCAGGTTTTCAGGATATTTGTTTTCCCACCTCCGGGTTGGCCATTTTGGGTTTCAAAATGGTAAATCCTCTAATTTCATTTAATCTAGGTATATTTTCTAAAGGTTAGGACCTAATTGGGATTTAATTCTCCAAGGTGGCCCCTCTAGAGGATTGTGCCCTAGTTCACTATAAAGGGAGGCCTTCCTCTCTCATTTTCTCTATCAAGTTTTTCATGCTCTAGCACTCTCAAGAAAGGTGATCAAGCAATCATTCATTCAAGCATTCAAGTCCTCTTCTTCATCCAAGTTCTCCATTGAAGATCAAGGATCCAAGCATTCAAGCCTTTGAAGGGATTTGGTTCAAGCATTCAAGATTCATCATTCAAAACCCTAGATCTAGCCATCATGATGGTGTGATCTTCCTTCAAGATCCTTTTGTTCATCTTCAAGATCCATTCATTGTTCCCTCAAGGTGGATTCCAAGCATACAATCATGAAGGTTTGATTTACCATTTTTGTGTTCAAGCTTTCATATCAATATACTTGTTTACATTCGAAATACAATTACATATCTATTGAATTGCATAGCTTCATTGTTAGATCCATTTCTACTACTTGCTAGCATTCCTATTTCAATTTTAATATTAAGGTTGATTCCAAACTAGGGTTTGACCAAGGTAAACCCCTCAAACAAACAATAAAAATCCTCTTTTTCTTGCAGGTTTAGGTGCAGAATTTTAGATTTGAGAGTAGATTTGGATACCCTTTTCGGTGAACTTTCGAGATCTGTGAACAAAGTTAGAATCAACCTTCAAATAAAGAATCTAGCCTTTGACCTTTTATGAGGGTCAAAGTCGACCTGAGCTCATTTTGGAAAAAGATTTCTTGGTTTTCTCTGTCTTGGCATTTCCAGTCCGAAATAGGTTATAGAATTGCTTGAAAGTACACACAGACATCAGAAATTGGCATTTTCTAGATCTACCCTAATTTGAGGTTAGTACTTGCATTTCAATTGTTTCAAATTCTAAACACTTCAATTCTACCATAGGGAAATATAGGGTTTTTCTCTCTCTTTCATATTCTCCATAGATTGATTCAATTATGCATTAACCTTTTGGGTTGATCAAATTGGATCTCTCCTTTGGGAATTTGGATTTGGGAGTAAATCTCATTTTCCCCCACACGTCTATCCATCTCAATATTTGAATAGGTGTGATTCAATTTTACTCCTATTCACCTTCAAACCATCTGACATGCCAACCGTTGCACCTTACCACACTCTCCCTTTCCACATCGCCATTATGGTCAGAGATTTTGCCATCAAATAGGTCTTGATAGATAATGGCTCAGCCCTAAACTTGTGTACTTTGAAATTCATTCAGCATATTGGGTTCACAAAAGCTGACATTTCACATGAAGTAATCACAATCAAGGCATATGAAAACCTAGAATGTACCTCTGAAGGTACCATTATGCTACCTATCCAACTAGGTCTAGCAACACAACACACCATTTGCCATGTTGTTGATCTTGACCTACCATTCAACATCCTCCTCGGTCGACCATGGATCCATTCCATCAAGGTTGTACCATCTACTTACCATCAGTGCATCAAATTTTTGCATCAAGGCACTAAAGTTACTATCCATGCCGACCTTGAACCCTTCGCATACTATCATGTGATGGAAGCATCATTCCCTCATTCCACTCATTGTCCCGGAACTGACATTGGCACTTCTGTTGCCAGCTCATCTTGATCCCATTGCGATCCAGAGACTATCCTCACCTCCACTCTCTCTTCTATTAAGATCAACAATTAGGGTTGTGGTGAATACAACCTAAATGATTCCTTTTCAGTAGGGGCCCTCTCACTTGATCCACATACACAAGGGTGCCCGAGTCACCAAAGTAAGCCTGCTAAAGATAATCATGAAATCAAGAGAATGGGACCTATGACTTTCAAATCCCATGGCAACATAAACAGTCAAGAGATGGATCCTGACATCAATAGTTGGTTGTACAGAGATCCCCCACCACCTGACACTCAACTTCTTGGCTACTTCAAAGATAAGTATCCCCAACTACACAAGTATGCCACTGAATAATGGAAATATCAAGGCGGTGGTCTAGGACCATAAGAAGGTGGAAGCAAAGATCCCATCACAGCATCAAATAATCCTCAACATCAGGGTCTTGGCTTTAATACCCCTCACCTATGTATACAAGAGCCCAATACCGCAACTGGGGGCACCAACATGACTAGTGTTCCCTTCATGAATAGCCAGGATGACCTTGTAGAAATCAAAGACATCCCTGAAGAGAGAGAAAATAAATCATACGATGACATCTTCAATGATGATACCCTCCTGGGCACTTCTATCCTCCTTCAACTCTCCATTAATCTCATAGAACTTCCCCTCATCCACCCTGAACTCATAGACTAGGACCAACCAAGCGTCACACACATTAATGAGTTCCAAAGCACAGAAGCACTCCTAGAGTTCGCGGGGGCATCAGGCCCACAATCAATTCAAGATTTAGAGTCAACTCACATCTATAAGCTCGACCCAGAAGGATATTTTGGGGAGGAAGCAAGCTTTAGCCGCAAAAGTGAAATAGAAAGAGAAAAACATGAGTCTTTATGTGAAAACCCCTTTGGGGCACATTATGATTCCAAAACAATAAAAATAAAGGGTGTATCTTCTAGTGAAAACTTGGCAATTAAAGCACTAGAAGATGAAGACTTTCCTCTTCCTCCTATACATGATTACAGACCTGAGAAGTCACCAATCATCATAGAAGAAACTAAGCTAGTCAACTTGGGTATAGAAGAGTGTCTGAGAATCACCTACATTGCAGCCAATCTAACAGAGGGTGAAGAAACAACTTTCATTGTGCTCCTTAGAGAATCAATTATAAATTTTGCATGGTCATATGCACACATGCCTAGGTTTGATCCTAATCTTGTCATCCATCATCTAGTTGTGGAACCCAATGCCAAGCCAGTAAAGTAGAAGCTAAGGAAAATGCATCCAAAAGTGGCCTTATTAGTTAAAGCAGAGCTTGAAAAACTCCTCCAAGAGAAAATCATAAGGGCCATTGATTACTCAGATTGGATCTCCAACATGGTACCAGTCGTAAAGCCTTCAGGTGACATCAAAATCTACACAGATTTTAGGGACCTAAACAAGGCATGTCCTAAGGATGATTTCCCATTGCCCAACATAGACATGATCGTAGATCTTACAATAGGCCATGAGATGTTGTCACTCATGGATGGCTTTTCAAGCTATAATCAGATCCAAATAGCGGAAGCAGATCAACATAAAACAACATTCAAAACTCCATGGGGTAATTTCTACTATAACATGATGTCGTTTGGGCTAAAGAATGCAGGAGCCACATATCAAAGAGCGATGATGACAATCTTCCATGACATGATCCGCAAGATCCTAGAAGACTATGTGGATGATATTCTTACAAAATAAAAAACATGCCATGAACACTTTGAGATTCTTGAGAGTGTGTTTGATCACTTGCATCATTATGGCTTGAAGCTTAATCCAAAGAAATGTGTCTTTGGTGTTACATATGGAAAGCTTCTAGGCTTCATAGTATCATGAGGAGACATAGAGATTGACCCCAAGAAGGTCAAAGCAATAATAGAAATGCCTCCACCAAGAACACTCAGACAGCTCAAAAGCCTATAAGGAAAGCTTCAATCAGTGTGTCGGTTCATCTCCCAGCTGGCAGACAAGTGCCAACCTTTCACGCATCTCTTGTGAAAAGACACAAGCTTCAAATGGGACCCCATCTATTAGAAAAGCTTTGAAAAACTCAAGGAATATCTAGCCAACTCTCCAATCCTAGTACCACTAGTTACGGGACACCCTCTCATACTCTACATCTTAGCGACCACTATGGCACTGGGGGCACTCTTAGCTCAACATGATGATGAAAATAGAGAGAGAGCCATTTACTACATTAGTCAAACTCTTGTCAGCTATGAGCTTAACTATTCACCGATGGAAAAAGCATGCCTTGCTTTGGTCTTTGCCACTCAAAAGCTTAGACACTACATGCTCAATCACACAATTAGGCTCATTTCAAATGTGGACCCACTCAAGTATTTGTTGTCAAGGATAACTCTCACAGGTCGTATGGCAAAATGGGTCATGCTACTTAGTAAGTTTGACATCCAGTGTATAGATCAGAAAGCAATCAAAGGGCAAGTAATTCTTGATCAGCTAGCAGAGGCACCACTGGTGGATGCCTATCCACTAATCATGGAATTCCCTGATGAACACCTATGCATGATTGAAGAACAACCTATGTGGAAGCTATACTTTGATGGCTCCTATACATTGCATGGATCAGGGGTTGGAATCCTATTCATCACACCTCAAGGTGACTATATTCCAAAATCATTCAAGTTGGGATTCCCATGTACTAATAACATTATAGAATATGAGGACCTCATCTTAGGCCTCAAGATAGCTATCCAGTGGAATATCATAGAACTGCAAGTGTTCAGAGATTCACAGCTGATTATCAAGCAAGTCCTAGATGAATATCAGACAAAGGACAACAAGTTGCTACCCTACAAAGAACTAGTGGAAAGACTAAAATAACATTTCCTGAATCTATAGTTCACTTAGATACCAAGGCTTCAGAACAAAGCGGCCAATGCAATGTCAACCATTGGATCCTTATTGGAGATTCCTCACGATTCAACTCAATACAAATTCTTAATCGAGTAGCTACACAAGCTTGCTTATGAGAATGCCAATGTAGAAATTATATGTGTTTTGGTTGGTCCTCAGTCCCCATGGTACCATGACATCCATGCATATCTAAAGAATGGTGTCATATCTCCCCATCTCACCAATAACCAATGCCAAAACCTAATTTGTAGAGCTTCCTGCTACACTCTTGTAGCCAACACCCTTTATCGTCAAGGATATCACAACATCCTCTCTAGGTGTTTAGATTCAAACAAGGTCATCCTAGCTTTACAAGAGGTCCACACTGGAATTTGCGGTGCCCACATGAGTGGCATGGTTCTAGCAAAGTAGTTGCTTCGAGTTGGGTATTATTGGCCAACCATGGAATGTGATGCTTGTGAGTTCGTCAAGAAATGTCTACCATGTCAACAACATGAAAATCTAATTCATGCACTGACACAAGACTTGCAGCCCATTGCACCACCTTGGCCATTTTCAAGTTGGGGCTTTGACCTTGTCAGCTGAATCACTCCCCTCTCCTCGGATGGACACAAGTACATAATAACTACCACAAAGTACTTCACCAAATGGGTTGAAGTGATTCCGCTCACCCTAACTACTGGCATCCAAATATCCAAGTTCATCCTTTATCATATCGTTTACCACTTTGGCATACCATCTACCATCTTCACAGACCATGGAAAACCTTTTGAAAACCAGCATGTGGATGATTTGTGTGCCAGACTCCACATCCATCACTATTTCTCCAGTCCATATTTCCTGCAAGGAAATGTCCAAGCTGAGGTACCCAATAAAACAATCCTCAAAATCCTCAAGAAGGTTGTCAATGATTCTAGTCATGACTAGCACCTCCAAATAAATCGCGCCCTCTGGGCCTACCACACTTCTTATCGCACTCCGACAGGCACCACCCCATATTCCCTTGTATATGGTGTCGAAGTTTTTCTACCGATCGAGGTCGAGCTCCCATCATTGTGAGTCTCCATGAAGAACTATACCACTGATGAGGAGTATCATGTGGCACGTCTCACATAGCTAGACCTGTTAGATGAAAAGAGATAGCAAGCATATGATCACCTGGTTGCATACTAAAATCGACTCAAAAGGAGTTATAACAAGAAGGTCCATCCTAGATAGTTCCAGGTCGGTGACATGGTCCTAAAGGAAAATTAGAAGGTCCAAGCACACAGAGAAAAGAAAGGCAAGTTTGAGCCTACTTGGTTGGGCCCTTATGTTGTCACAACATGCTTCAGCTCTGGAGCCTATCAGATATCTACACTAGAAGGTGAGACTTTAAATTATCCAATCAACATCATACATATGAAGATGTTCTATGCCTGAACCAGATCCTACATATTCAGAAAATCCATAAAAATTGAAAAAAGCAAAAAAATACCAAAAAATCAAAAAAGAAAAAAAGAAAAGAAAAATAATCATCCAATGGTGAAAACTTGGCAATTAAAGCACCTTGGACAAGTATGTTGGTGAAAACCTAGCAAACATGCACCATACATAGTGGATCGTGTCATTATCTATCAAACTCCCATCCCCCCATCTCAACATCTCAGTCCTTTTTCTACCATCCCCATCCCCATCCACCATCCCCCAGCATCCCTCTTTTTTATAATCCTCAAGAAAATCTACCATCCCACCTGCACATATCTTGTACCATATCTTGCACATATCTTATATCATATCTTGTACCATATCTGGTATAACACACTCCTTCCTTTACCATATCCTGTATAGCGAGATCCTCCTATCCCCAATCTTGAGCTTCTATACATATCAGTTGTAAATATCTTCTCTTGTCTATTGTACATAATCATCGCATCTTGTTGTACATATCCTTGTCAGTCCTGCAGTAGCATTTGATCAGAAATCTTGTCCTATCTAGCCTTGTACTTCAGCAACATCAATTGTCGACTATTCTTGATCACAATGATTATTCTTGCACTTCAACATTTTCTAGCAAACAACAACACTCATTCTCTCATCAATCAACGGGTCCTTAAGGATGTATCCTTCCTCTTGTCAGACCTAATCTTCCACCAATCACACCAGGTCCATGTCGATGTATACTTCCACATGTTCAGACCAATCTTCCCACCATCAATTAATCAGTCACATCAGATCTCTCTCCTTGGAAAAGGATATCTTTTTGGAGTTCTCATTTTGGTCTTGGATTTTGTCCTTTGGATCTTGTTAATCTTTTACGGCTTCTCGCTGTTCTCTCCTCAAAGTTTCCACAATCCTTTATATCATGGTGTGCTGCGAATGAGGATAATTTGGGGCAAGGTCTTTTGATCTTTTGCTTCTGCTTGTGAGTCAGTCAGATGTGACCCTTTCATGTTTCACATGTGATCTTCTGGGTTACATGGTGCACTTGGGAAATGTCATTTGTTTATGGTTTCTCTAGCATCATTTCTACCATGTTTCCTCTTGGGTTCATGCATGATGTTGGGCCAACCCTACATGTCTTTTTTACGTCAGTCCTATGCAACACTGGTGATGAAGCCTTGTGTTCTTTCATAACCTTGGCAGGTCTCTAGCATTGCTATATCAAACTAGGTTGTGCTCTCCACATTTGCACTTGGAGCTCCTAAAATCCCCTGCATCCTGCATCATCTAGATTAATCTTGCATCTTGCATCTTCATGTAGCTGCATCACTACATTCTGCATTCCATCTTCATCTTGCATTCATCCATCTTTACTCTTGGAAGCTTGGTTATTTATCTCCCCTTCTTCCTTAGTCCTTCCCTCTCTATTTCCTTTCGAAAAAATTCCCCAACGTTTACTCCTTGTGTTATTTTATCGAGGGGGCACAACCCCTTATTCCTCTAAATTCTAGCCTGGGGCATCTTATTTTCTTGTTTTTGATGCCACGCCACTTGCGGCATCACATCAAAGAGGGGAAAAATATAGACACCTAAAAATTCTTTAGAAAATAAAGTATTTTTATTTTCTGAAAAACCTTTGATGACATCATCATTTGTTAATTAATTAATATATTTTTATGCCATTAATTTCCTTTATTTTAATTAAGCATCTTTAATTAAAGAATTTCTCCCCAAAGCATTTAAATGAAATTTGAATGATTTTCCTATCTTTATTGAATCAATATTCAATAGATGATGTCACAATCCCTAAATAAATTTTATATTTATTTAAAGCCTTAAAACCCTAGAACCTTCTAGTCTTTCCTAAACCCTTCCAATCTTCCCTAAATCTACTTAGGAGAAATTACCTACTTTTTCTAAGCTAATCCAAGTCTCCATTGACTTTCATTCAAACCCTTCCCCAAATGAGCCTTACACACTCATTCAAAGCCTTCCACACTCTTTAAGGCCTCTTACAGCTTCATAAAGAGACCCATGTCTCTTCTTCCACACTTGTTCCCCTTGCACACTTCCCTAGTGTTTCTCACACATGTGTGAGCAACCCTTAACCCAAGCTAAACCTCACCATACCTCAAACCATACCTCTTACTCTTCCTCAGACCTTACCCCTAACCCTAACTCATCCTCCTAACCCAAGCCCTTCCCAAATCCTATAAATACCCTCACTTCCTAAGAGAAAATCACCAATTCACTTTCAATTCATAGTAGTGTTATAATGCTAGAATAGTTCTAAATGTTTAAAGCTTTCATACTAATTGTTAGATTTCACTCATTTTCATGCTTTCATAGCTCATCATAGCTTAGAATAATGGATAAATCTTAGTTTCTTTCATTGTTCTTCACTTCTTTTTGCATCATATCACATCTACTTTAGATTAAAATCAATCTAGAATAATCATCCATAGCTTAGATTTGCATCATTGAGCTTGTAGGTTCCTTAAGGCCTTAGGGGAAAAACGGGTGTTCCATACCTGGTTTTGTTCCACTATGAGGTTCTTATGGTCCCTAATCCATCCCAAATCCTCCTAAATATCATTAGGGAATTGATCCAAGTGATTTGAGAGCATACCCACATCCCTAAAGTGAGAGCAAATCAAATGGCCACATGGTGCTCCCATTTAAGCTCTATCTGAATGACTTTGTGAATAACTTTCTGTAATAGCTTAGGTATATACTATTTAACTAATGTTTGGCATGTTTACACCTTTCAAGACAGATTAGGTTTGCATTGATCACAGTAGAAAATATTATGAATTGTTCAAACATTGTATGGATCAAACAACTACTTGAAGGTATGCAAGAGGAGATTACTGATCCAGATACTATTTACTAGGATAGTACAAGTTCTATCAACATATCAAAGAATCTAGTGATGTATTCAAAGACAAACAACATTTCTATCAAGTATCATTACTTGAGATAACAAGTTCAAGACAAACATGTGATATTAGAGTATGTGAATTCAAAGGAGCATATAGCAAATATATTTAACAAGCCACTACTGAAGGATGATTTTGACTATCTCAGAGGTAAATTAGGGATTCTTCCATTATCTAATATTCACTAAGGCAAGATGCATGTTGCATCAATTCAAGGATTCATTAGAATATCTATTTTGTGAGTTGATGCCAGTGTTCACTCTTTGGGTGATGCCTGAAGTTGTGAAAGATGTTTATGTATGTAATGAGAAATCAATACATGTTAGGTATGATTCACTACCTGAACAAAGTTTTTAGGAGTATGCATCTTTGGCATTGTTTTCAAAGAGGGAGAAGATTGATATTGATGATTACAGAAAAAAAGGGAGAATATGCAATTAATTACAGAAGGAGAATAAGCTGACAAACACAAAGAAGATTGAAGATGGAAAGAAAAGATAAGAAGTTAAGAGGGAGAATGATTTAAAGAAAGAAGATAAAGTTTAGAGGGAGAAGACTAAAATAAAAATTAGAGATTTATAACTGACAGTAAGTGTTGTCATCAATGCCAAAGATGGAGATTTTTACTATAACTGATGGTGATGATGATGAAGATCGATATATATTAGAGGTATACAAGATTATAAAAGGATTAGATTAGTTATTATTTTGTCATTGATGTCAAGCAATTGTTTTCTTATTTATATTGAGTTGTCATATCATTCAGAGTATGATATAAGTTGAGTGAGTTAAGGAGAAAGAGGAAGTGAAATGTTGTGAGGTTGAAGAAATTAATTGGGAAGCTAATACAGATTAGACAATGATAAGGTTATGTTGATATAACTATTTTCTACTAAACATTTGATTATATCAAGTTGGTAAAGAAGATTGGTCAAATCGATAAACAAAATAGTTTGGTTACCAAGCAGAGAGAAGTTATTTGGTAAAAGGAAAGTAAGTTTTGGTAAAGAGAAAGGAAGTCAAGACACTGAGTAGAAGGTTTTAGTTACCGAGTGACGTAAAGATAATTTTGGTTGAAGTAAAAGGAGTAAGCCATTGAGAAAGGAACAAAAATTAAATACAAGGATCAAAATGACATTTAATGATGAGCTATGATGATCTGGAGGATTCTGAGGATGAGGAAGAGTTAGTTGATGAGATCTACAATCAGGAAAATTCAAGGTGATGATCTATGGTATAGATATAAGTGGCAAAAAGTGAAGGTACAAGTTCTAAGAAAGTTCAAGTTCTGAGGTGATGATAAAACATTTTACTGAGTTCTAAATTCATTGAATATGTTTATGAGGATGATTAGACGGTTAAGATAAGTCAAAGGAAAATGTAATAAAGGAGATTAAGAGGCAAAACAAAGTCTATATAAAAGGATGAAATTGTATGAAGAATGCGCTGACAAGTTGAAGGGTTGTTGAGTCACTGCCTGATGTAGTGAAGAAGAAAAAGGTTGAAATCCAAGTCTGCAAGTAGAAATTGATGAAGTATTGAAGCCAATGGAAAGTGAAGGAAAGAAGTGAAGACAAAGAGATAACAAGGGATATGATTAAGTAAGAGGTATTTACAGATCAATTTATATATTATTTCTTATTAAAATTTGTAGCAGAAAAATCTCTTAACTGAGTGCACTTAACTATTAGATAATTGAGGAGGGGGGGGGGGGGTGTGAATTAGTTAAGTCCAGTTATCCTACAGTCCCAATTCACTCTCAGATGTATAAAACCAACTTTAACAAATAAACTAAATAGCTCGGTAAAAACTTGTATGTGCCTTTTTGATTCATTAACCGACTATCAAATAAATCATCTAGTATATATCGATCAAACCATTTAATGTAATGTGTAAAGTAGAATTAAAAAAAATTACATGCATACACATTTAATACTTGAATTTTAAAATGGAAACCCTATTAGGGAAAAACCACCTAGGACCGGTACCCAAAATATTTTCACTCTTCTAAAGTTAGCTCAGTTAAGAGCCAACCCTGTTAAAGGTTACAAAACACACTATAAGGTGTGACCTTGTTAGAGGATTTATCACTAACAATTCTCCATGACCATACATTCACTTGGGTCAACAAGAAAACAATCAACATTCATTGAATGTCATTAAGAAATAAACAAATATTGTTAAGTCTCACTCGGTTAAGATATTTTGTCTGTAGCAATGGTTAGAATGTAATAGTAAATGCCCTTATTCAAATGCAACTTCCTTTGTAGATATTCAAATCTATGCTAAGGTTAGTATACCTCTGGCCATCATAATCTCTTCAATTTCCTTCTCCCTCTAACTTTGTTATACTTAGTTATCTCCTTTTGACACTCGGTGTTGTCTGTAGAATTGCTCGGTTCTTACTTCAACATGTCTGACCAGTTTCACATGAATACAATATTCTCCTCACATGCATAACTAATTTTGAATCTCTTGTCTCTTTATATAGACATGATAAACCATTTTATTTTCAGCCATATATTTTGCCTCTTAATCTCTATCGTTGATTTTGCCTCTTTAACCTTCCTCAAAACTTGTGCCTTAAAACATTTTAATCTTCATCATCTGATCTTCCTAAATTTTGTCAGTCATAGATCTTCATAATAAACTTTATCTTTATCATCAGAATCATCCAACTAATCATCTCATGTCGGCAATCACATGTTCCTCCTTATTTCTCCTGCTCGGTTAATACTATAATGTGTGGGTGACTTCTTGTTTGGTCAATACTGCACTTGGTATACACTACAACTACTTAGTGTACACTACATCTACTCAGTGTATACTATGTTCTTCATGTACTGACCACATTAATTTGTACATTCTTTATCTTCAATACTTAACAGAATCATGTAATATCATAGTAACATGGGGACACGTCCCCCCCTAAATCCCAGACGCACTTGAGACGGGGATGCACCAGGGATGGGGGGATGATGTCCCATAGGTCTGGGCAGAGCCACCATCTCGGTGGGGGATGCAGAGACATCTTGACATCCCGAGTGGGGAAAAGGGGATGCCTAGACGTCTCCTCGACCTTGAGGGGATGCCCAGATGTCCCCATCATGGCAAGCCAAAAAATACAAGTTTTTTTTTAAAAATTGTTCATGGGCAGGATGATTAATACAAATATAACATTTGAGTATAAGTCCTAGGTCCAAAAAATGAGGTTTGAGTGATTTTGGCCTGTTGGGAAGTCATGTCTGTTTGGGATTTGGGCAAGAGATAAGACAAGTCTTTCATAGAGATGGGGTCGAAACCAAGTGATTTGTGATAAAATGAGTTAAAAGTAAAACCCTTTGAGAATCATTTTGCTAGCTTTAGTTTTTCCTTAGAAAGCCATTTATATTTGTATAAATACTTTTTAGGATGTTTGAGATAGGTTCCAGCTTCATCGGAGTTAAGATGCAAATTCTACATTTTGGGGGGTTTTTGAAAAATTCCAGACTTAGCCAAATTTCAGGATTCAATAAGCCTTCAATAGGGTTACCTCCCATAATCTATCATGGCTTTCTAAGGACAAACTGAAGCTGGCAAAATGATTCTCAAAGGGTTTTACTTTTAACTCATTTTATCACAAATCACTTGGTTTCGACCCCATCTCTATGAAAGACTTAGCTTAGCTCTTGCCCAAATCCCAGACATACATGACTTCCCAACAGGCCAAAATCACTCAAACCTCATTTGCCACACCTAGGGACTTGAAAATAGCCACCAAAAAAGATATAAATGTTAGATATTGGTCCTTTTGTGTTGGATATACATGTTAGATATAACTTATATGAATATCTAACATTTATATCCAACACAAAAGGACAAATACTTCAACACAATTCTTTTACATCTTTATGTCTTATATTGTTATACATCTTTTCATAACTAGCATTTTAAGTACCACATGTATATTATATAATATATACACCCCCCCCTTTTCCCCTGCTAGCATCCCCAAATTGAGGCCCCTCTATCCCCCCATCCCAAAAACTTGTCCCCCCATCCCCCCATCCCCCAGGGTGGTGTAACTAGTGTAATATAATCAAATAACTATCATAATGGCATAGACTCATCAATAAGTTTCCCAATGAATACCATATTCATAACTTACTCATACATCTCATTTTCATGTTAATATCTTATTCCTTCACCAATATACCTTCTTCAAATGTTTGCAACTATCATGGTAAGTACAGTCAAAACTAGTTGACATCAATGACAATATAACAACTGATCTAATGTATCACATACACCTTAGTAGCTTGATGATCATCTTCACATTCTCTATTATGTTCTTCAAGTAGTTCATCAGTTGTAGTCTAACATTAATAGTCTTATTGTAAATCCTTGAGAGAGGTGACATTCTAAAAGAGTGTTTGAAGACCTTTAACTAGGCCACTTCTAATAGGGTGAAGATCCTAATAGATATAAGGAAATTCCCCTAATAGGGTCACATTTAACAATGTGCATTGTAATCTTTAACCAGATTGGATTTTAACTGAGCATACTTCAGAAGAGTATTTCTTTAGTGGGTGACAATTCCCATAGGGGTTTTTCCCAAATTGGGTTTCCATGTTAAATACTGGTGTTATATGTGTTGAAAGTTTATTGTGAATGTTATTGTTGATTGATAAAGTTAATTTACTATTATCAGTCAATATTGAAGTTTGTTTGACTGAGTTGCTACTGAGTTGAATTAGAGAAAGTTTTAAGGTTTTAAGAATCACGAGTTACCAATTCACCCCCCCTTCTCTGTAATCCAACATACCATGCATTATGTTAGCCCATAGCTCCCCCTATTCACTAAACTAAGGTATTCTGCCCTGGAGGTAAGTAGATAGATGATGTATGAAGTCATGTAAATATGGGGATTATTCTTTGCTATAGTCAAATGCTCATCAATGTTATCACTTAGAATAACAGCCGAATCAAATCTACCCTTTCTTCCCTTAATCCTTTCAATCAGCAAAATCATCCAATGTTAAAGTTGGATAGATTGGGGAAGCCCATATAATCTTCTCATCGTAGTTACTGTAGCCTGGATGCCATCTTTCAAATATCCCCTTCTCATGTCTATCCTATCTAGCTTGTTCTTTGGTAGGGGGTGCATCAGGTAGTCCTTGTTAACAATCTATCAAACCAATTGAGTATTATTGTTAAACCACTATAAACCCTTATTGATGGAGAATGCATACAATTTATCGACCCCTTTGGGTAAGTGAAAGACATCATCAATATTGTCTAGCTCGAGGTTGAGGAAAATGTCTCTCATTTTATTCTTTACTACCCTCTCATCAAGAACATAGTGTTGAGTGACAGTTATGATTAGATCTGAAGATAAGACTTACAAAAAGATGTGTTGCATCATTGACCAAGTTTGAAAACACCAGAGAAGTGTAGTTAGCTGATCTTTCATTTGAATTGGCACACCTAGTGAGAAAATCATTCCAGTTCACATTCCCTATATCAGTATTTATGGTTTCTCTATGAAGGTTCCCAACCATTAAAGGAGCATGGTATCCTTTGAACAAGAACTTCATGGCTAGTACAACTATATTTTCTATAATTATACAAGAAAAAACACAACTAATAACAAAAAACTTACTGAAAATAACTAAAAACTACACAAGAGTATCTTAGAGCTCTTAGAGACGTAAACCCAGAAGTTGAAACTAGCAAAATAAGTTTTAACTCTATTTTTTTGGTGTTTCAGAGGTGAGAACACTGAAGAAATCACTAGCCTATGAAAAGGAAAAAGGGGTGAAAATGAGGATTTAACTGTAAGATTCTGGTGTTTCTGTGTGTGAGACAAGTGAAGAAATGTCAGAGGCCAAATGTGAAAGAGAAAAATGTAGGTCAGGAAGAAAAGTGAATTTTTAGAGTTTTAGAGATGGATGGGTTTATAAGAGGCCGAAAGGATGAAAAAATAAAAAGGCAAAATCCTTTCTATCTTGGGTACTATGGATTTTCAAAATTTTAGAGATGTCAAACTTAGTAGAGGGTGAAAGGCCGAAAATGTGAAAGGGTGAAAGCCTTTCTATCTTCAATGCTGCAAAGTTTATAAAGATAGATAGGTTTATTGGAGGCTGGCATGCCGAAAAGCTAAAGATGAATTGGATGTTGGGAAGCTCATATTATTGTGACAAACTATTGGGGAATTTTTTCTTTTGTTCGTAAGGATAAATTTTCTGTTGTGTGTGTGTGCATTGATGGCGGCTTCATGATTTGAGGAATTTTGAGAAACATTGCTTTTGTTATTGTATTCCATTGATGATCACATTTACACATTATGATTTGTGAGCAATTCTAATTCATATACATGGATTTTCTTTAAAATTCCTTGGTGGTTTAATTCACAAGTTTAATATATCAATGGTGTATATCCTTTAGGAATTTTCTTAAAAGTTATTTGATTTAAATTTCTCGTTATCCTAACCTTTTGTTGTTTGTTTGGAAATCTGATTAATCATAGATTCATGTTAAAATTGCACAATAGGAATTGCATACATATCTAAACCCCAAAAATACAAAAAAGATTGTTTGTTAAAATTTGTCTTGTAGCCTCTCCAAGAATCAAACCAAAAAAGGCCTCCTTGTGAATAGTTTCACATTTATCTTTGATTGAGTTTATCCATACGGTTGAGACCTAGCCTAAAAGGGACCTTGGGAATGATTTTATCATTCTTTCAAGAGGGAATTTTCACTCTAGATTCCTAGTCATTGTCACATGTAAAAATACCACTCAAAACCTCTAAAAGTTGAACTAAATCAACTAAAGACATCCCTCTACACAAATCATACATCTGTTGATTATGATCTTTAACACACTATCAATATTGAGCCAAACAACTCACTGACCATCACATGAAAATTGTCTCAAATAGAGAAATATGTTGACATTAATCACAATACATATATGCATATTATTCCAAAAATAATCAAGAGGTTGAGGATCTAGTATTTGAATGCATGTTGCTAATGCCATTGATGCAATATTCATGAGTGGATTGGCCTCTCTTCCCAAGACCTAGAAATCAGAGTAGTATGTATATTTAAGATTCTCTTCAAACAAATCTACATAAAATGGTGGTGTTTTCATTAGTGTCATATATTCTAAGTTTCTTACCATACTTGAACCTATGAGCAACTAGTAACCTCCATCTCTTATAGATATCCTCTAATTTGTAATATTCATTGAATAGTTCATCTATGAAAATTGGCTTATCGTAGGAGAGATCAAGGTCAAATACCCTGGACATGTAATCTCTAGTTATTGGTATGAATGAGTCCATGAGCATCATATGTAGTTGTCATTTGTTAGTTATAGTTCTTAGAAATTGTCACTATTAAGTCTACATTTAAAAATACATTTGGAACAACCAATTTTCCTAAATTATTGGCCCATGGGTTTCATATTGGTTATTCTTTGTATCTTCATTTGTAGTGAAACATGAATAATTCATATCCCTGTGCAAAGTCCATACATCACCTACATTTTCAAATTTGCCTCCTAATCACTCCATGTTAGGGTGAAATTGCATTTTCCTTTTATATTCAAAGTTTAATAATTGATCTATCATCTTTATTTAAACTCCTCCCTTCCTTCTTCTACCTCTTTGGTTTAGGTTCCTCTTGAGTTTCTACTATTGTTATTTTTCCTTTTATTTTCTTTCCCTAGGTTTCTTTGATGTTCCTTCCATTTTGTCCTTCAGAAAAGAAAAATCTTGATTTACATATTTTCGTAATGGTTTGGCATTTACTTGGAGGTCTTTATAAATAATTCTAATCTTCTGGCATTTTTTGATCTCCAATTATCCTTATTTATATGTCTACGGCCCTCCAAATGTGCTCTATGTCTTAATTATGCATCAAAATTATAGTTGATAATATGAAATATGTGGGAGACTCTATCATGTGCTACCTTAAATCATACTAGGGTGGCCATTAAATGTTTTGATTTCAAACTTCATGTCAATGTGACACTCCTTTAATTTTCCTTGGCTACCAGATTTATGTCTCGTTTCTTGGTGTCATAAAAGCTCATCAATTATTTCTTAGATCATGTGTATCTCCTTATTTTCTCTAATTAATCTTAACTCATGACTAATCAAAGAGACTTCTTTTGTTAAATTGATACATGTTGTGATTGTGAGCATTTGGGCCCTGACTCTTAAAACTCCTCATGGCAAGGTTTCCTTTCAATGAGACTCACTATTTCATGTAAAAATCAATTTGATTTTGGTGAAACTTGATGTGCCATCGATGAAGGAAACTTTTATTTATAAAATTTGTTCCATTTTTTGAAGGATCACAAAATGTCTCATAGATACTCATACTTTTCGATGGGACTTTATGTTTTGAAAAAGCACCTTTATGCTCACTTAGATCTTTATTGTTACACTAAAATTACCATGTTTTGAAGAGACATTTGAACACATCCCATTGACATCATAACATCCTTCTTTGTTGAGGTACTTTACTACCTTTTGCTATTGTCTTCTCTTTGGTAATATCATCGGACAAGCCCCGTTAATGTCTCCTTGATCACTAGGAAGCAAATCAATGGGTCACTACACTTTGCTGAGACAAGCCACTTAGCTAGGGCACTATTTTACTTGAGTAGATCTTCATTGCCTCCTCGATGCAATACTCTATCAATACGAGTCTGCTATCTCCCTTTGATAATGCCTTTTCAATGAGACGCACCTTTTCACTAGAATGCTATTTTCATTGTTAGATGTCTATTGTTACATTAATGTTGATATTTAAAATGGATCTTTATGTGTCTCCTTGACATTTTCCTTTTTGATGGGGCATTTCTCTTGGATGAAACACACTTTGGCTTTGGTAGATCTTAACTGTTGAGTTATCAGGATCGCTACAACTGTAATAACATTGCCTCTTTAGTATATGTTTTCCAAGAGCAGCGATCTCTCATTTATATTGTGGAAAACACATTAAGAGACATGTCCCTTCATGGGACATGTCTATTCATTATTAATTTATTTTATTTTATCAATTAATTATTTAGTTATTATAAGAATAATTATATCTATATTATATATATATATATATATATATATATATATATATATATATATATATATATATATATATATGTATATATATATAATGTATGTATATGTGTATATATATACATATATATATATATACATATATATATATATACATATATATATATATACATATATATATATACATATATATATATACATATATAATATATACATATATATATATATATATATACATATATATATATACATATATATATATACACACACACAACACACATATATATATATATATATATGTATGTATGTATGTATGTATATGTATGTACATACATATATATACATACATACATACATACATACATACATACACACATATATATATATATATATATACACACACATACATACATATATATACATACATAACATACATATATACATACATACATACATACATACATACATACATACATACATATATATATATATATACATACATACATACATACATACATACATACATACATATATATATATATATATACATATATACATATATAATATATATATATAATATATCATTATATATATATATATATATATATATATATATATATATATATATATATATATATATATATATATATATAATATATATATATATATAAATATATCATTTCTCATAATAATCATATCATTGGTATTATTTATCTGACTGATGCTACAAACATCAAACACTCCTCTTAGCTAGGAGGATAAATCAATCCAATGTCAACACTTTAGACACTTGACAACATCAATCATATGATGTAAGCAATAAAGGCATCATCCTCATGATGTAATCAATAGAAACATAGTCTCAATATGTGGATTGTCTCCATCGATGATTCTATCCACAAGTTCTCAGGTGGATTGCCTACATCGACGATTCTATCCATTTGTTTTCTTAAGTATTGGCCTATCAGAATGTCAACACATGACATTCACCAATACTCAATAAGGTATTGGCCTGCAGAATATCAACACATGATATTCACCAAATACCTATCATATATCTATACAAACAACTTATAGACCGTCAATAACATCTAACACTTAGTTGTTGATTTATAAGATATATCTATGCAAACAACTTATAGACCGTCAATTTAATGACATCTAACACTTAGTTGTTGCTTTTACAAGATGTATCTATACAAGCAACTTATAGACTGTCAATTTGACATCTAACACTTAGTTGTTGCTTTACAAGATATATTTATGCAACAACTCATAGACCGTCAACTTAATGACATCTCAACACTTAGTTGTTGCATTCATTCATCATGATCTATTTCAACATTATAAATAATGTATATCATGATTTAAGTTATTGTAAGATCGTCACCTTTCCAATAACTTCTGCAAATACAAGTGATAATTCATTTGGAAGTCATCACTTCCTAATGATGTACACAAGAGTAGGCCCATTGAAATCATATAGTCACACACATATGAACTTTCAAACTCCCACTGAATGTCAATCTTCAGAGCTCCTCATCCAATGTTACCTCTGATGACAGTTGGCAAACTCCCTCTCAATCTTATATCAATCCTCCTTTTTCTGCAAGAGAATCCTTGAAAAGATCGAGGAAAATAGCTCTTATAGTATGTTATAGAAATACGAATAAGAGAGAGACTACATTGATTAGATAAATAAAGTACTCAAAGATAACGAATACTTATTTGCACATCAATATCCTTTTATTTAATCTTTCATTCCATTAGACTTAATAATGTAATTGAAAATAATTATTTATTTAGAACGTTATAGTGATTTACTATAACTCTATATATCTTAAAGAACATAATGTCATTCTTAATGGATTAACATATTATCCATTTGTAACTTTCTACATATAATTTTCATACTATATCACACATATATAGTATGAGCTAATTAATTTTATAATATTTAAAACATAGAATATATCATACCTGTGGGTCCACTTTCTCCTTTGTTGTACCCATTGGCAATCTTTCATTTATTTTGAACTCATATTTCTTCCCTGCGATGTTTTCAAATCCAACTTCCTGAAAACCAATTGTCGTATTGAGCAGTACCATTCTACTCATCAATTTGCTAACATAAACTATCATTCTTATTCAAATAGTGAGGAAAATGAGGGCAGAGTCACTGAGCTGCTTAGCTACAACATACATTATTACAGCTATGCATCGGTGTTGCAAGACGCCATTAACATCAAATCCCTCTCACAATGAAAATTTGTGCATGCTCACATTGTGTAGTCAGGATTTAAGACTGACTTGTATCTGCAAACTAAGATTTTGATTCTCCATTCTTTATTATTTAGCTTGAATGATAATCACACCACTCGTAAGTTCTATACTTAGCTTACAAGTACAACTTTCCAAAAAAATTAAGTAAATCAATAGTATGTGAAATTGTCACCCAAGGATTAGTCTGGTTAAGGATTCGTGACAATCATGATGTAAGCAAAACTAAAAATGTCAGGGAGAAAATATAAAAACTAGGCCAAAGCCTCTGCAGCTCTGACTTTGCTATTACCATAATCTGGCTCTGATACCATGTTGAGTTATCAGGATTGCTGCAACTGTAATAACATTGCCTCTTTGATATATGTTTTCCAAGAGCAGTGATCTCTCATTTATATTGTGGAAAACACAATAAGAGACATGTCCCTTCATGGGACATGTCTATTTATTATTATTTATTTTATTTTATCAATTAATTATTTAGTTATTATAAGAAAAATTATAATCTAATTATATATATATATATAAATAAATAAATAAATAAATATATATATATATAGATAGATATATATCATTTCTCATAATAATTATATCATCGGTATTATTTATCTAACCAATGCTACAAACATCAACATTAACTGTCCCATTGATATTAGTTTGCCTATTCATATTTCAAAGAGAGGTCACACATGTCCCTTTGATGATCAAGTTTTTGAAATGAACCTGATTTTTGATAAAGCGACTTTTGCGCTTGATCGATTAATGATGTCTCATCATTGTGATCTTTTTTGGTATGATAAACATGAAGTCTTGGCGAAATGTCAGCAAGGCCTTAGAGAGCATAAGAATTACTTCTTGATCATGGAGATAAAAGGGTGTCCTATCATTGTAATGAGATGGATAATTTAAATTTGAATTTATGCTTGGTAACTTTAAGGCTTTCTTAGGGTTTTGATTGTTGGACTCTACAATCATGATATCTTAACTTGATGACTAGGAGACAATGAACAATAGTGGGAAAATTATGAAAATCATATGAATAGTAGTGGAAAAATTGTAAGATTTGGGAGGCAATGTAAAAAATGCTATCTTATTGGATGAGGTGCTAATAGGATGCCAAAAGATTATCTTAAGAAAATTTAAATTTATCAAATTTAAAAATAGATAACATTAAAAAATATAAACAAAAGACTACTACTATATCAATTAACTCATCCTTTATACTTTGAACATTTAAAATGAAAAATATAACAAAAATATTTTGACTTCAAAATTTAATTCTCATTTATAAATGCCACATAAATGCATATATAATTATTTGTGAAAATTTAAAAATAATAAACATTCAGAAATTATGAATACAAAACTACTATTATATTAATTAACTCATTCTTTATACTTTGAGAATTTAAAATTTGAAAATATAACGATAATATTTTGACCTCAAAATTAAATTCTCATTTAAAAATACAGATATAACAAGCATGCCTTTTTTTATTATCAAATCTATGTAAAGAAAGGTGAGAAGTATCAATTTTAAAAAATGAAATGTGGAGTTGTAAAAGTAAAGAAAAGCCAATTCGAATTAAGTCCAATTGAACATCACACATGTTTGAACTAACGAGCCTTCTCAATGGATGACTCTAGCTAGCCATTGAAAATTTCAAAAATAAAACTTATACAAATATTTTGATGAATTTAATATTTTTTCTCGTAACAATTTAATAAAAAATAACTTCAAAATTTAAATATTAATTTCTCTTGTAATAATATAATATAATATATAAAATCAAAATCTCAACTATACATTCTAAAACCTACCTAGTTCTAATCCTAACCATAATATATATTTAAATCATAATTATATAATAGAAATGAATTAAATAAAATTTATATTATTTTTAAATAAATCTACAATGATTATTAATAATTTCAAAATAAATTTAAAACTAAAATCTAGATATATGAGCAACATTTCCTATCTTCAAATTAAAATATTATTTTAAATCATTCAATTTGAATTGTATTAATCTTTAAATAAATTAACAATTAGTTTTAGTGTAAATGAAAAACTAAAATCTAGATATAAACGACTCCTCATTTTTTTTTCTTTTCATGCAAATTATTTAAATTTAAAATTAAACTAAATTCTAATCTATACAAATAATATAAATATGAGTTGTTATATTTTCAAACGTTCAAATGAAAATTATTAATATTTTCAACGTTTTGAAAATAATTAAAGTAAAATCTAGGTATATAGACAACATTTCCATTCTATTTTTTAATGCAAATTATATATTAAAATTAAATAAATTTAATATTAAAAAATTCATATTCTGACTTCAAAATTAAATTCATTATAAAATGCAGATATAATTATTTGTAATCAAATCAAATAGTATATCAAAATATGAATTTGTAATAATTTTACATTATATTGATAATAATAAAAAGTATTCCATAATTTCATCATATAGTTTGAAACTAAAAACACCAAAAACTAACTATCACCTAATATTTTTTAACATAATAAATTTGACCAAAAAGATTCTTGGGACTCAGAGACCACACCCTCATCAAATCATAGACTCCATTAATCTAATGCACCTTTTCTCTACATATACATTTTGACATTTCCAAAAAAATTGAAACTTGGACACCACTACTATTCACAATTCATCTACATTTAGACATAACAACATTTAAAAACTAAAATCTATCCAAAAAAGGATTCAAATCCCTACATTTCTTTACATTCAAAAGCCAACTCGACACACAGAGACAAACTCTTCCCTAAAACCTAAATCAAAACCAGAGCCCTTCATGTACACAATGGGTTGAGTAGTCCATTCACCACAAACATTCATTAATGAAAAAAAATTCAAAAAATTTAGACAAAAAAAAACAAAAAACAACAAGCTTGTAATCCTAGGCTCCTTTGTGTTTGCCTTTCAATGAGGCCCTCCTTCCTTGTAAGTGTTTCTACCTTAGAACCTGACACATTTACCCTACTAGAACTGTAACCATCTAGGCTTCAACTTCCTTCACCACGATGAAGGCTTTTAGGTAGTTCTTTCCAATTTAGTCACACCTCATTTTGTCTTTTCTCCATGTTGAAGTGAACTAGCCAGCACAAAAATGGAAACAAATCCTTCAAGTCATTCATTGTTGGGTTTGCAATTCTCTCTTTGACATCAAATCTAACGCCTGGTACCACCCATTCAAGGGTTGTCTCTAGCCCATACAAGTTTCCCTTGCCCACTATAGCCTCCATTACCTTTCTAATAGTGGCATTATCCTCCCCTAATCCCAAATCCCAAACAAGCACGAAGGAAATAACATCCATATTATTTCTATATCGGTGCTTTGCCTCATTGAAGACACCACCCAGAATGTATTGAATGCTTTGGATGAACTTCTTGTCTTTGAAGACAAACAACCACTTGTCTTTGAAGACAAACAACCACTTCAATCTCTTCTTCGTCGTTGGTCCAAAGAATGACACTTGCTACTTGGTTGATAGAAGTGCGAAAGTTGCCTCTATGATTACCACTATGCAACTTTGCAAATGCTCTTCTTCAAGCCACTTCTAAGAAAACCTTGCCACTATTTGAACATACACACTAAATTATTGAAATAACTCTACAAAATGCCCTAAAAATGCCAATTTAATCTCTTCAAAAATCCATCCCGTCGAGATTCTTTGGTAGTGCATTTATGATTTATTCTTATCACCTTTGTAATTAATAACACTCTACACTAGGAAGATTTTGAAAATCTTTAATCCTCACTTCCCCACACGTTTAGAAAGTTAGCACCCAACTTGAGAGGTTGTCAACCTCCCTATTTCTCATCCTTCTCACATGATTGATTTTAAGCTCTTCAAAGGTGGCCAATTCAATTATTATGACAGTAATATTTTTTTGTAGATGACGTGCTTTAACTTTCTCATTCATAATTTCATGTATTATTATTAAGGATTCCCCTTCCAAATGTATTTTTAGTATTCACAAAGATCTACCAAATTTTGTTGCTACCAAAGTTACTTTTGCCTTTGCTACATAGTTAGTCCCCTCTAATTTCTTTTCTCCCAAAGCCAAAAAATTAGCATGCCAATCCCAATCAATAAATCCTACTTCCGATGACCAATGATTAACTTTATTCACCCCGTCAAAATTGATCTTGCACCATCCCTCTAAGGGTTTTTCCCAAGTCACCTCCTTTTTTGGGTCACCAACTAGATTCCCCCAAAAAAGCCACTTAACAGGCTGATAAGTATAATTTTATTAATATATCAAAAATAGATTTACATACAACCTAAACTATAGCCCTAACCTCTGCCAAGTTAATTAACAACTTCTGTTAATTTAGAACCCATCAATTAGTATTAGTACGTTCTACCAAATCTATAGTTTTCCTTAAAACCTAGCCAACTCTTTATCATAACATAAGCTAGAAATATAAAGGGGTATAAAAAATGTTAAAGAAAAACTTGATACATAAATTATCTCATGAAAATAGGGGTTTTTTAATTTGGGTTGTGTATTGGGAGGGGGTTACAAAAAAGGATTTTAGGGAAATATTTTTTAACAATAGGGGGATTCTTTAGTATGCCATGAATGCATGTGCTATGATTTAGGCTCACTAAGTGAAGCCCTCGTGGATACAATACATGAAACCATCAAACAATATTACAAAACCATGGGCTAAATTCCACCTAAAAAGTGACACCCATTTGATGTCCAAACTAAGATGTCCTATGGTGTCTCAAAATACACAACACATGAACTCCATTTTATACCTCATTTATGTGTCCAATGCATTTTTGTATTTGTTATTTGAGGAGACCAAACTTCCAAAGGCCATATCTTTTAAACTAGGTGTTATATTCATGAACTATATGAAGTGCTAGAAATCTTGTGATGTAATCTATCAAGCTATAAGCAATTATGTTGATTATAAATGCTTTCTAGTTATTTCAGAGCTTTTAAGGCCTTCAAAATTGAATTCATAAAATTCTTCTGCAACTTCTAAAATGAAAACTTTAATATCTTCAAATCTGGACATGACCACACAACAATAATTTAATAGCATGCTTATCTAGCCCATCCAAAGATTTGGAGAAAGCTTAGGAAAAATTTGTGCTAAAATGTAAACTTACTATAAATAGTAACAATATGTAAATGCAAGGTTGTGATACATTTTCATAACACCAACCACCAAGAATTTCCTCTATAGGCCATCATTTCAAAGAGAAATTCTAAGTCTCCAATCAAGATTAAGGGAATCACCAATTGTTTCCAAATTCAATTACCCCATCTCCATTGCACAAATTGGGAGTGTGTTTGTCAAACCTAGGTGGAAAGACTATAAATAGGATCTGTATTCTTCTTTTTGCAATTACAAACTTGGAAAGAGACACTCATGATTCTCAACTCATCTTCCTATGGTGGACCAACTTAATTTATGTTAAAAATTATAGTCCTTTTGTAGGATGTGACAAAAAAGAGTTGAGTTGGTCTAGGATGCTATTCTTGAACCAAAATTAGCTCACTTTTCTTGGTGTCTTTTGTATCTAGGTCTACTTATATGTACTTGTCTCATACATGTGGGTATCCCTAATTTGAATTATTCCATTTGTGGCCACATTGGGTCACTCAAGTACCTCTTTTGGTCTTGCTTGTGTGCTCAAGAAGCCTAGAATTACATCCATGACTTTTTTAGGCTCTTCAAACCCAGTTCCATTTTGTGGCAGATGATCTAACTTATAGATTTGTCTTGCCCTCTGCACAAGTCCACCTAGACGTGACACACTTTCAAGGTGGAAGTCTAATTCAACATATGGAAAGACAAAAATGCTACTCTATTTGATCACACTTTTATTTATTGGTAAAAGGTTTAATTTATTAATAAAGATTTACCAGGATAAATCAAGGGTATCACCATACTCAAAGTGATATAAACATAGAGATAATCCATTAAAAAATCACATAAGGCAACAACATACAAGAATTGAGGAAAACACTTCTAATGAACCTAAACTTTATCCCTTCCCTTAGTATGATATCAAAGGGTCATATCAAAGGATGCAACCTCCTCCTCCTCCTCATTCTCCTTTTTACTTTTCACAGTTTTCCAACCATCTTCAATTCAAGAGCTTCAATTTTTCAACTGACATATGTATTGTTGGGAAGCCACCCAAGATACTTAACCTCTGAGGTATCTTGTTGAACTCAGATCTCCCCAACTGCAACAACTTTTGACATATGAGAGCCCAAATATTTGCATTTTTCTTTACCCTTAGGAATAGCAATACTAGTACTTTGTTTCAACTCCCTATCCACCCCCACCAACATGAAAATCTTGCTTTGTGTTTCAAGTTGCACATCCTATGAAGTAGACCCCAATGAATTTTGTACTTCCTTTCCCATAACAACTTGGGAAAAGATTTATTATTTCTCTCCTTTTTTTTCTATATTGTAGTGTTTTTGAGTAGCATCTTTCCACCAAGATGCTTCCTTACATGATCTTGTTTTGTCACATTTGGCAGCCATATGGCTTGTTTGGAAGCATTTTCTGCATCTGGAGGAAATTCCTTCATAATCAAATACTTGTGTCTAGCATCCTTTGGAGGTTTAAATCTAGATCTCTATTGGAATCCCTTCAAATTTATCTATTTCCACTAAGATACATGCACAAGTAGAATGATACAAGTTTGAGGAACTTTTGTCCACCATCAAAAAACTTCCCAAGGAGTCCCCAATCACCCTAAGACAAGAATAAAACTACAAATGAAGAGGAAGGTTGGGGATGTTACTTGACAAAATCCTCAATAAGCAATTACCAGGAAATCAATGATGATTTTTCTAAGGTTGTCATTGCTAGAAAATAACATTTTGTATGTACATAAAGTAAGGAAAGACTTGTCGACATAAGATACTATCAGAAAGTGCTATCGACATAAAGAGAGTATTATCGACATAAAGGAAGAGTTATCAGAAAGTGTTAGTGGTGAAAAGAAAAGAAAAGGTTACAAATGAGGATGACATCAAATTAGAAAAATGGTTTATGGAAGATTGTGGAACCCTAATTAGGTCAAGCAATTATAAGAAGTCAAAGACAAAGAGAAAGTAGAGTGATGTGATGATAATGGTGAAAGAGCGAACACTTCGAGATACATGGTGCAAAGAGCAGTGTAAGGATAGAGATCAGAACAGAGGAAGAGCAAAATGGCATCTAACAAGATTTTGGAGAAAGCATCTATACCTGGTTAAGATTGTGAAATCCCTTAACCAGGTAGTCTCTAACCAAACTTAGAAATTCTATTTCAGAACTTATTGTAAATCCTTTAACGGTGCGAACATTGTATAAGTGGGATCAAAACTATTAATAGAGTAGTCTTTAACTAGACTTTCAATACTCCTAATAGGGTATTAGACACTCCTAACAGGGTGATGTCATTTAGAAGATAAAATTTATGTAAGCTTTTAACCGAGAATTTTATTATTGCAGTGATAAGTTGTGGGTATCATCCCCACCACAATTTTTTCCTCTAACCAAGGGTTTTCAGTGACACAAAAATATTGTGTTAAGTTTTTGAATGTTTATGAGTTGTATGTTTTATTTACATGTTATTGGTTATCGGTTATCAGTTAGACAATAGTGAAGCTATTAGTAAAGGACAAGATAGTTATTGGTATAAGTAATTTATTGATTATCAGTTTATGCTTAGAAAGTTGAATAAGTGTGAAATCTATATGGTATCGATTCACCCCACTCTCAATACCTTACCTAATACTTTCCAACAATTGGTATCAGAGCATTGGTTCTCTAGAGGAAAGTTTAACAACTTAAGAGTAGATCTAGAATAATGGGAAGTTACATGTATCAAAGAGAATTGGAGGAATTCCTAGAAGGTGTTGTTGAAAAAATCCAAGATTTGAAGAATAAGCTAAGAACATTATTTGCAAAATGAAAGGAACTGACATAAAAAACTATAGATGAGCCTTGATGATCTCGACAGACTATCGAAAGATAATATCAATTCCAAGGAAGTTGATGAAGCTATAAAAGACCTATCAGAAAAGAACAATGAATTACTTGAGAAAATTAGTCAAATGAAAAAGAAAAATGAAATTTAATCCTTGAGAATGACAAAAGTATTGGAAAGAATGAGGATTTTTGAAAGTGTCAAAGAGATTATAGAAATCAAGAAGAGAAATGTTGAAGAAACAATTAGAAACAAATACTTACTCCTGCAAGTGCAACTAGAGGAAGTCCAAGAAATAAATGACATGATAAGAGATATCAGTGACATGATTCAATGACTACAAGAAGAAAATTAGAAATAGAAGGAAGAAAATGAGAAATAGAAGGAAGAAAATGAGAAACTAAGAAACATCCTGAAAACTGAAAAAAAAGGCTAGATTCATAAAAATAAAAAAAAACATGCTGAAAAATGATGAATAATTGAAAAGTCAAAGAAAACCAAGTGCTAGTACCAGACTGGGGAATATCAGTAAGAACATAATGGAGATCAGAGAATCATCAAAATCTGGACAATGAATTTCTAAAGGATCCAACGATACACAAGGTAAGAAATCTTACAAGCCTACCTTCTATAATTGTGGAAAATATGGTCATACACTAATGTATGTAGAAGTAAACAAGTGAATATTCCTAAAAGTACATTCTTTAATGGTTACTGCTATAATTGCAACAAGTTTGGTCATAGAGATATTGAGTGTAGATCTAAAACCATTAGTAGAATATTTGAGAAAAGATTCAATGGGTATTGCTACAAATGTAATCACTATGGACACAAAGCTGAAGAATGCAAAACTAAGACACTGACAATAAGAAAATCAGTTCATTATAAAAAAAGGAAAACAAATTTTTTTGTTACATGCTTTAATTGTGGAAAATATGGACATCATGCATCATAATGTAGAAAGGGAAATCAAGAAGAAAAAGCTAAAGTGTGGAGATCATTTGCACTACCATGCTATATTTTCTCAAAGTTTGGTCATGCTGCCTATTACTACAGATATCGGTACACTACCACCAATGACACTAAAGGAACAACAATCATAAATAAAAATCAAGTCAGAGAGCACATGAAGAAGATATGGAGAAAGAAGGAAGATGACACACCACCAATGGAGGCCCCTGTGTTAGATGACAGGTAATTCATCTACCAACTAAGAAAACAAGTAAATGCTTAGGGACACAATTTTTTTTCAAATATTGAATAGTCCCTTAAATCAAATTTTGAGTTGAAGTATTCAAGAGCATAGAATAGATGCAATGGTATTTAGGAGAGTAGAAAAGTTTTAAAAAAGTATTAAGTATAAGATTGCTATAGGTGAACTAAGTTCACTATAGGTATGAAAGCAGTTGTCGGCCTACAATAAATGCTTTATCTCAAATAGTTGTTGAAAACTTTTTTATTATATATAATGACACTTATTATGAAAAATTCACATTCTAAAAAGTTAATGTGAAGAACACAGACTGAGGAGATACTACAATATATTGAGTTAATTCATTCTATAGAAAGGAATCAAATGGATCGATTGAACTGCAAGCCCTAAAAATCTAAATCTTGGATAAACAAATGTGACAATGATAAAGAAAATTGTATTATTTGAAAGATCAGAAGAGGATGAACCAGAATATCAATTATGTACTCTAAAAGAGACATATGTAAATGGAGCTAGAGAAATATCTATAATACCAGGCAGAATCATGCTGACAGAAGATGTAAGATCATTCATTCAATTCAAACAAACTAAAATTAGGGATGAGGATATAAGATAATCCTACAAGGAACTATACAAAGAGGAAGGAATGCTGAGAAAAGAGTACATACATTTAAAAATAAAAGGGTTAACATGTTAGGAATGGAAACACTGAGGGGGGGGGGGGGAGGTGTGAATTAGTGTTCTATAATTAATTTCTGATACTTGAAACTTAACTCAATTACTTAAATACTGAAATGAATAGTAAAGTAAATGAAGTATTCAAACATACCACATAACACAAGATATGTTTATGGGGAAACCTTGGCCAGAGGAAAACCTCGATGGGAATTAGTACCCATGAATAATTGTACTTTGTATTATGAACCTGTTAATGTTCCTTTTCCCTGTTAGGAGCAGTCATTACAGTGCTGAGTACAATGACTCGGTTAAGAGTATATAAGTAACAAACCCTGTTAGGGGTGGATGGCTCATTGCCAGAGCTCACTGCTCAATAAAGAAGGCTAGAAACCTCATGGTTATCAAATACACACTATATTTGCAAGGTGAATTGCTGCTTTGACACTCTATCTGATCAGTTCCTTTTGTGTATTGATGCTTTAACCTCTTGTAAAGCTCTATATCATTCGTATTGATCTAATACATACTTTGCATACTTCTGCTCATCTCTATATGCCATTTTCATGCTCAAATACAAAATTTCATGTCACTTATATACATGCTGAATAGATGCAACCAAAACTAACTACTAGGTCGGCCTATAACTTAACACATGCAACACTTCCAAGTTAATTGGCTCAAGCGTGTTTACATACAATGATATTAACATGTTTATAACAACATTACAATAGGCACATGGCCTTTAAAAAACAAAATGTTATACACTAATCAAAATACAATTTGTTGGCTCCATTCTCTATTCTACTCTGCTGCTTACTAACTGTGTCACTTAGACTTGTTGTAACTTCTTGATGCTATCATATCTGACCATGTATTCTTAGACTTAGCATAGTAACATACTCAAAATATTATATCTAAGTGCGCATACCAAAACTTGGTCATATGTGTATGCACCCTAAAATGGTCACCTAGACTTTGGGCCCCCATTTAGCAATTTATCAAATCCCTGAATCAATATTTTAAAAAATCAGCATTTTTCAATTATATTAATTTCCTTGATCAAATCATTTTTTATCATTTTTGATTATTTGCCTTGGGCTAACCATTTTATCCTAAAGTCTTTATTTATTCAAAAGGAATATTTCCTCCCCTTTTAATAAATAAAAAGCCCCCACTTTTCCTCTTATCCTAAGTTGCACAAATAAAACATTATTCTTATTTTATAAAAAGGGAAAAAGCACTTTTTGTCTCATATGGACACAAAAGTCAACTCTTATTTTCTCATTGGAGGATATTTGTGCACATGGATTGCTCCTCTTTGATGCTCCACCATTGATTAAGTCTTTTGCCTCTTAATCTCCATGGTCCATTTCTTCTCATTTCCTATAAAAAAAGAGCTCTCTTCCTAATTCTAGGTCATTCTTTTTAATGCTAATGTTATGCTGTAGGTTTTCTAGGTTATTTGGAGCTCTTTGAAGACATTCTTGCATTAAAGCTTTGAAGACATTGTTGTTGCATTTTATTTAGCTTGCTTTCTTGCTTTCATAGTTGCATTATCATGGCATTCATAGTATAGATTTCTTTTATGCTTTAGATTACTTCATCTAGTCTAATTAGGAAGGATTTGTAACACTTGTATATTTTCTTTCCTAGTTTAGTTTGCACTTTCATTTCCATAGTTTAGCTTGCATATTCATCTTAATCTAGCTTGCATTTTCATTTCATTTGATTCTTGGAGATATTGGCATTCTTGCCCTTGTCTTCATTTGAATCTCTCATTGTGTGGTTGACTAGCAAGGTCATTAGCTTAATAGATCTAGCTGAGAGCAATTTTACAATCTTGCAACTCCATACATAGAGAGCTATGGATCAATTTTTAAGACCTCATTCTTGAGTGTTATTGATTGTAAGGATTCATAGAAGTGCACTACTTTTGTGTGTACATTTCTGGCGCCCACCGTGGGGTAGAGTAGATTAGCTTTGTCCTTTAAATTTTGCATTTCTGTCATATTTTTGGTAATTTTTGGACATTATTCACAGTCTTTGGGTTTTCTATCTCAGTGTATCGCGTGATAATTCCAGGAATATTGCAAGATAGTTCTCTATATACACGAGCGATACTTCACTTGTCGGAAGTATTGCCCACCTGTTTCAGGAACTATCGCCTAGTCTCGGATGAAGTATCGCCTAGGTATAGAGAAGAGTATCGCTCTAACTAATATTATCACTCTAGTACACTGAGAAGTGTCGCGTGATAATTTTGGTGTCTATAGTTTGTTTCTATACCCGACAATGAGCCTTTTTGAGGTTTTTTGGCCGAATCTTGATTTAGTTAGCTTGCTGTTTCTATTTCCTGCACTTAGACAGAATTAATTTTCATAGTTGTACTTAGTTTCTTGCACCTTCATTTGGATTTTGGATCTAAAAAGAACCTCTCATGTGTTTGGCTTGAATGTTTACTTGCTTTCATAGGCACATCTCTTTTATGCTCTTAATGGTGAATGAAAGAACATAGATTTGTTTTTACAAGTTTGTGTAGGTGAATGCTTCTTGGTTTCCAATATCAGATATCTCATTGAGTGATTGGGGGCATGGATTCATTCCTTGTTTACATAGGGATTTAAATGCACCACTTTGTGGACTCACTCTATGTTTTCTTGGAAAGTTAAATATTCCATTGATTCAACCTTTTTTCATTTGTGAGTAGTATTGATAAGCAACTTTAGAGTACTTTTGATTGATCTTGTTAGCTAAATTAGGTTGTTGGACTCGCTTATTTCTAATCACCCCTCATTTCAGCCCTTTGGATGCAAGGTCAACATTCATATATAGGGGAGGGGTCTACTTGAAAAGAGCGTTAAGTGTTCCACAAAGTTTTCCCCTTTTTATGCTTTCTTGATCTCATTAGTTTTCTAAGGTGTGGACTCACCTTGAGTTTGTGTGAGGAGTTAAATGTTCCACCTTGTGGACTCACTTCACACTCGCTTGAAGAGTAATTTTGATTGATCTTGTTAGCTAAATTAGGTTGTTGGACTCACTTATTTCTAATCACCTCTCATTTTCGCCCTTTGGATGCAAGGTCAGCATTCATATATAGGGGAGGGGTCTACTTGAAAAGAGCGTTAAGTGTTCCACAAAGTTTCCCCCTTTTTATGCTTTCTTGATCTCATTAGTTTTCTAAGGTGTTGACTTGCTTTGAGTTTGTGTGAAGAGTTAAATGTTCCACTTTTTGGACTCACTTCACATTTATTTGAAGAGTTAAGTGTTCCACCTTTAGTGCTTTAAATATTTTTGATAGTGGATTGCTTAATTTTTGGAGCTAATTGGATTTTGGATTGTTATAACCTTGTTGGCCTAACAAGTTGTGGTTGTAGGTGCATTAGCTTTGCCATATTGTATGCAAAAAAAAAAAAAGGGCTACTAATGGTTTTTGTAGGGCTGCCCTAAGCATAAAGATCAAATCAAGTGCTTGTTTAATTACTTTCTTTATTGAGTGCGACATATACTAGTTGTTTCATTTCATAGGCACTTAATATCTTGTAAAAGAGATTTTGAGGTGGTAGGAGAAGTATGCTCTTCACCATTGTGGTGAACTAGAAAATCTTGACCCATCTTGGGATTTTGGAAGAAAGGGGGTAACTGAACCTTTGCTTGGTGTGTTTGGGAGAAAGATTTGAGATAAGGGGAGTATGCTCTTCACCCTTGTGGTGAAACAAAATCCTTGAATCTCATAAGTTGATCCATTTTTTTTAGATTGTTAGAATCCTTTAGCAGGTCTGCTCTTGAGCAATCAAGAGGAACAACCCAAGTGGGGACAAGCTTATTGCTAGCTATTCCGACCCACTATAAACTCAAGGCTATCAAGGACACAAAACCTTGGTAGACGTAGTGCTTGTCTTCACTTGATGTGAGTACTTGTGGGATTGTGACCATGAGGAAAATGTTGAGCAAGAATGCTTAAGGTACTCTTGAGGCTGCGAGGTCCGTTACTTGTTGCAAGGTAAGGAGTCCCTTTGGGGAGCAAGAGGGGTACTACGAATGGAAGCCCTTATTAAGAACCATAGTTAGAGGCCACCCTATTTTGCTGCTTAGCTTCTTGGTGCAAGGATTGATCCAAGTGGAATAACCTGGATCACCCCAAGATTACTCACCATATGTGTTCCTTTGGTTGTGTCTTTGGCACTTTCATGAAAAAGCCAATATCTATTGTGGGCAACCACTTTGTGTGAGGCAAGGGAGCATCAAGTGTGGGCCAAGTTGTTAAGTATTGAGCTTTGACTTTCTAGGATAGAAATTGCTTGAAGTGTCTTCGATTGTGTAATACTAGTGTTAACGTTCTTGAACATTCAAACAATCGGTAGTATTCCTAGGGTGCTTTTCTATTTTGATATCACAAGTGTTTATCTTGGCAAGGTTGCTTTTGCCCTTGTTTCAAGTGTTTTAAGACATGTTTGATCCCTTACTATTTGCAAACCTATCAAATTTTTGCTGATATTGTGATTGAGATAAAAAACATCAACCCTCAGACTAAATTTTTTGATCAAACAGACCCAAAAACGCACATTTCACACAATTTTGGTCAAGTGTCATGTAAACTAGCAATAGTATCACCTGCTTTGAGAAGAAATATCGCGTGATAGTTCATTTCTTCTGGATTATCACCCAACCTGCCTGGAGTCTATCACTTGGTTATTGTGAGGTCTATCACCTGGTGAAAGGTGAAATATCACCTCAGTGAGAAGTATCACCTAGTTAGCCTGGAAAGTGCTGCCTAAGAATTTTCTGTTGTATACCTGGTTTCAGTCATTTCACAGTTGCTTTTAGTTGGCTAGGTCTTTTAGGAAGGTAACTTATCTTGCCATTGGAAGCTTGTCTTTACTCTGAATTTCTATTTTTAGCTCTCTAGGGGTAGTGTCATTCGATTTACAAAGTCATTTTGGGAAGAATTATCAAGTTAGAAGATTATTCCTGTTGAGAAAGTATATCTCTAGAGTTGTTAGTTACATTCTTGGAGAATTCTAGTACTCTTTTTGTCCAAATCATTTCCACTCAAATTCAATTTTAATTATACAATTTGGCTAAGTCCATCCTCCTGGTTCAAATGTGCAAAGATATTGATCCTTTGATTTAAGCACCTCTTTGACAGTGTTGGTAATGCCTTTTGTACTTCCTATCTTACCATCTCTTTTTGGACATTAGAGAACTTTAATTATCTTAGTTTGGTGTTGACACTTTGAGAGGTCACCTTATCATCAAGATTCATTTTCTTTCATGTCAGTTACAACAAGGTACCAAGTGAACCAAGGAAAATGACTCCCGGTTGTCTTTAATCAATTACCCTTAGTTAAGACTCGTCAACAGCGAAAGGGAAAATAACCCATTTTCGATCGATCCCCTAAGAGTGAGTGTGAGGTTTGTTTTGACCCAAAGAGTAATCCCAACAAATTGAGTTCCTCTTTAGTACCTTTTTCATCAAATATGGACATGAGTTACACCTTCACTAGACAACAAAGAGAAGCAATGAATCAAACTCTTAATGACATGTTCCAACAACATAAGGGTGGCACGATGTTTGCTAGGTCTTCTTTTGATAGTCCACCTGGATCACCTCCTATCAACACAAGGTATCTAGATGCTCATCAATGAGCTGAGAAACATCATAGACAAGCTCACTCAAATGCACGGTCACAACCTAAAGACCAAAACAATGAATTTGGTGATGCTCATATCAATGTAGCTAATGTATCCAGACATTCAAGACAACCTTCTCCACTTAGAGACACCTCATGATACGCGAGTAAGAGGTTAAAGAGCATTGAGAGAGAAAAACAAGCTTTCTTGGATGAACAAGCTGCTAAGAAAGAAAGGTTCAAACAATTGGAGGATGAGGAAAAAACTTTGCTAGACATAAGGAGAAGAGCCACACATGAAGAACAAGATAGGCTCCTAGTGCAACAACTCCATGATCAATTCAACAATAGGGATACCAATAGTGGAACCAACTCTCCACCATCTACTCCCTCACCAAGTCCAAGAGCTAGAAGAAGGTCAAGGACCCCATCAAGATCACCTAGTCCTAGAGGAAGAAGGACTTCTCGATATAACCATCATGGGAGACAATCATCTCCTAGACATTCAAGACAACCCTCCCAACGAGCTCATCATGGCTCTCAACATGGAGGAAGTAATGCCAACTTTGACACTATTGATTTCATGACAATGCAACAAGAACCATCCTTCCAACAATATGTGGAGAAGTATGTGGAGCAAAATAAGGATCAGTTCTTGGAAAGTCTAATCAATAAGGGTGCAAAAGTCCCATAAAACTTTGATGTGGACCAAAAGATTAAGAAGTAAAACCCTTCAACTAATGAGGTGATTAAGCAGATGCAAAAGACTATGGAAAAAATGATGGCTCCTAAGAGTTCCTTCAACTTGGAATCTATATGTCCTAATCTCATTGACAAAAGTGTGGTTATGGTAGATTTTCCTAGAAAGGTTGAAATCCCCACATATGAAAAATATGATGGTAGTGGTGACCCCCATGACCATGTGCATCAGTTCTATATTATGAGTTTTGAATTCCACTATGAAGATTCCTATCTCATGAGGTTATTCCTAAGGAGTCTAAAAGGTCAAGCAATGGAGTGGTTTACCAACATTACCCCTCCTTTCAAAACTTTTAAAGAACATGTTCAAAGATTCGTGCAACATTTTGCATATAATTTATCAAGGTCAGTCACCATGCTTGATTTGTGTAAATTGAAACAGAATCAAGGGGAACCCTTTGTGACATTTTTACAAAGATGGAGATGCTTATGTTCCAAATATTCTAGGACCATCCCTGAGGAAGAAAGGATTGATATAATTGTGAGCAATCTAGTGCCAAAATTAAGATATGAAGTTAGAAAAATGGTCTTTAATTCTTTTGACACTATGGTAGAAACTGCACGTCGCATCGAGGATGTTCTAAAAGAACAAGGTATTTTGGTGAAACAAAGTAACAACAACAATGGCCAAAACAATAACAACAACAATAAGGATAAAAAGAACTCATGTTGGAACAAAAATAAGCATGTAGTCAATGACGGAGTTGTTGACTCTCCACAACCTAAGGAACAAGGAGTTCTTAATTTATCTAATGTAGTTCAAGCTATGAAGCTGCAGACATCCTTAGACCAACAAGAGCACAAGCCCAAGTATCAAGATAAACCTAAGTCAGGTAAGAGGCAATTCACTAAGCTTGGAGACTCTTATGCAGAAATTTTTAAGACCTTGATTGCTCATAATTTGGCACAACCTCAGGATCCTACAAAGTTTCACATACCAGATCCTAAACCTTATTGGTGGAACGAGAAAGCTTACTGTGTATACCACAATGGGATTAGACATGACATTGAAGGTTGTTTTAAACTCAAACATCTTGTTCAAGACCTTATTGAGAATGGGAAATTACAAGTTGATGGGTTGACCACAAACGCAGACCACAAGGCCTTTAAGGAGCCCTTGCCTAAGTATGAAAAGGGGGAGACTTCTACAAACAAGAATGGCAAGGCCACAATCAATTATACCTATACAGCTACAGAAAATGTCATTAATATGCTTGAGGTTGTGGACAATGATGTCAACATGATGAGAGGGAATGATCCCTATGATTATGATGTAAGCTCACCTCCAATATTTGATGAAGGACTTGTTGTTGTGCTTAGAGGTCCTCAATCTTGAAAGTCATCTCAACCTCTCAATGCTATTACTAGGAGTCAGTCCCAAGGTCCTATTATCATTAGAGATCCCAACACTAGCCAATCTAAGCAACCAATGTCCAAAAGTGTTCCTCCCAAATCTGCAATTGGTCTTGATATGAGTTACAACCTTGTTGATCAGTTACAACGAATGCCAACACAAATTTCCATTTTTGAGCTCTTAAAATTGTCTCCTAGACACAAGTGTGTCCTTGAGGATGCTTTGCATGCAATAAATGTCCTAATAATATAGATGTCAACCAATTCCAAAACATGGTCAACCACCTTGCTAGCCCACATTACCGTACATTTTCTGAAGAAGACGATAAAGCCTTGAGCCATCTGCACAATCTTGCCCTTCACATTGAGGTCATGATCCATAAAATTCATGTTAGGCATGTGTTGATAGATGGGGGTGCCAGGCTCAATATTTGTTCTTTAAGTCTTTTGAAAAACCTGGGTTAATCAGAGCATGCCATTGATACCAGGAAGAAAGTTACTATCAAAGCCTATGATGAGGCTAAGAGAAGTTCTAAGGGGTTAGCTGTTCTTCCAGTCAGAATTGGTCTTGTTGAAAAGGACATTTTGTTTCAAATCATTGATGCCGGTCCTCTAGCATACAACATCCTACTAGGTAGACCATGGATTCATGACATGCAAGCAGTACTGTCTACCTATCACCAATGTGTCAAGTTTCCATACAATGGTGTAGAAGTCTACATACCAGGTGATAGTACCTTATCTGTTAATACCATTTCAGCAGGGGCCCATGTTCCCTTAAATAGAGAAGCAGACAATTTTGGAGTAGCTCTTGAACAATACAAAGATAAATTCAAGTCCATAGACCTTGGTATGGGAGGATATCAAATTGACTCCTTTACAAAATTGCCAATTTCACCTAGGTCCTATGGTAAACCATCACAAGAGATGCATCCCTCGTCTTTAGCCATGACTTTGTTCAATACTTTTTTAGAGTCTTTAGTACCTATTCAGGATGAGAAAGAAGAGGTGGCTATTAGAGATTGGATATACAGAGAGGAAAAGTACCTACATAATGAAAATTTTTCTCCATCTCCTAAGACTTATGGGAGAGGATACACGTTGGTCACCAACATGGGCTACCCAGGTCATGGCCCTCTCAATCATAGGTTAGATGCCAAGACTGAACCACTCAACCATGCTCTTTTTGGTCATAGGACTAAGTCAATGATTGGCTTGGGGTTTGATAATGGCAAGAACAAAAGTGTTCCTATCCTAGCTGTGACGGATAGTGACAGTGACTCAGATTATACACCCAATCTACAAAACCAACAAGACATGATGGATGATTGAGTTCCTTCCACCAATCTCCTTTGGGGAGATTCAAATGATTCAGCAATTGAAAATATAGACACCAAAGAAAGTGATACCCTTCACAATCTCGAAGCTTCTACATCAAGGCATCCCGAGCATTCTTGGTGTAAACATCCCAGCAGAGATTCAAAAATAGATTTGCATGAGTTTGAGTGGGACTCTCTTTTAGATGGAATAGTTGATTTGGACATGGATGTTGTCCACACCTATAGTACTCAACTTGATGTGACCAACGAAATTAGTGTAGGACTAGAGGATTGGACTCCTCAAATTGCCTTAGTGGACGATGCTTCGTTTGGTAAGATGAGCCCTAATTTAGGTATCTTAGAGGGAGACTTGACAGATCCTAACTATGTTATCACTGGAGATAATACCTTTTGTATCAATAACATTGAACCAATCATTGACCTACCCCTTGTAAACCACCATTTGATTGATTGGTCACAACTTTGTCAAGAGCCTTAGCTCCTCACTTTTCACAATGACTACAAAATAGCTTGCTACCTGAATGCTCTTGAACCCGTAGTCTCTTCCACTAGTGAACCTACAACAAGTATGACGGAGTCAGATATTAAGTACCTCAGTCGCAAAAAAAAAAAAAAAGAGAAATGGTTCTGATGGGGAAAACCACTATGTGGTGGTGTCAGAACCCAAAAAAGTAAAAAGAAAGGACATATCCAAAGGTGAAAACCTCTTTGAGGCACCTAAGGATGGGGTACTTAATAACCTGTCGAGTCATTTCCAAGACAGGTCATCAATTCTTATTGAGCCTACACAACCAGTCAATTTGAATATGGAAGAGGCTCCATAGGTGATTCATCTAGCTCAGTCTCTATCAGTGCAAGAAAAAGAGGCATACACCAAGTTCTTACAAAAGAAGAAAATCAATTTTGCTTGGACATATTCAGACATGCCAGGGCTTGACACTAATCTCATTATGCATCACTTATCTATAGCTCCAAGAATTAAACCAGTAAAATAGAAGTTGAGGAAAATGCATCCTCACATAGCTCTCCTTGTTAAGGCTAAATTAGAAAAGCTCTTAGGAGCAGGATTTATTAGAGTTATCGACTATGCCGAGTGGATCTCAAATATTGTTCCAGTTTCAAAGCATGATGGGTCCATTCATGTATGCACAAACTTCGGAGATCTTAACAAAGCTTTCCCAAAGGATGACTTTCCACTTCCTAACATAGACATGATAGTGGATATGACTGCAGGCTATGAGATATACTCTTTAATGGATGGTTTTTCTGGTTATAACCAAATAAAAATAGCTCCTGAGGATCAAGAAAAGATATCCTTCACATGTGCATGGGGAACCTATTATTGGAACGTCATGCCATTTGGATTAAAAAATGAAGGAGCCACATACCAAAGAGCTATGACCATAATATTTCATGATATGATGCATAAAAACATGGAAGATTATGTGGATGATACCTTGGCCAAGTCTAAGCAAAGGGATACACACCTAGAAGATTTGGAAGTAATTCTAGATCGAATGGAGTAGTTTTAGTTAAGATTGAATCCAAAAAAGTGTGCCTTTGGGGTTACCTTGGGTAAACTTCTGGGATTTCTAATTTCAGCCAAAGGAATAGAGGTGGATCCCGAAAAGGTTCAAGCTATATTAAATATGCCTCCTCCTAAGAACATTAGTCAGATGAGAAGTCTTCAAGGATGACTCCAATCCATACAGAGGTTTATTTCACAGCTTATAGATAGAGCACAACCATTCAACAAGACATTGCATAAAGGAACCACATGTGCCTAGAATGAGGATTGCCAAAAGAGTCTAGATCAAATAAAGCAATACTTAGCTAATCCTCTAATTTTAATGCCTCCTATCCCAGGAAAACCATTAATTTTGTACATCTCAACAACATAATCTTCCTTGGGGGCATTGTTGGCTCAACTTGATGATACTGGGAAGGAAAGAGCCATCTACTACATTAGTCATACTCTAGTATCTGTAATACCCCAAAAATGGGCTATAAGTTCATTAATCTCCTACATCTTCAATTCGAACAAAATTGACATCGAAGTCCTAATCTAAGGCACATCTAAACATCATCGAATCATAATTGATTATCTTAAATTCTGCATCGGAGAATATTCCTAGTAATATTCCTAATCATCATAATTATCTTTAATTTTATAATTATTTGGCAATAAATCACATTTATCCTAAAGTTTGATTAATTGAATATTTTCATATTTAATTAATAAGATTTAATATTTGCCACTTAATTGTGTAATTAAATTTAATTCTATCTATTATTAATTGTATTATTTAATTTTGACAATAAATCTAATATCATATGAATAATTGATTAAATTCTTATTTAATTAATTAAAGCAAATTGTCATTATTTAATAATATAGTTTTTAATAAAAGTTTGATTAAATAATTGATTAACCCATAAATCAATTGTTTTATTTTTAAAAGCAGTTAAGTTGAGCATAAATCACTTTATTATTAAATTAATTCATAAATAAAACATGCACAATCATAAAAGCAGACAACTATCAATTATCAATTAAAGCTAAACTCTATTTTGAGTTAAAGCTTAGCTTTTGCATATTGTTGTGACTTAATTATCTGTTATTATCAGATAACTCAAAAATCAAGCTGAGTTAATCTGAGTGATTTATGGCTTTTATCCATGCACCTCTAAAGCCCTGGATTTCTATAAAAATAAAGCTCAACTCTTCATAATTCATCTCTCAAATTTGCATCCACAGAATCTCATATTTTTGCACAATCACGTTGGAGAATTGGAATTGGGAGAATCAAAGCTCTTGCGAATCAACATCTTTGTGAGATCAATCTTTTTTTTTGCATATCAATTTTCAATAGCATTCATAGCATATCAATTTCATCTAGCATAGATTCATATCAAGTTTTCATTCCTTATTGCATAGAAAAAAATAAATAAAATTAGATTAATTGCATTCAATCTCATATCTAGATCAATTGCATTCAAATCCTTCATTTAGGTGTCGTCTAGGTCACTGATCTCGATTACAATCTAAGAACATTAATCTCGCACCTATTAGAAGGTAGTAAATCACTTGGTTAGATAGCTTTCAATTTTGCACGATTTTGATTATCACTAACCTCTAATGTTTTATTGAAGTGTTGTGTCTACAGATCAGGTACAATTTTCACACACATAGTATCTTATGAGATCAATTATAATAGTATTGAAAATTCTTGTCTTGCGGTAGTATTTGCTTCCCAAAAGTTGTGACACTACATGCTTGCCCATACTATACATCTCGTTGCAAAAATTGATCCTCTTAAGTATTTACTTGGTAAGCCCGCTCTCACGGGTAGACTCGCTAAGTGGATGATGGTTTTTTCAAAATTTGATATAGAATACATTGAGTGTAAGGCTATAAAGGGGAAAGCTATTGCAGATCAACTTGCTGATTTCCCAATCAAGGATAGCATGCCTATTCAAGTAGAATTCCCAGATGAGCACATAATGTACATGACCACATGTACTTGTAAAATGTTCTTTGATGGTTCAAATATGCAAAATGGATCAAGAGTTGGAGTATTGTTTATTTCTCCTCATGGGTGCAACATACCTAAGTCTTACAAACTTCTGTTCCTGTGCACAAATAATATTACAGAATATGAGGCTCTAACCAATGGACTTAAGATGGCTATTGAGTGGAATATAACAGAGTTACATGTCTTTGGGGATTTGCAATTAATTATCAACCAAGTGAATGGAGAATACCAAACTAAGGATGATAAGTTGATACCTTACAAAAGGATGGTTGATTCATTGCAATGCTATTTCACATTTGTGACCTTTCAACAGATCCCTAGAGAAGAAAACAAGGTAGCAAATGCTATGGCTACACTAGCTTCACTCCTTCAATTGGAACAACATGAGTCAATATTTGAATTCCTGGTAGAAGAGCTACATCACCCCATTTTTGACTCCTCAAAAAGCCATGTCATATGTACCTTGGTTAGTCATGAGTCATCCCGCTATGGTGCCATTTACTCATATCTTTGTGATGGCATCATTCTCGAATCCTTTAATCACTTTGAAAGAAGAAACCTTGTCCGTAATGCCTCTCGCCATACCCTTATCTCTCATGATCTGTATAGGAGGGGTTTAGATGGGACACTTCTTAGGTGCTTTGAAAAGGATGAGTCTGATCAAGCGTTAGTTGACATCCATGAGGGCATTTGTGGAGGACATTCCAATGGTCTTGCCATGGCCCAAAGGTTGCTTAGGGCGGGGTACTATTGGCCCACAATGTAGATAGATGCTATAGCTTTTGCCAAAACATGTGAAAAGTGTCAGAAACATGGAAACCTAATTCATGCTCCAGGTAGGGAGCTTATTCCTTCTATTTCTCATTGGCCATTTCAGCACCGGGCCTTTGACCTTATTGGGCAGATTCATCCCAACTCATCAGGTGGACATAAATTCATCATTACTGCTACTGACTACTTTAACAAATGGGTAGAAGCCATTCCACTGTCTGTTGCTTTAGGGAAGACAATCTCTTTGTCATATTGAATCACATCATTTGTCAATTTGGGATACCTTCTGAGATAATCATTGACAATGGAGGTCAGTTCAAAAATAAGGACCTTACACACCTCTGCAAGAAATTCAAGATAAAACAACATTGGTCCTCCATTTACTTCCCACAAGGAAATGGACAAGGAGAGGCCTCTAATAAAACCATTCTTAAGATTCTCCATCGAACAATTCACAAGAATGGTAGAGACTAGCACTTACAGATCAATCCAGCCTTATGGGCCTACAAAACAAGTATTCGTACTCCCACAGGGGCTACTCCTTTTGCTCTCACTTATGGTGTTGATGCAATATTACCTTTAGAAGTTGAGATTCCCTCACTTAGAGTCTCTCTCAAAGGTTTTATTATAGATGAAGATTATCGTGCCATGAGATTGCAAGAATTGGAACTTCTTGATGAGAAACATAGAACATCTTTTGATCACATGAGAGTCTACCCAAAGTGTATGTCCAAAGCATTCAACAAGAAGGTTCACCCTAGAGAATTTCAAGTGGGAGATCTTGTCCTGCGTGAGAATCCTAAGAACCAACAACATCAAGAACAAAAGGGCAAATTTGAACCTAATTGGCTTGGACCATACATTATTACTATTGCTTTTGGGACAGGTGCTTACTTGCTATCTGATGAATAGGGGGAACAGCTCCTTGATCCTATTAATGTTTTGCACCTCAAGAAGTTCTATCCATGATGCCTATTTTGTCTGGGGGCATCCTTTGTATATATCTTATTGATCTTGAAAAAATTCCAAAAAAATTCATATATGATGTTGAAAAAATTCTAAAAAGCATATAAAGTCCTGAAAAAATACAAAAAAAATAATCAAAAATTCAAAAAAATATAGAAAAAGTGCCTTGGTGAAAACCTGGAAACAGGCGCCTTGGTAGCAAAAATACAAAAAAATTGAAAAAATAAAAAAAATCTCCAAGTGGTGAAAACCTAGAAACAAGCGCTACTTAAGGCCTTCGCATCCTTGTCTTTTAGCATGTGTCCTTGAAACTTAGCCATTCTCCATCATGCCTTGACCTTATTTGACTTGGTCTAGAATTGGTCTTTATTTTTGTCTAGGGGGCATACCTGTTAACATAGGTCCTTTAGGTGCGTTTGTCTCTTGGGGCATTTCAAAAATAGGTGTTTTTCAACACCACCCCAAATAGTGTTTTTCAACACTACCCTAGCGTCGAGTGTTTCTCAACACTTATCAGTTGTCTTACCTACCAGTCTAAGTATGATGCGATATCACTATTAGCAAATTGGATACTCAAAGTTTGACTCTATGACCAACACACATGCACTTGAACAATCAACTCGATTGAGATATGTTGACTTTATTTTTCTTTGTGTGCTGTCTATGAGAATTTCTTTGATGAGTGGTCTCTCCCTGAGAAGTTTTCGATGATGCATAGCTAGAAGACTAAGGGTATGAGAACATATTTTATTTCTTTATCTACTTGTGGGTATATTTCCTTGATCCTAACTATCATGAGCATTTATGCCGGTCTTACTTGACACTAAGGATTGATAAGGTATTATCCTTGACTATTTTGCGAGTGCATGCTTATAGCCATCTTGACCTTCTTGTGTCCTGATGCAAGCATAATCTCGCTATAGTAAACTTAAGTAATCTCACTACACTAGTCATCTTGACCTACATGTCTTTGGTGCCTAGGTGGGATTTCCACATTTCATCTGATATAGATCATATTCATATACCCATAGTCATACTAGTGTGTATTGTATGATCTTACGACGCTACCAATAAAGCTCAATGATGATAATTAGATGTCTATAAGCATTGTGACCTTGCAAGTTAACCACTTTTCATAGTAGCTTGCATTTTTAGGGTCATGTTAGATTAGTTTTGCATCTTGCATATGGAGAGAGCTCTCCTTTTCATCTTACGTGGACCTGTCGGTCAATTGCGCTCATCTTCCATTTTCTTGATCATGTCTTTTGCTCCTTATCTTTCATCACGACTTGTTCCTATCATCACAAGGGGTTAGTAATATCATCATATCTATACCTCAAAAATGTCATTTTCAGAAACATGAGTCTATATCATACACATGAGAATCAACCATACATCTATGAGAGAGAATATACATGAGCATTTATAACATACATTTTTGAGCAAAATGACAAGACAATACATAAACTGATACATCCATCACAAGTGAGATGTAAACATAAGATATATCAAACATCTAGTAATCTCATATATATAACAATGTCATCATACAATATACAATATGAGATCCCAAAATCTGGGTCACAAAGTCTCATGATATGTCCAAGACATCTAAACCTAAGCCTAAACCTAGGACTCACAGCCACCATCCTGAGGACTTGGTGGTGGAGGAGGTGGTGCCGCATCTAGTACCAAATCTAATCTACCCACTACTATTGAGTAGGAAGGAGCCCTCTGACCCACTGGTACTGGCTGTATGTAGAGACCATGGTAATATGCGGCTCGCACCATCTCTCTCTGTCTCTCTGTAAGGGAAACCTATAGGGCTCTCTCTCATCGCTCTATCTCTGCCCACTGATTAGTGAGCTATTTCTCTCTAACTACTATGGTGATCCTAAGCTATTGTATCTCAGCCTCCAGAGCCTGTATCCTAGCTCTCAGGTCCTCCCCTCCCACAGGCTGATCTTGTTGTACCTCTGCCTGTCGGTGAGCTGGTCTTGCCTCATCCTCAGGAGTCACCGATCTCCATCCCTGTGACCATTTCCAACCACCTGATTTAGAGCTGTCACCTCTCTCCATCCCTCTCCCTCCCCCTCTCCCTCCATCTCCTCCGTATCTTGAATGCATCTTAATCCCACCACCTTTAGCACTCTGATGAGTAACGTTGAAAAGTGCTCCTGCAAGCCATTAAACCAAGCCAGATGTCATTACATATCATGATGAATGTCTAAAAATTAGTACAAGACATAGACAATGTAAAATTGTCTAGACCCATGTCATTTTTGCTAAAAAATACTTAAAAATATCAAATTTTTAACTTGGGCAATACTACTTTTGGAACAAGTATCGTGCAATACTTCTCCCTATAGTAGTGCGATATACCTTTGATTGTGTGATACTTCACCAGGTATCATGTGATAATTCACCAGTTATCATGCGATATTGGTGTCTACACGCGTGCGATACATCTGGGACCCATGAAGTATCGCGCCATGTTTCTCTCTAAAGGGCGCAATACTTCTAAAGTATCACGTGATATATCACACGGTTCTTAAAATTAAGATTTTTAAATTTAATTTTTTTTGAAAAAATGTGCTAAATATCTTAAATGCTCATTAATGACTCAAAAAAGTGAAGTTTTTCTGAAAACTCACCAGGGCAGCATAGTGTGGAGGCCGGTTGTGTAACTGACTGCGCTCAAACCGATGCTTGTGGATGGGAATCACTGCTTGCTGGGCCATTTTCTCTCTCTAAGCTCTCAAAATTCTCAAATGGCTAAATGACAAATGATTTTGAAAATGACACTTTTACCCCTTATATAACATTTTGACTTTTGACCTAATTTTCAAAAACTCCTCGAAATTGCATGAAAATTGCACCCCTGGCTAATTTCGACATCTTGGATCTATTTTTAGACTCGAAATCAAAATCTGAGTTAATCTTGATAGTCAAAATCACATTTCAAATTTTCCCCTCTTCCGCGCAGTTGACTGACCATTTGAGGCCTGATCCTTCGATCTTTGTTGGGGCATCTTTTCTTCACCCCCATCTCTTCCAAACTCCTAGTCTATCATTCATTATCACTCACTTCATTTCTCTAAGGTTTGACTTATCCTATATCTTTCCTAGTCAAACCTAGTCAACCTGGGGCATGTCTTCACTGCTTGATGGTTATCCTATTATCCTATCCTTCGACTATGATTTCTAGTGCTTTGATCACGCTTATCAATTTCCTGTTCTCCTCTACCTGATTTCAATTTTGATTTTGAGGGGGCAGTACCTATCAGCTTTAATCTTTGATTCAACTTTATCATTCAGCTCAGCTTGAGATTCTTATTTTTAGACTTGATCATCACCTAGTAGCGACGGTGGTGATTTTGTCTTTCAATTTTTATCTCCTATTTTTTAGACTTGATTATTGCCTAGCAGTGACAGTGATAGTTTTTTCTAAGGCTTGATTTACACCTAGCAATGATGGTGTTGGTCTTGTCTTTCAGCTTATGCTTATGCTTGTCCTGATGTGTTCCCATCCGTCGAACACACATCTGAGTTGTTTTGTGATCCCAAATCGATCTCACATTTCAATTCTTCTTTGACCACATGTGTTCCCAAAATGATCACACATTAGTCAAAGAGGGGCAAATTTATGCACCCTAAAATGGTCACCTAGACTTTGGGCCCCCATTTAGCAATTTACCAAATCCCTGAATCAATATTTTAAAAAATCAGCATTTTTCAATTATATCAATTTCCTTGATCAAATCCTTTTTTATCATTTTTGATTATTTTCCTTGGGCTAACCATTTTATCCTAAAGTCTTTATTTATTCAAAAGGAATATTTCCTCCCCTTTCAATAAATAAAAATCCCCCACTTTTCCTCTTATCCTAAGTTGCACAAATAAAGCATTATTCTTATTTTATAAAAAGGGAAAAAGCACTTTTTGTCTCATATGGACACAAAAGTCAACTCTTATTTTCTCATTGGAGGATATTTGTGCACATGGATTGCTCCTCTTTGATGCTCCACCATTGATTAAGTCTTTTGCCTCTTAATCTCCATGGTCCATTTCTTCTCATTTCCTATAAAAGAAGAGCTCTCTTCCTCATTCTAGGTCATTTTTTTTTATGCTAATGTTATGCTGTAGGTTTTCTAGGTTATTTGGAGCTCTTTGAAGACATTGTTGTTACATTTCATTTAGCTTGATTTCTTGCTTTCATAGTTGCATTATCATGGCATTCATAGTATAGATTTCCTTTATGCTTTAGATTACTTCATCTAGTCTAATTAGGAAGGATTTGTAACACTTGTATCTTTTCTTTCCTAGTTTAGTTTGCACTTTCATTTCCATAGTTTAGCTTGCATATTCATCTTAATCTAGCTTGAATTTTCATTTCATTTGATTCTTGGAGATATTGGCATTCTTTCCCTTGTCTTCATTTGAGTCTCTCATTGTGTGGTTGACTAGCAAGGTCATTAGCTTAATAGCTCTAGCTGAGATCAATTTTACAATCTTGCAACTCCATACATCGAGATCTATGGATCGATTTTTGAGACCTCATTCTTGAGTTTTATTGATTGTAAGGATTCATATAAGTGCACTACTTTTGTGTGTACAATACACACGTGCGTTGATGCTCTGATCATTAGGTGCTTCTCTGTCTACTCTGTCTTCCATACTTGGGCAAATTATGATCTTCTAAGTTAGTGCGCTGACACCAAAACTTCATATCACTTTGTTTCCATAATGAAAACATAAATCTTAGTCATATATACTAGTAAAGTCAACTTGCCAACAATCTCCCCCTTTGTCATTAATGGCAACAAAGGAATATGGAGAAGTTGCTAAACTACATCTTTACACAAAAACTTGCTATCCTTTATCTTATCCTATACTATATACTATACATCATATATTCTTATATCTCCCTTATCTCCCTTAATCCATATACTCTACTCATAATCTACTCCCCCTTTGACATTAATGACAAAGGTGCTCAAAAAATGAATCTCTAAGTACTTACATATAAAGTACATCTGGGCATGCAATCGGAAGGTTTGTTATTTCTTGCTGCCAAGAAACCTTGAGTGCATCAACTATCTGTAGATGGGCACATAATGCATAGGTTAGCTTCTCCATATTTTCTAAATCTATATAGGGACCTTGATCATATGTTACAATAGTAGCATCTATCTGCTTGATATTATGATTCAATACATCCAATGAGGGCACAAGTGCATTTCTCAATTGTGCTTGTCTAGGCCTTAACTTTTCTATGTCTTTTTTTGCCTTCTTGATTTTTTCTATTTGACCTTGATAGACATTATTTCACATGTTTATATCTTGGGAGGGATCTACCACTGATTTTATTACTACTGCCATCAGAGATTCTGCTTCCTGAATCTTCTTAGATAGGTTTGAGGTGAGTTTGTCTTTGTTCATGCAGTCAACAATTATTTTCCTTCCTTTTGCTACTAACTCCTTCAACATAGCTTGACCAACCTTTAGAGAATTAATGTCAAGTGAGAAGTTACTAATCAATTCATTTAGCCTTTTCTTAGTATATTTCTCTTCTACAATCTTTGATGTTGATTCTTCTAGACTCAAGAAATTTCTTTGAAGCTTGATAGGATGCTGCTAACATCATCCATTGAATGAACACTTATCACTTTCTTATCTTCAGGTAGTAAACTGCTCAGTATATTGATTGATTCCACAAACAAAGGATTTCTCATTACTTGTTTTTCTTTGGTTTCCTCCATAGCCAATACACTTATTTTCATTAGGTCTTCTTCTCCCCAAGAGTCTAGGCTTGTTGTATTAGGTGTCAAACTTGACAAAAATGATATGGATGATGTAGGAGTAAGAAGTGTGCCTTGACTTACATCCATGAATTCACTTTTTACCTTCATCGGTATCTCAACAGAAGGATCTTATTTTTCAACTTCCTTCTTTTCTTCCTATCCTGTTAAGTCCTCAATTTGGACTTCTTCTTGTTACTTAGGTGATTCTTCACCACATAGAATCTCAACTTCCTCTGTACTGACAAAAGTTTCTTCAAACTTATCCAATTCATTATCTGTTGCCACCATGGTGATTTCAATATTATCAATCACAATTGTTGCATTCTTAGCTTCAAGCATGGGCACAAAATCTTGTGGACATGTCATAGGTACGTTTGGGATCTCAGAGTCTTTTTCTTGCTCAGAGGGAACTTGGGTTGCAGGTGCAGAGGGAGGATACGTGTGTCTTTCCAAGAATACATTCTCAATTGCCTTCTCTATTTCCTTCGCAACTAACTCATACTCTTTGTTCATTATCTACAGAGTTCTAGTTTTGGTTCTTAGATGTGACTTTGCCAAATCTAGCAACAATGTTTTCTCTTCTAGTGAACATATAGGAAGGTTGTCATCCAGTGTCTTTTCTCTTATCCTAAAATCCTCTTCTATGGCTTGTCTCTTCAAAGAATCCAAAATGTTCCATACATTATCAGGAATGACTGTCTTAAGTTCCAAAACTATCTTTTTGAACTTAATCATGTGCATGATAATTATAGAATAAATCTCTGATTTGTCAATCTCATGATACTTGTCATAAAAAATTGCTATTTGACATATTCTTCCTTCATCAATAATTCTAGTTCTTAGGACTTGCAGATTTTGTCTAAATCCTACCTTAGGAGGTGCTTGAGTGTTTTTTCCTTTACTTCTTGTTGACCTTGATGATGGGTGGCTTGCACCAGTTAGCTTCTTCCTTTTAGGCATCTTATTTGGCTCGGGAGGTGGAGTGGACTCCAGATTAATTGTGGTTGTGTGTGCGGAGGTGCTATCATCAGTCTTACTCTTCTTTTCCTTATGATCATCAGATTTCTCTATTTTTACTTCAGATGAGGGTGCACTCTCAAGTTGCATTGCAATCTTGGCTTCCCTTACTTTATCCAAGTCTTCTTGGGTGACACCATGAATTTTTAGAATGTCTGAAGTAATCCTTGATGCTTTTCTTTTCATCGCAGCACTGTATAAGACAGAGTCTACTTGTCTTCTCTTCTCTTCATCAGTTCCCCATCTAGGTTCATTGGGATCCTCAGGCGCTGATAGGAGGACTTGTGAATAAGATTCCAAAATGTGTTCCTCTACTTCATATCCAAGTGGATGAATCCACTTTGTCCTAGGCTCAACTGCTTCCATGCATGTAATGTCTATTTCCACCATGAAGCATATAGTGTCTTTGTACTTTTCCACTATACTCTCAGGTATCCTGTACCTTCTTTGTATCCTAATTCTAAATGTTTTGATTTCAAGATCCATGAAATCTTTCAAGGTACTCTTTGATGTTGCCTTAAATGATATTTGAGGCAATGTAGGTAGGCTCTTGTCAAGATAAAGATCATAGACTTTACCAATAATGTGAAAGTACATGTAGATGATCAGTGAACCAAATATGAACACTTTGTTTTTGTCATGATTTATGGCTCTAATATTTTCCAACAACAGCGCACACAAGATCTCACAGAGGTTAAACTCTCCATTTTCCTTAACTATCGTTATAGCTGCTTGAATAGTCACTGTTGATACATTGTTCACTCTATTAGCATGCTAAAACTTATAACCAAGTATCATAGCCATGAGTTTTATGTCCTTCTCCTCAATGGGCTCAATTTTCATGCTACGCTTGTTACTCTGGGACTTACAAGCCTGCTCAACTTGTTTCTTGACATCTTTACCAACTGGAAGTATGGCGCTGATCTTAGAAAGTCCGGTCATCTCATGAATGAAATTGATTGTTATGCGAATAGGAACTTCTCCAATCCAAAATAGATCATCATGAATTCCACTAAGAAGGATCTTTATCCATTTTGACTCATAGAATTCATATGCAGTCACATACTCAATGATAGGGTTATTTGATAAGTGCATGAATTCATTCTTGAATGTCATGTTTGGATTAACCATTGTCTCTATGTGTGACCTTATCCTGTCTACTCCTACAGGTTCCTTCTTGCAATAAATGTAAGCGCAAATGTCTTCTACATGCATAACTCCCATTGGAGCTCTAGAAAATGCTCCTTCTAGGTCATCTATGACTGACTTAAATGGATGCTTTTTGAACACATATCTCTTCCTCTTTGTGACATCAAATACAACTGGAGTGGCCATTACTTACTTGATTTCAATGCTTAAGTAGGGTTTCAAAAGATTTATGAAATGACACATCTGAACAAGGGTTCCACAACAACTTAACTCCTTTCCACTGATGAAAACAACTTCAATCTTTCAACACTAGCTGCTATGATCTCTTGTGCTCTCCAAAGGCTTGATCTCGAATGCAAAAGTGAAGATAATATATCTCTGATGACTTATAAATCAACTTTCTACAATTAATGCTTACCACGTAAACATGGGTTGCGATCGGTGAATTCCAATCTTTGTTCTTGCTGTCAATTAGGTTGTGAGATCTTGCATACAACATCAACTAGTAACCAAACAACTAAAACCAAAGGCATATACTCTAAGGGTGAGTATACTAGCCGCACAGGGGTATAGAGCTTATCTAGCTCCCCTTATGACCATGAGGGTCATTTATCCAGAAATAAAAGTTGCATCCACTGAGGATACATCTACTATTGTGGCACTGACATTATCTTGCTTTACTTCCATCCAAATCTTGCTCACATCTTCTGTAGCTTTCACAAACTTGACTTCTCCAGATTCATCCAATATTGATCCTTGAGACTTATTAGGTCTTTCTTGTCTTTGCTCTTGTGATCTGCAAAACTCTGAGATGTGTCCAACCTTGTTACAAGAGTGACAACTGACTAGAGGCCTTATATTCTTTGATGCATTGATGTGGGTTACCATACTACATTGTCTAGTTGTGTGACCATTATAATTGCATATCTGACATGTAATGTTCGGAGAAATTTTAACACTTTGTTGAGGTTGATTTCTATGATTGTGTTGTGTCCAAATTTTTTTATTTGATCTACAATTCATAGCTCCATGACCAAATTTATTAAATGAATAACAATAACCATTGAAAGGTCTTACCTCTTTACAATCTCTTGCTATATGTCCATGCTTGTTACAGGCATAAAAAGTTTGGTTTACTAGCTCACGTTCATCTTTAGAAGGTTTTGCTTTAGCTTCAGTATGATTTTCAATCTTCTTAGCTTCTGTAGATTCTTCTGGTGCTTTCATTCTTTCTCACATATCATTGATTTGATTTTGTGCTTCATTGAATCCAATAACATTGGTATCTTCTTTAATCTTCTGTACATACAAATGCGACTCTATTAAATCAGAACTTGTGTGCAATTTGTCAATATGGTTCCTTGCTTCAGTTAATTCAAATTCCATCTTTATCTTGGTGTTTTCTAACTCCAAGATTCTCATCTTTGCTTGCCTAAGTTCTTCATCCAATAGTTTGTTTTCTTTGATCTGTTCTTCATAGGCTTCCTGATTTTTAGTTATCTTTTCATCGAAATCTTCAATCTAATCCTTTAGAGATGTGTTTTCTTCATTCAACTTTTTGACCATTTTTTCCAAATCATTTGTTGAACAATCTTTCAAATCTTTTCTTAGTTTCTTGATGAATACTTGTGAACCATTGACCTTCAATTTTAGTTCTTCAATTTCTTTTTCAAATCTGTTAAGATCTTCAAGAGCTGCTTCAATATTTTTCTTCAAATGTTTTACTTCTTCTAAAACCATGATCTCCTCAAGTGGTTAAACTTATCTTTAGAGGACCAAAGCTCTGATACCAATTGTTAGGAATGGGAACAATGAGAGGGGGGGGGAGGTGAATTAGTGTTCTATAATTAATTTCTGATACTTGAAACTTAACTCAATTACTTAAATACTGAAATGAATAGTAAAGTAAATGAAGTATTCAACCATAAAACATAACACAAGATATGTTTATGGGGAAACCTTGGCCAAAGGAAAACCCTGGTGAGAATTAGTACCCACGAATAATTGTAATTTGTATTATGAACATGTTAATGTTCCTTTTCCCTATTAGGAGTAGTCATTACAATGCTGAGTACAATGACTCAATTAAGAGTCTATAAGTAACAAACCCTGTTAGGGTGGATGGTTCACTGCCAGAGCTCACTGCTCAATGAAGAAGGCTACAACCTCCTAGTTATCAGATACACACTATATCTGCAAGGTGAACTACTGCTTTGAAACTGATGTCTGATCAATTCCTTTTGTGCACTGATGCTTTAACCTCTTGTAAAGCTCTATATCATTCTTACTGCTCTAATACATACTTCACATACTTCTGCTCATCTCTATATGCCATTTTCATGCTCAAATACAAAAGCACATGTCACTTATATACATGCTGAATAGACGCAACCAAAACTAACTACTAGGTTGGCCTATAACTTAACACATGCAACTCTTCCAAGTTAATTGGCTCAAGCATTTTTACATACAATGATATTAACATGTTTATAACACAATTACAATAGACACGTAGCCTTTACAAAACAAAATGATATACGCTAATCAAAATAAAATATGTCGGCTCCATGCTCTATTCTATTCTGTCGCTTACTAACTATGTCACTTAGACTTGTTGTAACTTCTTCATGCTATCATATCTGACCATGCATTCTTAGAATTAGCATAGTAACATACTCAAAAGCTTATATCTAAGGGTGCATACCAAAACTCAATCATACACATGTGCGTTGATGCTCTAATTATCAGGTGCTTCTCTATCTACTCTATTTTTTGTACTTGGCCAAATTATGATCTTCTAAGTTAGTGCGCTGACACCAAAACTTCATATGACTTTGTTTCCATAATGACAACATAAATCTTAGTCATATATACTAGTAAAGTAAACTTTCCAATACAACACACATTGTGCACATGCCAAAGAACTTTGATGTTGAATGGATCAAATGTGTGTTGAGTCGAATACATGGAGACTATGTTTGGATGGAAGGAGACAAAAAAATTGAAATAACAAAGGAAATCATAAGTTCAGTCACATAATTGTCATCTAATGGGAGAAAATGTGTAAATGATTTGGATCTTACAACATAAATTGAAGGTGTAGTCAAGTATAAGCAAGATCAAAAAACTTTTTCTATAAGCAACATCTTGGACAAAGAAATGAAATTTGCATCAATTATTATCAGCTACAAGATCTATCAAGAAAATTAGTTTATCAGGAGGAGAACTACAAGTTTCATATGAGATTATTACAGAAGGTAAAATATATGACTTAGCAAAAATGATGTGGAATCAACTAATGACGACTTTAAGAAAGATCAAGAAATAAGGATTAAAGTTTGGAGAACTATTGGTATGCATATTCTTCTATATAAAAAACTATTTTATTAGTATCAGTAAAGTAAATTGGACATTAGGTGAACCAGTATACATCATATTAACAAGTTCATTAAACAATTGGGAAGAAATTTCAATACAATAATGTGGAGTTATTTTAAAGAATTTCAAGGAAAAATGTATGCTAGATATTAGTTACCACTTCATATTGTTGAAAAATATAAGAAAGATATATGTTTTTTGGTTATTACACACTCTTGTATAATCAAAGAAGTTGACCCAAGGATATTTTGGTTACAACCATTTGGATATGAAACAACAAAGAATGAACTAATAACTAGTATTGAGCAACTTTTGAGCCAACCAAAGGATATGGAAGCTAATAAGTTTGGAACCTATGAATAAGTATATAAAATGATGATATCAGATGAGAAGAAATCAAAAGAAGGAAGCAACACTACAATGAAAAGACAAAAATCAAATACAGTACCAAAAACTTATGCCAAAATAAAGAACAAGATAGCTAAATGAAGATAATCTATTGACAACAAAGCTGAAGAAGAATTTCCACCTAAAAAGAGAACAAGATCTAGGACAACACAAGCTACACCAATGTGAAATACAAGAAGTCAATCAATAATAAAAGGAAGCATAAGAAATGGAAGAAATAAAAATAAACCTACACTAGAGCCAGAACCATCAAAAGTAAGAATTGAAAGAACACCTACAGATATAGAAAAAGGAATAAGATAGTGTGGCAGTATTAGGAAGATACATGAAGTCAAATATAGGACATGGTCAAAAGAAGATAAGAAAACTGTAGAAGATGCATTAATATTTCACTTTCATAAGTTCTTAAGATTCCCAAGAAACTTAAGATAGATTATTCCTAAGGAGCTATTTGACAAAATCAACATAAGATGGGATGAAGCTACAAAACATGAAAGACAAAGCAGAGCAAGAACTCTTATAATTGCAAGGTGAGAAATAAATGTTGAATAGATTGATCAACTAAAGAATATGACAATGAAGATGTTGGCAGGATTACAAAATGAAGTCAAAGTGGAAGGACGAAAAATATGGAAAATAATTTTTCATGCTAAATTAGCAGAAGTGCTAGAATTAGAAATTGGTCAAATGTTAGGATAAGAAGAAAATATAAATTTGACAAGTGAAGACATGCCAATAAGATTTGAAGAAGGACAAGTGAGTCAACCAATTGAGATACAAGATGAATTAGATGATGACACAAGTAATGAGGAAGTTGAACAATTTGAGGAACAACAAACATCAGAAGTTACAATTACATACACTGAAACAATATAGGTAACACATGCTACCGATATGGTATATACTATCGGTAAGATATCAAAAGAAGAAATAATTGAGGAATGACTAATAAATTTGGATAAGGATGAGATAATAGAATTTGAGGAAGTAAAAATTGCAAGGATACTACAAAATATGACAATGATAACAACATCAAACCTACAAAGGAAAATAAATTCAAAATCTGAAGAAGAAGAAGACTTAGATTAAAAGGCCTGAATTTGAAATATTAAAGAGAGATACTAAAATGATGCACTATGAGGAACAAATGTTATATGTAGAAAAACTCTAAGAGAGGAAATTTTCTGAAAGATAGTCGAAGGATAAGAAAAGGGAAAAGATTATGCAGAAAATAGTAAAAAAAAAATCACGCTTACTATCAGAAATTACAATGGATAAAGAAGAATCAAGTTTAGAACAAATGAAAACCTATGTGAATATGATAAGAGATGATCAAAAAGTAAAAACAAAATTAGAAGAAACATACATCAAAATCTATATATTGGTAGAAGAGAAGACAAGCTAGCGGAAGTAACAAGGACACAATCAGAGAAACTTGAAAATATAAAGGAATTAATGACTAAAGCAACAAAAATATACAAGGAACTATATAAGAAAGGTAATACATTAAATGAGGAATCATGATTAATAGCTATCAATATGGATTTAATGCAAAAACGTATACAAGTAACAATTGATTTACTAAATACAACAGAAAAGAAGGATGATGAAGATAGTATTGACAGAGTAATAAGAACCAAAGGACATATCAGTGTCATAAATAATTTGTAGAAGCAATGGAGCATAGTATTGAAATTATCAAGAACTAACACATAACTATTCTAATTGAAGCATAATTCAATTGACACCCAAAGGACACATTTTTGTTTTCACCTTTGGCATTGTTTTCAAAGGGGGGGCAAATGCCGAGGAGAAAGACTTGGAGTGAGAAAAAAGGGAGAGAATATCTAAGGGAGAGAGATACAAAGATACAGAATGTCGAAGTATGAATAGAAAGGTTTTTCCATCAATGCCAAAGGGGGAGATTGTTACTTGACAAAATCCTCAATAGGCAATTACAAGGCAATCAATGATGATTTTTCTAAGGTTGTCATTGCTAGAAAATAACATTTTGTATGTACATAAAGTAAGGAATGACTTATCAACATAAGATACTATCAGATAGTGCTATCGACATAAAGAGAGTATTATCGACATAAAGGAAGAGTTATCAGAAAATCTTAGCGGTGAAAATAAAAGAAAAGGTTACGAATGAGGATGACATAAAATTGGAAAAATGGTTTATGAAAGATCGTGGAACCCTAATTAGGCCAAGAAATTATAAGAAGAGATCAAAGACAAAGAGAAAGTGGAGTGATGTGATGATAATGGTGAAAAAGAGAACAATTGGAGATACATGATGCAAAGAGCAGTGTAAGGATTATAGATTAGAATAGAGGAAGAGAGAAACAAGATCTGACAAGTTTTTGGAGAAAGCATCTATAGGTCAAATTTCTTGTTGATTTATTCCTAACAGTTTAGTGACAAGATTGTGAAATCCCTTAACCAGACTTAGAAGTTCTATTTCAAAACTTATTGTAAATATTTTAACCAGGTGAACACTATATAAGTGGGACAAAATCTCTTAACAAAGTAGTCTTTTAATGGACTTTCAATACTCCTAATAGGGTATTAGATAGTCCTAATAGGGTGAAGTCATTCAGAAGATGATATTTATGTAAGCTCTTAACTGGGCATCTTATTATTGAAATGATAAGTTATGGGTATCATCCCCATCACATTTTTCCCCTCTAACCAAGGGTTTTCTGTGACACCAAAATATTGCGTTAAGTGTTTGAATGTTTATGAGTGGTATGTTTTATTTACATGTTATCAATTATCAGTTAGACAATAGTGAAGTTCTCAGCAAAGGACAAGACAATTATCGGTATAAGTAATTTATTGATTATTGGTTTATGCTTAGAAAGTTGAATAAGTGTGAAATCTATGTGGTATTGATTCACCCCCCTCTTAGTACCTTACCTAATACTTTCCAACAAGGGAGCCTTACCCAGATTATAATTTTGTCAAAAAATTCAATGCTTGGATTAAAATTTTGGTGCCAAGGTTTCACAATTAGGTTATCCTTCACTAGAAATAGGCACACAAAATTATGTTCTTGTCTTGAATCTTTTCAAAAATAATAATGAAAAACCCTTTTCCTTCAAGGTAGATTTGAACAAAGCCAACAAGCATGGGTTCCTAATTGTCCATTATCTAGGTATGTAGTTGTTGTAAACTTGGCCAAAAGCCTCTAAATCATCCAATCAAATCAAATTTGGAGAAAATTGATAGATTTTGGATCACTTCCTCATCCACCTCCTCATCTAGAGCCACTGAGATCTTCTTGGTGGATGGTGGAAAAGGATTCCCCTCAAATGAGCCCGCTTGCTAATTAAATCCTAGCCATTTTTTTGTTGAGCATGGAAGGGCTTGTATTTGAGACCTTACGTTTTTAACTATTTATCCTGCATAAACCTCTTCATTGTGTTTGTTGCTGCTATAAACATTGTAGTTTTTAGATTCTCCCTCGTGAAAGAGTGGGTTCCTATAAGTAAGCCCCCCCTACACCTTGTCTTCTTCTTTTGGCCTACACCCCTTCAATTTTTTAAGATGATTCCTTCCGTATGAATGTTTGATGGGAGGATCCTCCCTTCTCAAGGTATGCCTCCCATAACTGCATCTATGCCCAAATATCAACCGAAGTCCCATCTCCCTTCAATGATCGTTGGATCTTCTTTGTGCCAGATGTGGGTTCTATTAAAATCCTAGTATTCATGCAGCTCTGCAACGAGTCCACCATGCTTAGTTTATTTGATCACACTTTTTCTAACAAATATTTTTCAATGTATTCTAAAGCTATGACGTGCTCCAATTTGCTTATGAAAATTCAAATGCAAGCTAGTAATGTTATACTGGAAGTTGTTCATTTGGAAATTAGGGAGAATATAACACGAAATAAACAAGACCACTATAGAAGGCATAATTCATGTAAGAAAACCTAATCTGCATAATAGAGAAATTAACTAAAAATAAAAATAAAAATAAATGAGCATCTCATTCAACAAGCTTCCATTACTTCTTCTCACTTCTACTCTAATGTTTCTCTCAGAATTTTGGTGCATAAACACATTTGAAAGCTAAGAAAATAATAATAATATGATATGAGAAAAAGAATCAAAGATTTTTGGTTTTTAGAAACTAGACAAATCAATTGCAATTTATAGGCAAACTCGGATTGAATGGATGACTAAGATTAATTTGGAACTTAAGACAATTGATGGTTGTGATTGCATGAGAGAAGGAATTAAGTGAGGACAAATGTGAACTTAGGATAATCGATGATCGTGATTGCATGAGAGAAGGAGTTAAGTGAGGACAAATGAGAGTGATACATTTAAATGGAGGAGGAGACTAGTAGAAAATGAAAGATGGTAGAGTTAACTAGAAAAAAAATAGTAAGTGGAAGAGTTAAGTGGAGAGAAATGGAAAGGAGAAGTGTTAAGTGGATGAGGAAAATGGAAAGAAATGGAGTTAAGTGGAGAGAATTAATAAATAAAATTCTTCCATATATCAACAAGTGAAAGAGTTAAGTGGGGAGATAAATTGGAAAGTTGAATAGTTAAGTAGTGAATAAGATATGTTAAATTGAGTGATAAGTGAAGAAAGAAATGGGAAGGTGGAAGAATTAAGTGGGGTTGAAAATAGATTTACTTATTTTCCCCCAATGTCTAACAAGGCATGGACATTATGAATGTATCAATGGATTGAAAGAATGAAAATGGATAGAGGAAAGATGATGGTAGCTTATTAGGATATCAATGAAAATTTGATTTCCAAGGACTATCTACAAAATTTTGTCATCTCTAGGACTAGTCATTGGACCATTAGGGGAATGCTACTTATGTTGTTGCCTGAGTTCTTCTTGGCTCCACTTCTCCTCGTGGGTCTGGGTGTAGACACTAATGGGATAGTCAAGGTGACTATGAGTCTCTCTCTCATGTTTTTGGGCTCTTAGAACCCTAAGGACTTTGTTTCTCATGGAGGTGTATATGAGGATCATTAATTTGTGTGGAAGATGCATAAACATTCAAATGTCAGTTATACATATTCATATTCAAATCTAAACTAACAATAAATTGTGTTTATTCTCATTTATACACTACTCTCAACATAACCTCAGATGAGGATTAAGAAAGTGCACCCAAGGCTTGCTTGATTTAAGCTCTTAGAGAGGATGTGGGTGTATGTGATCTCCCAACACATGTATTGATCCTACTAATGAATGAAAACTAGATTAAAATGAAAGATTGAAATACTCAAGGAGGAGCTATGGAAGCAACCCTCAAGCATTCAATGAAAGAAACCAAAGAGACTTGAGGAGGAGATATGGAAGCAACCCTCAAGCACTTATGGCATGAAGATATGATTAGCAATCAATAGAAATTAGCTAAGATTCAAACTCTAAATCTACCATGAATTCAAATAACTACCAAAGAGTTAGCAATAAAAACTACAATGAATATAATAACATAATATCTATAGAATGCAAGAATGAATGCAAAGCAAAAAGTGTATCATTTTCTTGAGACAAGGGTCTTATTTATAGCTTTTTGGAGGGCTGGGGTGAGGTGGCATCTATGTGGAATCCACATAGGTGCCACTAAGGAGACACATAAGCCATGAAAAGCCCAAGGCTTGCTCACACATGTGTGATAAACTTGGGATGTGAAGGGTCAATGTGTACTCCAAATACACGTCTAAGTGTGTGTAAGAAATGTGTAAGAGAAAGTCAATTTTCACACTTTTGGAAAGTGTAAGAGGTGTCATCAAAAAATGTAAGAAGCCCTATTTGGATTTCTTTAGCAATTTTGAAAAGATGTATTTTAAATTATTTGCTCACACATGTGTGAGCAAATAATTATGACTAATTTTTATAGGAAGATGAAAATTAACTTAATTAACCTCAGTTAATTAATAAATAGGCTCATAAGATAGAAAGTGATGTGTGTAGAGTAGCATCTAGATTAGTTTTAAGATTAAACTAAATAAATTTTAACTTAATCATGGTTTAGTAGAAATAAAAGAATGTGGAGGAATAAATAAATTAAAAATTTATTTAAAAGGGGGATATGGAGAAACAATGTAATAAATTAAATTAATACATTAAGGGGTAGTATTTAAATTTAATTTAAATACTATAGGAAATGAATCTATTTAATTAAATAGATAGATGAATATAACAAATATAACTAATTAAAATTGACTATAATGTTATTAGGGACATTAATTAAATTAAATTTAATTAATGTTAAGTGTTATCATGGATAAATTTAGGTGTCTACTTTTTTTCCCTCTTTGATGTGGTGTCAAAATGATATTGTGTCAAAGAAAAGAAAACATAGATGCCCCAGAGGAAAAAAAAGGGACCTAAGGAGTGCACAAGGGAAAAATAGTAGGAGGATGTGCCCCCTCGAGAAAATAGGGCAAAAGAAAAATTTTGGGCAATTTTCATGAAAAGAAGAAAAAAAGAGAGGAAAATAAAGACTTTGCATGACTTTAAAAAGGGTAGGGTCTACCAGCGGGCAACGAACATGAGTGATCTGGTGAGTTTAAAAACCCACTTTTATGTTCCATTGTTCATTTTTTAATAATTTTTTAATGCTTGCATATTAAAAAAATATATTTTTATTTGTGTTGGGGGGTTGAATGGTAGGAGAAAAGGGAGAGGGGGGATGTGGAGGAATGTTTGTCCCCTAACGGGCATCTATGGATGGGTGTCCCCACCTATTTAAGGGAGTCTCCCAATGGCAGAGGAGCTGCCCATCTATAGACGAGCATCTCTGCCCCACTAAGAGGGGCAGAGCTACAACGGATCGTGACGGCCTGCAATAGAGCCACCCATCTATAGACGGGGGTCTCCACTCATGGCGGAGCCACCCTCTATGGATAAGTGTCTCAGCCTGGGGTGGAGCCGCATGTTTCCATGGTGGAGCTATCTAGGGATAGGGATAGAGGCAAGGGATCAAGATGAGGGTTTGCATTGGGTGAAAGGGGGGGACTGAAGCGTGAATAAACATAACCCTTATCTCAAACAAAAATGCAAAAAAGAAACTAATTAATATGAAACTGAACTACCATGCAACTTGACTACATAATTTAGTGGCATCACTTATGTTTATGTTGGAGAGAACACCCTAGTTTGATTTTGCAAAAGGAGGTATGCATCATGTGTTATAAAAGCATAGATGACATTGTTCCTTTGTGTGGACTAGACTCTCAGACACACTAGATAACTTTAGGAACATAGATGTAGATTTCATAGTTATGATGGAACCAATGACATATACTTAATGGAGAGGTATGGGAACACCCAAGTCTTTTAAGGGACATAAGTGTGATAACTCGTTTCCCTAGTAAGATATGGATAGTCATAACTTAGAAACTAATAAGAATTCTCTTAAAGTATCAGCAAATAGATCATACAAAAAATGACATATGTATCAAGTTTCACCATTCATAATGTACGAAGACATGAACAATAGAGGCAATCATGGGTAGGATCAACTAAAATAAAAGAATAAAATCAACAAAGAAGGCCTCATGAACAAGCAATCATTTGGTCCATAGTTCTTGCCATGAACAAGATGGGATTGATGGATTTGATTTGAGCCAACTAAGGAAGGGCGCATCCTGCAAGGCAAAGATTAATTGATTGATAAAGATGAATATTCACTAATAATAGATGTGAAAGGAAAAATATCTCAAAGATTCACTCCTAATGTCAGTTTTGATAAGCACTTTTGCAGTCACTATGTCCAGGAAAAACTTAGTGTGATGGGGTTAAGCTCAATTTGCTGGGATTTTCTTGGACCTCTATTTTAACACACAAAACAGGGACTTGGAACTGGACTAGGACTAGGACCAGGATGAAGGATGAAGGACATGTATATGTACAGTGGGCAAGAAAAGGAAAAGGATCTAAATTTTCTACCATAGTGCCTAAAATAGGTTTTCACCATGGTACTTGTCCAGATTGCTTGTTTGCAAAGTTTTCATTGTTGGACGATTTTTTTTTTTGGTTTATCAAGGCACCTGTTTACTAAGTTTTCACCAACACAATTATTTTTTTAGGAACTTTTTCTACAGTTTAGGATTTTGATTTTTTTTAATTTTTAGGATTTTTTCAGAATCATATGTATTATTTTTGGGAATTTGTTTTTACTTTCTAATTTATTTTTTTGTTAAGGTGCATGTTTACCAGGTTTTCACTAGGACAATGAGTTTTTCAAGAACATTTTCTACTATTTAGGATTTTGATGATTATTTGATTTTTTAGGATTTTTCAAGATCATATGAATTGTTTTTTTGGAATTTTTTGACCTTTTGATTTTTTTTTTAATTTTCTGCAGAATTTTTTTCTTCTTCTAATTTTTAGGATTTTTCACTAAATAAACATTGTACAAGAACTGAAAGCTGGCCTATGCATAAAATCTCTTTAGATGCATAATATTTATAGGATCAGGGAGTGGATCTCCCTCAGATGTTGCTATCTAATATGCCCTAGAACTAAACTTGGAAGTAACAACAAATTGACCCAACCAATTGGGTTCGAACTTTCCTTTCTTTTCTCAGCTTTGGAGATTTTTCATGTTCTGCAAGACCAAATCACCAACCTCAAACTTGTGAGGATTGATCTTCTTGTTGAACTGTAAGCACAGACAATTTTGATACAAATGGAGGTGGTTAAGGGAATTGAGATTTCTCTCATCAAGGATTTGCAGCTCTTGCAAGCAGAAATCTTAAAACATTAGGTTCTTAAGAGAAATATTAAGAACTTGGTATTCTCCTTTAAACATTAGGTTCTTGAGAGAAATCTTAAGGTAAGAGAGCTCAATTTTGATGTGAAGGATAGCCTCAGAATCATAGACACAGGTGAATGGAGTGGCACCAATGGGAGTATGGATGAAGGTGCGATAGGATAAGAGGGCGAGATTGAGTTGTAGGTGCCAATCATGACTAGCATCATCAACGGTCTTCTTAAGAATTTTCAATATGGTTTTATTTGTATCCTCAACTTCACCATTGCCCTGTGGAAAGTACTTGGATGAGAAATGTTGGGTAATACCAAATTTCCTACAAAGTTCTATGAAATATTTATTCTTGAAGGGTGATCCATTATCAATATGGAGGTATTTTGGGATACCATAGCGATAAATGATATAGTTCAGGATGAACTTGTAAATTTGTTTGTCGGTAGTGTAGGTGAGGGGAATTTCTTCGACCCACTTGGTAAAATACTCTATGGAATCTAGAATATACTTGTAGCAATTGGCAGAGTTGGGGAATATCTATCCCACAAGGTCAAAACCCCAACAAGAGAAATGTCAAGCTGTGATAGTGGGTTGGAGGGATTAAACGGGTGTGTGTATCAAATCGATATGTTGCTAACAAGGAATACATTTATTTACATAGTGATAAACATCTTGATCCATTATCATCTTGTAGTATCTAGTGCGTAGAAATTTTTTTGCTAAGGTGAGGCCGATGAAATGGGCTCCACAGATTCCTTGATGTACCTCTTCCAAGGTTGTTTATGCTTCCTCCAAATTTAGACATCAAAGAAGAGTTCCATAAAAGTGTTTCCTAAATAGGTTTCTCCAAGGATTGTGCAACGAGATATATAGAGGATGAATATTTTCTATTGGTTAGGCATAAGAGTGAGGGGGATGATCTTATCATGAAGGTAGGAAAAGATTTCTTGGTACCATATCGATTCGGGACCAACAATTTCACACACCATCTTAGAATTTGGTTGGTCATAGGCAGGGACCATGAGATTCTCAACAAGAAATTTGCGTTGTATACTTTGTTAAGCATGAATGCTGAATATGTCCTATGGGGGAGTATTCTAGTCATTCTTTAGTAGTTTCATGTTGCATTCATGACTGTGTTTGTCATTGATGTCAATGCACTGGTTATACTAGAGATTAGCAAAGAAGCAGATAGTGTTTGAATTAGTGCACATGGAGAATTTTAGATTAAGTTATGCGGAGTTTAGGACATGTTCCTTATAGTGTCTTGATATCATGGTTAAGAGCGTGTACACAAAATTGATTATTTATGTAAGTTATGAGTAATCTAGTGGAAACTATATTTTGTTAGTGTTCCTGAGAAGCGATTTTTGATAATCGGATTATATCTCCTAACAGGGATAGAATCTGGATATGTGGAGTTATACAAAAGTTGAAGACATTACAGAGGTGACCTGGATGAGTTAGGATAGTCAAAGGTTGCATGTGTGAAGATTTATTAAGTTTGAGAGCCAACTATTTTATGTAATTATAGAAATATTATGTAACGTATAATGTTTTGTATTTTGTAATTGGTTAAGCTTAATTGGCCGACTCAATTATGAAATATTGTGCACAGTATAAAGGAAGGATTGTTTTCCTTAATTAAAGAGAAAAAAAATATGAATTATGAATGTTATGATGTGAAGGTGAAACAATGATTGATGCGAAGTGAGTAGATCTGGTGAAGCATTTGGTGCAGTTTTGGCACAGACAGAGGAGAGAAGATAAGTTGCTAAGATTAGTAATTGTTGGTATTATTCTATTTAGATAATACAAAGATCAGTTGGATAGTGTGTTCAGTGATCTTGCCCCTGAAGATATTTGGACAGTGGGTCCTTCTACCTTCCTTAACTCCTAACAGGGTTAGAATCTTTTCACAGGGATTCAAAGTCTCCTAAAAGGGACTGATATGTACTGAATTTAATTCATGAGAATCCTTACAGAGTCTATCCTCTCACAAGGAACTTTCATATTAGTACATATTTTGTGGGTACCATCCCCATTGGGGTTTACTCTCTGACTAGTTCCCTAGTTAACAAATTTGGTGTCATTTTGTATGATTATCTTTCTATGGTTGTTGTTTATGTTGATTACATGTTTCAGATTTAAGAAGGATAATAAAAGTTGTTTTTATCAGATAGTTGATTCACCCCCCCTCTCTTAGTTATCTTGGTGGACTTTACTTTCTAACAATTGGTATCAAAGTGACAGGTCCTTGAAGGAAAAGTTTAACAACTTAAGGAGACCTATGGCGAGTCATTTCAGAAAAGAAAGTCCTAAGTTTGATAGAGTTAACTATGAAAACTGGAAATAAAAGATGAAGACACATCTTCTATGTTTAGGACCAAGATATTGGTTAATTACAAAGAATGACAATACTATCATTGAAGAAGACACAATTGAAGACTGCACCGAGAAAGAAAGAGATCTATTTATGTATAACATAGTTGCCTGAGAAGCACTTTTGTCAGCCCTTCCTAGGAATGAATACAGTCAGGTAAAAAATCTAAAAATATCTCATGAAATTTGGTTAGCTTTGGAACCACTTTTGAAGGTGATAAACATGCTAAGAGAATTATATTACAAAATTGGATATGTTTATTTCAAGAAGAAAAGATGATGGAAGATGAATTTGTTAGAAGTTATATTGGTAGAATATTAGAGATTGTTGCAGGTATCAAGACTTGTGAAGGAAACAAGACTAAAGATGAAATTATATGGAAGATCTTAAAAAATCTGACCCCAGTGTTTAAGAAGACAACGTAGATGACTGAACAATTCATACCTTATACTCAAAAATTCACCAAAGAGACTCTTCTTGGAAGATTGGAAGCATCGGAGATAGGTTTGAGACAATCTGGAGATTTGCCTAGAATTGAAACTACATTCAACTCACTTAGTGTTTGCCCTACTTTGTCAAGAAGTGCAAGTGTCAGTGGAGATTATGCTAGTAGTAGAAGATCTAAGACTGAAGAAGATAGAAATATTGAAGAAGGAATTGCCTTGCTTGTAAAAAGAGAACCAGAAGGTCAGAAAATATTTAAATGTTGGACATGTCAAGAATATGGCCATTTTTCATCTAAGTGTCCTAAGAGAGTGAAGAAATATAAGAAGAACTTTAAGCCTAGAAGACCTAAAAAATGTTATTATACTAATGATGAAGAATTTGAAGCTAGCATTGAGAAATTTTTAAGTGAAAGTGATAATGAAAGTGATGACATAGGATTTGTTGCAATAAAAGAAGAAAACTCTAAAATTGAAGCTAGAGAAGAAAAAGATTTAGTATCTCAAGTTGAAAAGAAAACTGATTGGATTATAGACAATAGTTTTTCGCATCATATGACTGGTGATATGAAATAGTTTATAAAGTTTAACGATTATGATGGAGGAATTGTTAGAGTTGGAAACAATGCACCTTTCCAAATAAAATGAATATGATATATTACTCTTATTGGAAAGACTAACACTGATGATGTTTACTTTGTGGATGGATTGAAACATAATATTTTAAGTGTTGGACAATTAGTTGATAAGGGATATCAAGTTTGGTTTACTGAGAAGACTTGTGTGATTAAGGATAAGAATGGTAAGATGATTGGAATAGGAGCAAGAACCTGAGGTAATGTATTTCAGTTGAATCCTACTGAGATGACATGTTTGATTACTAAAATTGATGACAATTGGTTATGGCACAAAAGGTTTTGTCACATGAACTTTGATAACATTGTGAAAGAAAGTACCACATTTGCAGTAAGAGATTTGCCTAAAATTATGAAACCTACTAACATGGTATAAAAAGAATGTGTTATGGCAAAGCAGAAAAGAAGATCTTTTCCCAGTAAGAAGTTCACCACAACAACAAAATTGGAGATTGTTCATACAGATCTGAGTGGTCCCACAAGGACTGGAGGATTCTATGGTGAAAGGTATTTTATGATTCTTGTTGATGATTTTACTAGAGTAATGTGGGTAGCATTTCTTAAGGAGAATTCAGAAGCATTTGATAAGTTTAGATTACTTAATAACAAAGTTGAGAATGAATCAGGAATGAAGATTAAATGTTTAAGATCTGATAGAGGTGGAGAATTTACTTCAAAAGAATTTAATACTTTTTGTGAAGTGAATTGCATTAAGAGACAACTTTCAGCCCTTATAACATCTGAGAAAAATAGTATTGCTGAAAGAAGATACAGATCAATAACTAAGGCAACATGAGCTATGTTGTTTGAGAATGATGTAGCAAAGACATTTTGGAGAGAAGTAGTGAATTAAATAGTGTATACAATGAATAGAGTACAGACCAGGGAAGATATAGACAAAACTCCTTATGAATTATGGTTTGGACATGCACCATCAGTAAAGTATTTCAAAATTTTTGGAAGTAAGTTTTATATTAAGAGAGATGATGACATTGGTAAGTTTGACCTAAGAAGTGATTAAGGTACGCTTCTTGGTTATTCATTAAAAAGTAAAGCTTATAAATGTTTTAATAAGAGAATCAAGACTATTGTTGAGAGCACAAATGTTAAAGTGGATGGAAAGTTCAGAATTCAGGAAAGAATACTTGATTATGATTCAGATGAAGAAGTATATCCTAAAATTGATCAAGAAAATGTTGAGTTGTTTTATGAAACTGACAATGATTTGCAAAATGAGATTCATGTTGAGGAATCAAGAGAAGAAATGAGATCAAAATCTATATTTGAAGCAAGAATTGAGACAATAACACCTAATAAGAATTTGATAAGGAATCATCCCATGGATCAGATTATTGGGAGCAAAGAAAAAGGAGTCATGACAAGAAATAAGGTACAAGAAGAACTATGTTTGATTTCTCAAATTGAACCTAAAACTATTGGTGAAGCTTGTAAAGATTACAATTGGATTCAAGAAATGAAGGAAGAATTAGATCAAATTAAAAAGAACAATACTTGGGAATTGGTCCCTAAACCCAAGGACAAAAATGTTATAGAAACTAAATGGGTTTTTAGAAACAAGATGAATGAACAAGGAGAAGTTGTAAGAAATAAAGAAAGATTGGTATGTAAAGGATACTCACAACAAGAAGGTATTGATTATGAAGAAACATTTGCACCTTTTGCAAGAATTGAAGCAATAAGAATGTTTTTGGCCTATGCAGCTTATAAGAAATTCAAAGTGTATCAGATGGATGTGAAGTCAACATTTCTAAATGGAGAATTGGAAGAAGAAGTCTACATTGAGCAGCCAGATGGTTTTCCTTTGACTCAAGAAGGAGACATGATATGTAAACTAAACAAAGCTTTATATGGACTAAAACAAGCACCTAGAACTTGGTGTGCAAGATTGGACAAATACTTGGTAAAATTGGGATTTGCTAAAGGCATCACAGACAGTAATTTATATTTGAAAGAAATAGAGAATGGTTTATTGATTGTAGTTATTTTTGTTGATGATATAACCTTTGGAGGTGAAGATGAAGCGAGTGATAAATTTGTTGATGAAATGAAGACAAAATTTGAGATGAGCATGATTGGAGAGATGAATTTTTTTCTAGGATTACAGATTATGAAAAATAGTGATGATATCTTCTTATCTCGGACTAAGTATTTGAAAGACTTATTGTAGAGATTTGGTTTGGAAAATTGTAAGCCTATTGGTACACCTATGGTAACTGTCTATAAGTTATCTAGCATATATGAGACTCCTATAGTTGAACAAAGGAAGTACAAATCTATGATTGAAGGTTTGCAATATTTAACTCATACAAGACTAGATATATCACATGTAGTTGGCATTGTTGCAAGATTTCAAGCCGATCCTAAAGAATCACATTATACAATAGTAAAAAGAATATTCAGATATTTGAAAGGTACAATTGATTATGGGTTGTGGTATGATAAATCAAATGATTTTACCCTATGTGCATATACAGATGTGTATTGGGGAGGTAGTGTGGATGAAAAAAAGAGTACAAGTGGCAGAGCATTTTTTCTTGGAGGAAGATTGGTTTCTAGGCTAAGCAAGAAATAGAATTATATCTCACAAAGCACAACAAAAGTAGAATATGTAGCAGCACCAAACAATTGTAATCATATAATATGGATGAAACAAATGTTGAAGGATATTGGAATCAAGCTCAATGAGCCTGTTATCATACACTATGATAACACCCGTACAATAAGTATGTCTAAGAATCTTGTGTTACATTCTAAAACAAAACTTATAGAGATCAAGTATCATGTTGTAAGAGATAAATTTGGAGAGAAAGAAGTTAGACTTGCACATATCAGTACGAAGGAGCAGATAGTCAATATATTTGCAAAGCCCTTACCAAAAGATACATTTGAGTATTTGAGAGGTATGCTTGGGGTTATGCCACAGCCTACTTTTGAGTAGTGGTGCAGAAAGTTGCATTAGTCTAGTGGTATAGAGTACTATCTTTTCTGGACTGTATGGTAATGCTTCCTCTATGGGGGAGTATCTATGTTTTTGAGATGAGTCATGGAGGAATCTTTGGTAAAAGGTATTTTCAAACAATGTCTTTGGACATTCGAGCTTGTATTGAATTGACATAGTGATGTTTACTTTGTCATTGATGTCAATGGGGGAGAAGGATACATGGAAAACATTTGATGATTGATGAAGAGGATTTGAAAAGATAATGTAGAACAATAGAGTTGCACTTTGGTATTCATGGAACTTGGATGTTTTTCATCTATGTTGCCATCAATTCCAATGGGGGAGATTTTTAAGCATGAATGTTGAATATGTCCTATGGGGGAGTATTCTAGTAGTTCTGTAGCAGTTGCATGTTGCATTCATGAATGTGTTTTTCATTGATGTTAACGCATTGGTTATACTAGAGATTAGTAGAGAAGTAGACAGTGTTTGAATTAGCACACATGGAGAATTTTAGATTAAGTTATGCGAAGTTTAGGACATGTTCCTTATGGTGTCTTGATATCATGGTTAAGAGTGCGTACATAAAAACAATTATTTATGTCAATTATGAGTAATCTAGTGGAAATTGTATTCTATCAGTGTTCCTGAGAAGCGGTTTTTGATAATCAGATTATATCTCCTAACAGGGATAGAATCTGGATATGTGGAGTTATACAGAGGTTGAAGACATTGTGCAGGTGACTTGAATGATTCAACATAGTCATAGGTCACACATGTGAAGATTTATTAAGTTTGAGAGCCAACAATTTTATGTGATTATGGAAATATTATGTAACGTATAATGTTTTGTATTTTGTAATTGGTTAAGCTTAATTGGTTGACTCAATTATGAAATAGGTTGCTTGGTATAAAGGAAGGATTGTTTTCCTTGATTAGAGAGAAAAAATATATATGAATTATGAAGTCTATGATGCAAAGGTGAAACAATGATTGATGCAAAGTGAGAATATTTGGTGAAGCATTTGTTGCGATTTTGGCACAGACAGAGGAGAGAAGATAAGTTGTTGATATCAATAATTGTTGGTATTATTCTATTTGGATAATACAAAGATTAGTTGGACAGTGTGTTTAGTGATCTTGCCCCTAAAGCTATTTGGAAAGTGGGTCCTTGTGCCTTCCTTAACTCCTAACAGGGTTATAATATTTTCACAGGGATTCAAAGTCTCCTAACATGGACTGATATGTACTAAATGTAATTCAAAAGACTCCTTACAAAGTCTATCCTCTGATAAGGAACTTTCATATTAGTACATGTTTTTGGGTACCATCCCCACTAGGGTTTACTCTTTGATCAAGAGATTCCCTAGTTAATAAATTTGGTGTCACTATGTATGATTATCTTTCTATGGTTGTTGTTTATGTTGATTACATGTTTCAGATTTAATAAGGATAATAAAAGTTGTTTTTATTAGATAACTGATTCATCCCCCCTATTAGTTATCTTGGTGGACTTTACTTTCTAACATACTTGTCTCTAGGGTGGATATCAAAGAGCCAATAGTAGCCATGGTGTCTATTGCATTATTGTTTTCTCTAGGGATCAAATAGAAAATGATACTTATAAAATGTTGCTTAAGATCTTCAACCATGCAGTGGTAAGGAAGAAGATTATCATCCTTTGTGTGATACTCATCATTTACTTGTTTGTGAACCAATTAGGAGTCACCAAAAACAAGAAAACTTGTGATCCTTCATATGACAGCTTGGAGAAGCCCTGTGACCAAGGCCTCATATTCTGCTATGTTATTGGTACGTGTAAATGCCAATTTGTATGATTTAGGGATTAGGTCTCCTTGCGCTATATCAAATAGAATACCTACCCTTGATCCTTTTTGAGTGAACGATCCATAAAAGTAAAGCCTCCATTGAATGCTAGGGGTAACAATCATGATGGTTTCATCTGGAAAATTTGTGACTATTAGATGATCTCCTAGAATGGGAGCTTTTGCAAGTTGATCTACGATTGCTTGTCCTTTGATTGCCTTGCGTTCTATGTAGACAATATCAAAATCATTGTGTATCATGGCCCATTTTTTTGTGCAACATGTTAGAGTATCTTTAGATAAAAAATACTTGAGTGGGTTAATCATTTCTATCAGCTGTACCTTATGATTGATCATATAATGACATAGCTTCTACATAAAAAAGACTACAGCTAGGCAAGATCTCTTAATATCTATATAGTTGAGCTCATAACCCACTAAAGTTATACTGAGGTAGTAGATGAAGCACTCCTTTCCATTATTGTTTAGATGTGCTAGGAGAGTAGCCAGTGCTCCTGTAGTTGTTGAGAGGTAAAGGATTAAAGCTAAACCTGGAATAGGTAGGACCAACACTGGTAGATTAGCTAGATATTCCTTGAGTTGTTCAAATGCCTTTTGGCACAAGCAATCCCAAATAAATTTGATATCTTTTCTTAGCAGGTGAGGGAAAGGATGCACTTTGTCTGCCAATTGTGACACAAATCTTTAAATAGACTAAAGTTTGCCTTGCAAGATGCACATTTGTTTCAAAGTCTTAGGAGGTGGCATCTCCAGGATGGTTTTCACCTTCTTAGGGTCCACTTTTATTTCTCTGTGAGAGATAATGTATCCTAACAACTTGCTTTAGTGTACACCAAAGACACATTTCTTGGGATTCAACTGAACCTTGTATTTCTACAATCTTTCAAAGATTGTGGTAAGGACAACAATATGTAGTTCTCATGTCTTGGATTTGCCTAGAATATCATCCACATAGTCTTCCATAATTACATCAAAGAGGTCATGGAAGATAGTTTTCATGGCTCTCTGATATGTGGCACCTACATTTTTGAGACCGAAGGGCATGACTTGGTAATAGAACGTACCCCACGATGTGGTGAATACAATTTTATGTTGGTCCTCTATTGTTATGTGAATTTGATTGTGTCCGTAAAATCCATTCATGAGGGGCATAATCTTGTTCTTAGTAGTCAAATCCACTATGATTTCAATATTGGGAAGTGGAAATAATCCTTAAGATAAGTGAGATTGATATCTCTAAAATTAGTATAGATTTAGATGCCCCCAACAGGTTTACCCACTGGTACAATGTTAGAGACCCACTTAGCATAATTTATAGGTTTGATGAATTCTACTTTGAGCATCTTTTGTAGTTTAGATTTTACTAAGAGTTCCACTTATGGATGCATCTTGTGTAATTTTTTCTTTACAGGTTTAATTTTTGGATCCACAACAAGATGATGTACAACTAGATCAGTATCTATCCCAGACATATCTTTGGAAGTCCATGCAAAGTTGATTTGTGTTTTCTTTAAAAATTTCATCATGGCTTCTTTTTCTTATTCATTCAGGGAAGCTTCAATGGATGTGATCATTAGATCCTCTTTAGTACCAAGATTAACTACTATAGTATCTTCTATGAGAATAGAAGATTTTTCTGGTGGAAATGACATAAAAGGCAAGTCAACTTCCCCATCCTCTAGCACCTTAGAAAGGTTTTCACTAGAGGACACGTCCTTTACTTTATCTTTTTCTTTATCCAGGGATGCCTCATAAAGGTTTTCACCCAAGGATGTTTTATCATTTTTTGGATTTTTATCTTCTTTTTCACTTTTGGAACTAAGGGATTTGACTTGGCTACTGAAGTAGGCTTGCTTGTTGTAATGGATATGATGCTCATTGTCTTGGAGATTCCTTAGTCTGAAAAGTGTTATAACTACCTCATCTGAATCACATATATCTAAGGTAGGTGGTGAATCTTGTTGGTCACAATCAATTAACTTAGGGTTGGTACGGGGAAGATTAGGTGTGGAAAGGTATGATTTGGTGATATGGAAGACACAAGTATTGAGATCATCTTAAATGTACTAGAAAGGTACTTTGAAGAACTCTTCATCAGTGTCTAAAGCAGATTCATTCATGCAACAATTCTCGAAAAAAGTTCTCTTAGTCTCTATGGAACCCTATCCTTTTATGTGGGGATATCTAGTTTCTTTGATGAGATCTTTCCTTCCAATTTATTTTGCTTCGAGGTCAGTACCATGATATCCCATGCTTTCAACAATAGGAGTGATCTTAACATACTTCCCCTTAGGTATTTCCATAGGTTTATCTTCATCATCATCAAATAGCCAAGATAGAAGATTATGTTCCATGTTCTCATTTGAAAGGGATCCCCATTGTTCAAATGTGGTCTTCTTGCATTTCATGGTTTCCTTATCTCCCTTAAGGAGGAGTTGTGAAGGTTTGCCATAAGACTTAGGGGAGAGAGGAAGCTGACCAATACACATGGTGTTTTCAGATTTATACTCCCCTATACCTTGATCTATGAATCTGACCTTCTTTTTAGACTCAATATTCTTCTCTTGAATAACTTTTTCCTTTCCTTTGGTCTAGTTAGACATCTTTTCCTTATCTTCAGAAGAAGTGGAAGTTTCTTGTTCAGTAGGATGAGCGTACTCATTCAATTAATAGTAGTTAGATTGCTTACCTTCCACTCTCTTGCAATATTGGAAGGGTTCATGATCTCTAGAGATTGTTATTACAGACCCATGGTGCAGGAACTTTAAACATTGATGAAACATGGATGAGACACATGAGATAGTGTGTATCCATGGTCTACCTAAAATAATTTTATAGGATAGATCTAGATCTAGCACTTGACAGTCTATTTCAATGAGGGTTGTAAAAGGAGTGCAATGAGACCTTTACTCACCCTTTCTTTGTCATCATGATTTTATTGTGATTCTCTTGTTCACATCATTAAGGTCCTCAGAAAGACCAATGTTTCATATCATGCTTAAAGTGCACAAATTCAAATTGGATCCGTTGTCTACGAGGACTCTTTTGATTTGGGTGATATGAATTATGACTTGGATATGCAAGATTTTATTGTGGTGAGGATCGAGACCTTGGAAATCTTTGTCAATAAATACCAGGTGTTGTTGGGTAGCTGAATTTCCAATCATTTCTTGGAACTGGGATCTATTGATATTTTCTAGAACACGAGACTCAATTAAGGCATTCTCAAGGACTTCTTTATGGATAGGGAATTTATGAAGAAGCTCTAGGATGGATATCTATGAAGGAGTTTTCTTCAATTGAAAAAGCAAGTCATAACATGACACAGGCCGTGTAGATGTTGATGGTGCCACAGGTGGATCTAAGTAGGTGTATTTGCAACGACTTATATAGTGACTCAAGGAAGACGGTTGGTGACATTGCAATCAACACTCTTTAGAGTCAACGCATTTACATGGCTTTCAGATTGTTCGATGTGGCCACATAGTGAATCAAAGCCACATGTGTCATTTTCCTCTAGGCTTCTGCAAGTGTGATCATATCCTGAGATCTTGTTTGTGGTGTAATCATAGGGAAAGCCTTTGGATGATGAGGTATTATTTTTATTGTGTTCTGGAAAAGGTTTAGAATACATTTTCAATTTGGCATTGGAGGCAAAGGCATCTTGACCTTCAACCTTAATTTTTCCATCGTCAATGAAATCTTGCACAAAATGGAATTTTTTAATGCATTTCTTGATTTCATGTCCTTTAATGTGATGATAATCACATTATTCATTATCCTTATACCAATTTGGTTTTGGTTGGTTATCATCATAAGGACTTTTGTTAGGATAGACCATCATCCCCTGATCAACTAAATGTTGAAATATGACATTAAGAGAGTCCTCTAGCTATGTGAATTGTCATCCTTGTAGTGGTTAACTATTGTTGTTGCCATTGTAATGTGAGAATAGGGAACTGCAACAACCAAATCCTTGATTATGATTTTGATTGTTTTGATTGGTCTAATTACCTTGATTGCTCTGGTTATTGTTCTAATTATTTCTATTTCAATTACCTTGGTTGTTATTATTGGATGCTTGGACATTTTGGATATGATTAAAGCATTTGTCACTTCATCATTAACAACACTTTTTTTCTTGGACTAGAACTTGGGTTTATCGTTGGTGTTGTTAGATGAATTAGAGGGATAATGTTTAATGGCCCCTTTTATCAAAATTCCATCTTCGATAGATTTTCCCTTCTTAATGATTGTCTCAAACTAATCTGGGGCAACCATTTTCATTTGGCATGACATTTCTATAACCAGATTCTTAGTGAAGATATCGATGAGATGTACATCTGGAATTTTCCAAGGCATACGATTTACAAGGTGTAGCCACCTTTGAGGAAAACTAGCAAAGGTTTCCCCATTTCTTTTCTTTGTTGCATAAGTCACCAAGTGACACTTGATGTTCAATGTTGTAAGAGTATTGGGCAACATACTTTTTAGTGAGATAAAGAAATGTTAATATGGAGTTGAGAACAAGATTCATTAGCCATTCAAGGGTAGGGCCGTCATGACTCATAGTAAAGAGTATTTTAAGGAAATTATCATTGTGGGTGACTTCTTGAGTTAATATATATAATTCTTTGAGATGTTGTACAAGGCATGATTCTCCCTTGTATTTATCAAATTTAAGAATCTCAAAGTTAGTGGGGAATGGTTGAATATTGATTGATTTATCAAATGGATAAGGACATATCTCTTCAAAAGAGAATTCCTTCATCCCACCTTTTTGCATAGTTGTCACCATGCTCTTAAGCTCGTTGATATTTTGCACCCACTCAAGAGGATTTTTGTTGATGATTGTATGGCCTTGATTCGTTCCTCCTCCAAATGATGTGTTATGTCCTCCTGGAAGTGGAGGATTCATGTTGTTTCCACCGGGAGAGAGGTTGGTGTTGTTTTTATGTGAAGAATTTTGATTCTTCAAGACTCCACAAGGATATGAGAAAATCTAAGGGGAGTGTCATCCTGATGACCCTAGTGGATGCTTAGGTCCATAAACCATATTTGAGTCATTATTGTTTGCTCCATTATTTATGTTATCATTTGAGTTGGGCATGTTTAGGAGCTGTCAGATTTGTTCAAGTGTATATTTGGGAGGTTGATTCATGTTATCAGATGTTGAAGGCATAGCAAGAATGACCTTTCCTTTGTTGGTTTGAATTAGATAGTTCTCAAGCAAGGTCTCATCGAAATTATCAGGGAGCATGACACCCCTTTGAATAAGATTCAAAAATATATTAGAACTATTTTCTTGGATTAAATCTTTGACTAAGATCATGTTGTTAGGATATTCAAAGAAATCTTTGGCTCATGGATTTGCATTAACACTTTCAGGTATGACCATGTCAGATTCCATGTGTGGTTCCTCATATTCATTAAATTCTTATTGATAGATAGTTTCTTGATTAATATCTATGGCGACATATTCTTGTCTTATCTTGTAAGTTGTTGGAAATATAGATGGAGTAACTGAGAGGGGGGGGGGGGGGGGTGAATCAGTTAACCACAAAAATATTACCACAGATCCCTTAGATGTCTTAATAATTCATTTACTACTGTCACTTGGTAAACATACAGAGAGATGCTGAAACTCGGTTATTACAGTGAGTATTAATTATAACTGTTCTTAAGTATTCACTAGTGATTAACATGCATGCATAAAGAAAATAACATGAACACAAGAGACACCAGATTTAATGTGGAAACCCAATATGGGAAAAACCACCAATGTAACTAGTTACTATTTTTCACTCTTCTGAAGTGAGCCCTATTAGGAGCCAACCTGATTAAAGGTTACAAAACACACTGTTAGGTGTGACCTTGTTAGAGGATTTAATCACCCTGTTAGGAGTGGCCTTGTAAGAGGTCTTTAGAACAATTCAATAGAACTGTCACCTTGTTAGAGGATTTACAAAATGGCTGTTAAACCAACTCTGTTAAGAGATTTTGAAATCACTGCTACAATAGTAAGAAAGTAACAATGAAGTGACCTGAATAATGATGCAACTGAATTGCTGATTACAGATCTCTGTTCTGCTTCACTAGATCCTTCTTGATCAAATATATCTCTGCTGCTCCTCAAGGATATCTAATCATCCTCCAAAATTCACTCTTACTCTCTTTTTCACTTGCACACTTTTAATTCACAACTTGACCTTCTATATATATCATTCAGATTGTCTATTCAGATTGTCAAGTCAGCACTAATAATCATTACAAACATTAACACTCATTACAACAGTCGGATTGAATTAACAAAATTCTTTACTGGGCCGACCTTGCTCGGTAAACACTAATCTGAAAAGAATTCCTTTGGTGACCAAGTGAACTCAGTTACCACTGCAAATTCTACAACATCCTTTGAAGACCGAGAGATCTCGGTAAACACAAAAAACCATCTTGTTGACCGACTGAGTTCAATAAACACTAAAAATCGCTTAGCTGACCGACTGAGCTCGGTAATCACTGGGAACTACTTTGCTGACTGACTGAGCATGATAATTGATATGACATTTGTGTGACATCAAAGACAACACACAATTAATCCAAAAATCTCCTTCAGACAATTATATCCAACAATCTCCATCTTTGGCATTGATGGCAACACAACATGTCATAGCACAATGAAATTTCACAGAAAACATAGAGTAAGGAATATATCCTTAGCTTCATTCTGATTCTCATCTATGAGAACTCCCTCTATCAGCAAACTTCTCAAATGCTCCAAGAAAAATCTTCCTCTTAGAAATCTTAAGAAATTTCTTGAAATATGACAACAAACTCTCCCTCTTTGACAACACATGCCAAAGACAACACATACCAGGTGAATAGAAATGTACCTTGAGTACTGAATCATATGCAATGATTCCTTGACTAAGCTGCATCAACTGACTGATCTTCAATATGCTCTTGGTTGATGCATCACTAAAACTTTATTTAGTGAGCCTCGGATAGGGGAGTGACCCCTAACTTACCTCTTAGATACAAGAATGCATCCTTAGGTAGTGGCTTGGTGAATATATCTACAATCTGTTCTTTTGTATGAATATATTCCAATTTAATTTCCTTGTCCTACACTAATTCTCTGACAAAATGATATTTTATAGCAATGTGCTTGGTTTTGGAATGCATTACTAGATTCTTTGAAATATTTATTGCACTTGTATTATCACAAAATATAACAACTGGTTCTTTGATCTCAACCTTCATGCCTCCCAATAACTGTTTAAACCAGACAATATTAGAGTAGTTTACTGCTACAGCAACATATTCTGCTTCTGCTATGGATTGGGATGTGCAATTTTGCTTTTTACTGGTCCAAGATACCAACCTCTTGCCAAGAAAGAATGCTCCGCCACTTGTACTCTTTCTGTCATCAATGTTTCCTGCCCAATCAACATCAGTAAACACTTTTAAGTCCAGATTGCCTCCAAATTTATACCACAAGCCATAATCTTCAGTTCCTTTCAAGTATCTCAGGATTCTTTTGATTGCCATCATATGATTTTCTCTGGGTTTTGCTGAGAATCTTGCTACTATACCAACTGCTAAGGCAATATCAGGCCTTGTATGAACTACATACTGTAATTTTTCAATCATTGATCTGTATAAGGTCTGATCTACTTCTTTTGAATCATCATCTTTGGTAAGCTTCAATCCAGTACACATGGGGGTACCAATTGGTTTTGCATCTTCCATACCAAACTTCTTAAGTATTTCCTTGATGTATTTAGACTGAGTAATGTAGATATCGTTCTTGCTCTGCTGAATCTGAAGACCAACAAAGAACTTTATTTGATCAAACATAGACATTCCAAATTCTTTGTTCATTTGCTTTAAAAATTCTTTGCATTGATCATCATTACCTGTAAACACAGTATCATCCACAAATATTTCTGCCAAAACAATTTTGTTATCTGGTCCTTCCTTGATGTACAAACTACTGTTATCATTAGCTCTTTTAAAACCAATTTGAATAAGATAGTTATGTAATCTTTCATACCATGCTCTAGGGGCTTGTTTTAGACCACACAATGCTTTGTGTAACTTGCAGACCATATTCCTTTTGTCTGGATCAATAAAACCTTCAGGTTGCTCATTGTAGACTTCTTCATCAAGAATACCATTGAGAAATGCAGATTTTACATCCATCTGATATACCTTAAATCCTTTATGTGCTACATATGCAAGTAGAGTTCTTACACCTTCTAATCTTACAACAGGAGCAAAAGTCTCACCATAATCTATGCCCTCTTCTTGAGAATATCCTTTACACACCAATCTAGCTTTGTTTCTTGATACTTGACCATCTTCATTCAACTTATTCCTGAATACCCATTTTGTTCCAATTACATTTTTATCTTTAGGCCTAGGTACAAGAGTCCATGTTTTGTTCTTCTCTATTTGTTTTATTTCTTTATTCATAGCCTCAATCCAACTTTCATTTTCCAATGCATCTTTGACATTTCTAGATTCAAAATCAGCAAGTAAACATGTACCTTTTAGTTTACTTCTTGTCATAGTACCTTCTGATTTGTTTCCAATAATCTGATCTGGTTTATGATGCCTCCTGACATATTTGGCCAATATAGGTTCCTTGCCTCTTGAATGAGTTACATTGTCATCTTCTTGGATTTCATCTTTAGGTTCTGGTTGCTCAGGCTCGGTAGATATTGGCTCGGTAGCTTTAGACTGAGACTCGGGTCCTTGTGACTTGGTTTGAACTTCTTCTTGTGACTCGGTTACTGTACTGGGCTCGGTAGATGTAGTCTCCTTATTGACAGATGTGTCTGGTAATGTATCAGGTTCAATGTAAACAAATCTCCTGTAATCCTCTAGTTCCTTTTTACTTTCTTCTTCAGTCTTTTCTGCAAACTCATCAACTTTCACATATGCACTTTCTATGATTTTGTGAGTAGACAAATTGAAACATCTATATGCCTTACTTTTGCAAGAATATCCCAAGAATATTCCTTCATCACTTTTCACATCAAATTTGCCTTTTATAGATTCTTTTAAGATGTAACACTTACTACCAAATACTTTCAGGTAACTTACATTGGGTTTATAGCCATACCATAACTCATAAGGAGTTTTGAATGTGTCTTTCTTCAACTGTACTCGGTTTAAGGTATGAACTGCAGTGCTGATAGCTTCCTTCCAGTATTTCATAGCAATGTTCTTTTCAATCATTAGAGTCCTTGCAAAATCCATGATAGATCTGTTCCTCCTTTCAGCTATTCCATTCTGCTCAGGAGTTCTTGGGGTTGATACCTATCTTTTGATTCCTCTTTCAATGCAAAAATTATTGAATTTATGGGAGATAAATTCACCACCTCTGTCTCATCTCAAGCGCCTCATTCTTTTCCCTATTTCCTTTTATACTCTTGCCAAATACCATTTGAATTTCTCAAATGCTTCTATTTTTCTCTTAGATACATAATAGTCATCATTCTAGAGTAGTCATCAACAAAGAGAATAAAGAATTTTTCTCTAGTATAGCTCTCAATTCCAATAGGTCCACATAAGTCAATATGCACAATTTCCAAAATATCTCTAGACTGATAGTTTTTACTTTTAAAGCTAGTCTTTCCCATTTTACCAATCTAACAATTATTTCATAGACAAACATTAGGTTTCTTCAAACTAGGAATGCCTCTTACTTTCTTGAATTTGCTTATTTTCACCATGTTATCAAAATTTACATGACATAACCTTTTGTGCCATAACCAACTTTCTTCAATTTGAGCAATAAAACATGAGCATTCACCAAGATCAAGATAAAACAAGTTACCTTTGGTTTGTTTGCTTGATCCAATCAGTTTTCCCTTGTCATCCAGCAGTCTTGCTTTGCCATGCATGAATTCAACCTTGAATCCAATGTTGATTAGCTGAGCTACACTTAGAAGATTATGCTTTAGTCCTTCAACCCAATATGCATTATCACATATAAGTTCTTTGGTTAATGAGATTCGTCCTCTTCCTTTTATGCAACAGGGTTCATTGTTTCTAAACCTTACATTACCACCATCATAGTCTTCAAGGTGTTCAAACTTTGTTCTGTCACCAGTCATATGATGTGAACATCCACTATCTATGATCCATGTATCATTTTTGCTTACATGAGAGATAAGTGCCATCTTATCTTCATCATCATCAGATTCATCTTTTACAGCAATGTAGACAATTTCATCTTCACTGTTATCAGAATCCTTAGCCATAAAACATGTTTTCTTACCTTTATCCTTGAATGATTTGAAATTCTTCCTGCCATTGTACTTGTGACCTTTCTTCTCATCCTTGCTTTTCTTGTTTGGGCACCTAGCTGCAATATGACCAATTTCTTCACATTAAAAAAAAAGATTAAGGGAGTTTTACCTTTGTATTTACCTCTGCCTCTAGTATATTTCTTTGCAAGTAATGCTTCAATAACTTCAAGATCACTATCAGAACTTTCCTCTGATTCTTCTTCACTCTCTGACTGGGTGTCCTTTATTTTCTTGCCCTTCTTAAGTGAAAGTTTGGCCTCAAATGCCGATTCAATATTTTTGGAAGTTGGAAAATAGTTGTCATAGTTATCCAACTCAAAGGCTGTCAATCTTCCCACTAAGGCATCCAAAGTTATATTGTGATTTTCTTCACATCTTCTTTCTTGAATAGTAGATACTCTTATTGCATAGATAGGAAGTAATGTTCTGAGAACCTTACTTATAATAGTTTCATCATCAATTTCTCCTCCAGAAGCTCTGATTGCACTAACACTTGCCTTGATCCTTTCAACATATTTTGCAATGTTTTCATCTTCTCTCATTTTCATCTGATCAAATTGTCCTCTTAGGCTTTCTGCTTTGGCTCTCTTCACATTGTCATCACCACCATAATCTTTTTTTAGCTTGTTCCACATTGCATAGGCAGTTGTGCAGTCTTTGATCTCATCAAATTCTTCATAGCTGAGAGCTGATGCAATGTCTATCATCATGGTGTTATGGTTCTTTTTCTCTGCAATGTCTTCAATAGTTAATGTGCCAGTAGGAGCTATATATTCTTCATCAATATATTTGCATCCTGAATCACCAATGGAAGCCAGATGAAGTCTCATGAGACCTTGCCATGCTGAAAAGTTATCTCTGTTAAGCCTTGGAATTTCTCTCTTGTAAGACATCCTGATCTTTAGCTTAGGTCTTTGAAACCCTTCCTGCAAGCACCAAAAGCTCTGATACCAATTTTTGGAAATATAGATGGAGTAACTAAGAGGGGGGGGGGGGGGGGGGGTGAATCAGTTAACCACAAATCCCTTAGATGTCTTAATAATTCATTTACTGCTGTCACTTGGTAAACATACAGAGAGATGCTAAAACTCGGTTATTGCAGTGAGTATTAATTATAACTGTTCTTAAGTATTCATCAGTGATTAACATGCATGCATAAAGAAAATAACATGAACACAAGAGACACCAGATTTAATGTGGAAACCCAATATGGGAAAAACCACCAATGTAACTAGTTACTATTTTTCACTCTTCTGAAGTGAGCCCTGTTAGGAGCCAACCCGGCTAAAGGTTACAAAACACACTATTAGGTGTGACCTTGTTAGAGGATTTAATCACCCTGTTAGGAGTGGCCTTGTAAGAGGTCTTTAGAACAATTCAATAGAACTGTCACCTTGTTAGAGGATTTACAAAATGGCTGTTAAACCAACTCTGTTAAGAGATTTTGAAATCACTGCTACAATGGTAAGAAAGTAACAATGAAGTGACCTGAATAATGATGCAACTGAATTGCTGATTACAGATCTCTGTTCTGCTTCACTAGATCCTTCTTGATCAAATATATCTCTGCTGCTCCTCAAGGATATCTAATCATCCTTCAAAATTCACACTCTTACTCTCTTTTTCACTTGCACACTTTTAATTCACAACTTGACCTTCTATATATATCATTCGGATTGTCTATTCAGATTGTCAAGTCAGCACTAATAATCATTACAAACATTAACACTCATTACAACAGTCGGATTGAATTAACAAAATTCTTTACTGGGCCGACCTTGCTCAGTAAACACTAATCTGAAAAGAATTCCTTTGGTGATCGAGTGAACTTGGTTACCACTGCAAATTCTACAACATTCTTTGAAGATCGAGAGATCTCGGTAAACATAGAAAACTATCTTGCTAACCGACTGAGCTCGGTAAACACTGAGAATCGCTTAGCTGACTGACTAAGCTCAGTAATCACTAGGAACTGCTTTGCTACCTGACTGAGCATGATAATTGATATGACATTTGTGTGACATCAAAGACAACACACAATTAATCCAACAATCTCCTTCAGAAAATTGTATCCAATAGTAAGTACCATGCAAGGGTGACCTTAGAATAATTAGATTGAAGAGCGTTGAGATATTGATGCAAGATGATGAGAGGAAGAAAGGAATTGATGAACCAAGAGAAACTTGGACTAAGATTTGGATTGGATTAAGAGGACTAAGCCTCAAGGATTGATTGGATTTGATTTGAGAGGAACTAAGCCTCAATGATTGATTTAATTTGATTTGGGATTGATTTGATCAATTGGATTAAAGAGGAACTAAGCCTCAAGTTTGATTTGATTTAGAGGTTTGGGACAAACCTAGGTGAAATAAGACCTTGCGATTGTGCAAATAAAGGATTGGATTTGATTTAAAATCTTCTCTTATTTGGGTGATAAACTAATGATCCCCAAACAAAAGAGGATTGGATTAAAACTACTAGAGAAAGACATAGTTCTCAAAGTAGTGAGGGATTAACATTTTTTTTTATTAAAGGTCTATGTGACACTATTAGATTGATTCTTTCAACCTTTTTCTTGATTGAGGTGTGAAATATGGTTTGATTTGATTTTTATTTGAAGTCCAAGGTTTTAATTAATGCTCCTAACGTTTTGAAATGTGACTGAAGAAATATTTGATTAAAGATGAGGGAATGATGAGTGATTGAAGAATGATGAAGGTCAAAGGTACTTAATCATAGGATTCCCAAGTGACAAAGGTTGTGTTCACTTTGTTCTTCACAACAAAATTAACAACCTGATTGTTATAGCTAATTTTATCAAACTTTTCACAGGATTCTAGAGTCTTTTGGATAGATTTAGAATAGGATTTCTTGACTCTATCATTTTTATTAGTGATCTTTTATTTATAGACTTGAGAAACTAGAAGTTTTACCTTCTTGTGTTTCACACTATCAGTCATGACTTAAAGAGAAGAAAGCATGATGTAGGATTTAGAATGTGATGACAAAATTAGGAAAATAATATCTTGAATGTGATTGGAAAGATCTAATTATTTGTCTCAAAAGATGTTCTTCACAAGAATCGATTTCATGCATACATCAAATGTTTGGATTACAAGCATATTTTTCAAAAATAATCCTGCAAGGGACGAAGCAACCTTGTGGGATTCAAGTGTATGGGTTTGTTTTGCAATGAAAAGTAACAAACACACCTTTTATCCCTAGAAGGAAATTGGCTGAGATTGAAAAATCTTTGCTCACTAACTTAGGAACACACCCAACAAATCTTCAGAATATGGTCATCACCAAGAACATAATGAATCCAGTCATGATGTTGTATTATCAAAGTGTTAACGTTGGTGGGGGCTCGATATGGTGAATGTCTTGGGGAGATTACTATTCCCCTCACACATAGATTATCAACCTTTCAAAGGTGAAACAGGTGGACACTACTCTACAACTTTTAGTCAAGGCATCATCCCCTATAGTCTCGACTTGCGAGATTGAGGCCTATAGCCCTACAAGTACTCCAACCAATGTAGTCCCACAAGTAGGATTGAGGCCACTCATCCCTATGTGTGATGAAGTATATGTAAACACAAAAGTGAAAACATAGAACTAACCATGTCTTCTGACACTTTAATCTCAAGGAAGCAAATATTTATAGTGGGTGGAAGAGCCGACGTCTGCTTGTCCCCAGTTTGAGCCCTTCTCGGGAGATTTTTTCCTCAACCAACATGCTCTCTAAAGGTTTAATGAAAAAGCATGTTGATTGGCCACAGAAGGAGTCTGGATTTTTATTTTCCCCTCAACGGGAAAAGAGCATACTTTCCTATTCAACGAAGTTTTCTTTCAAACACACCAAACAAGTTATCAATTCCATGTTTTTTTAAGATAACAATTCAAAAGGTTCTAGGTTTCTATTTTTCCCACTTGGATAAAAGAGCATACTCCCCTAACTAGTGAATCATTATAAAAAATCAACCTCCTATTTAATGTTATGTACCTAAGAAAACATTAAGAAAACACAAAATTTAGCTAGATCTCCTTGGCAACCTGCAAAACAACCTTAGTGAGTAGTTCAATGTGTTTGGTTTTCTAACATCATCTTGCAAAAAAAAAAGTTAGTAGTCTCAAAAAGTTCAAGTCTTGGTCAATTGTTTTGCAAAATCACTGTTAGAAGGTAGAAAATGTTAGAAACCTTTAAAAAATCTAGATCAACAACTTTAAAATGCAAGATACAATGAAAAATTCTAAAAACAAGCGGGGACGCCTATGTACAGCTAGAGATGCCTATCTGTTAGAGACACCTATCTATAGGCAAAGACACTTGTGTAGAGATGCCTATGTACATGCAAAGTTGCTTGTGCAGAGACACTTGTGTATAGACATAGACACCTATGTATAAGCAAAGACATGTGTCTGTACAACAAGGAAATGTCAACTATAATTTTTTTAAGATTTTATATTCCCATTGACTTGCAAATGCATAAAAATGTCTTAATGATGAAATGCAATAATTTTTAACCTTAATATGTCTAAAAACTTTAGTTTAACAACCAAAAAATGCTAATGTGAAAGAGAAACTCCCTTTCTGACAGAGATGCCTATCTGCACAACAACGAAATGTAAAAAAATATTTTCTTAGGATTGTGTGTTTCTCTTAACTTGCAAATGCAATAAAAGGATTTTAATGATGATATGCTACAAGTATTAGCCTTAATATGATTGAAAATGCAAGTTTATTGATCAAAACAAGCTAAAGAGAAAGACAAACTCCCTTTCTAGCAGAGACATCAGTGTATAGGTAGAGATGCCTTTGAACGTGCAGAGATTCCTGTTTGCAAGTTTCACATAAAAAATTAGTAAAATCAAGAAATAATGTTAGAGAATCAGAATGTGGGTCCCACCGGGCGTGCCATAATGTATATGAGAAAAATTAATATGTGTGGAACAAACAACAACATTCAAACATTAGTTGTACATATTCATATTCAAATCTAAACTAACAAGAAATCATGTTTATTCTCATTTCTACACTACTCTCCACATAACCTTGGACGCGCATGAAACAAGTACACCCAAGACTTGCTTGATTTAAACTCTTAGAGAGGATGTTGGTGTACTCTCCTAACATAATTATTGATCCCACTAATGAATGCAAACTAGATTGAAATGAAAGATTGAAATATTCAAGGAGGAGCTATGGAAGCAACCCTCAAGCACTTATGACATGAATCTATGATTAGAATTCAATGAAAATTAGCTAAGATTCAAGCTCTAAATCTACCATGAATGCAAACAACCACCAAAGAGTTATAAATAAAAACTACAGTGAATGCAATAACATAATATCTCTAGAATGCAAGAATGAATGCAAAGCAAAAAGTGTATCCTTTGCTTGAGACAAGGGTCTTATTTATAGCTTTTTGGAGGGTTGGGGTGAGGTGGCATCTATGTGACATCCACATAGGTGCCACCAAGGATACACATAAGCCATGCAAAACCCAAGACTTGCTCACACATGTGTGAGCAACTTGGGATGTGAAGGGTCAATGTGCACTCCAAGTACACGTGTATGTGTGTGTAAGAAATGTGTAAGAGAGTCAATTTTCACACTTTTGGAAAGTGTAAGAGGTGTCATAAAAAAATGTAAGAAGCCTTGTTTGGACTTCTTTAACAATTTTTGAAAATGTGTATTTTAAATTATTTGCTCACACATGTGTGAGCAAATAATTAGGACTAATTTTTGTAGGAAGATGGAAATTAACTTAATTAACCTAGTTAATTCATAAACAATTTCATTAGATAGAAAGTAAAATGTGTAGGGTAGCATCTAGGTTAGTTTTAAGACTAAATTAAATGAATTTTAACTTAATTATGGTTTAGTAGAAATAAAAGCATTTGTAAGAATAAATAAATAAAGAATTTATTTAAAAGAGGGTTATGGAGAAACAATGTAATAAATTAAATTTAATACATTAGGGGGTAGTATTTAAATTTAATTTAAATTCTATAGACAATGAAACTATTTAATTAAATGGATAAATAAATATAGCAAATATAAATAATTAAAATTAACTATAATGTTATTAGGGACATTAATTAAATTAAATTAAATTAATGTTAAGTGTTAAAAGTTATTAGGGACATTAATATACTATCAGTCATGACTTAACAAGAATAAAGCATGATGTAGGATTTAGAATGTGATGTCAAAATTAGGAAAACAATATCTCGAATGTGATTGGAAAGATCTAATTGTTTATCCCAAAAGATGTTCTTGGTAAGAACCGATTTCATGTATACATCAAACGTTTGGATTACAAGCACATTTGTCGAAAACAATTCTGCAAGGGATGGAGCAACCTTGCGGGATTCAAGTGTATGGGTTTGTTTTGCAATGAAAAGTAACAATCACACCTTTTTTCCCTAGAAGGAAATTGGCCAAGACTAAAAATATTTGCTTGAACCGACTTAAGTACACACCCAACAAATCCTTAGAATACGGTCATCACTAAGCACACAATGACTCAATTCATGATGTTGTATTATCAAAGTGTTAACATTGATGGGGGCTCGATATGGTAAGTGTCTTGGGGAGATTACTATTCTGCTTACACACAGATTATCAACCTTTCGAAGGTGAACCAAGTGGACACTACTCTATAGCTTTTAGTCAAGATATCCATTCATGATCATCCCCTATAGTCTCAACTTGTGAGATTGAGGCCTATAGCCCTACAAGTAGTCCAACCAATGTAGTCCCACAAGCAGGATTGAGGCCACTCAGCCCTACGTGTGATGAAGCATATGTAAACACAAAAGTGCAAACATAGAACTAACCATGTCTTCTGAGACTTTAATGTCAAGGAAACATATATTTATAGTGGGTGGAAGAGCTAATGTCTGCTTGTCCCCACTTTGAGTCGTTCCCAGGATATTTCTTCCTCAACCAACATGCTCTCTTAAGGTTTAATGAAAAAACATGTGGATTGGCCATAAAAGGAGTTTGAATTTATGTTTTTCTCTCAAGGGGAAAATATCATACTCTCGTATTCAACGAGGTTTTCTTTCAAACACACCAAACAAGTTATCAATTCCAAGTTTTTTTAAGATAACAATTCAAAAGGTTCTAGGTTTCATTTTTCCCACTTGGAGAAAAGAGCATACTCCCCTAACTGGTGAATCATTATAAAAAATCAACCTCCTATTTAATGCTATGTGCCCAAGAAATCATTAAGAAAATACAATATTTAACTGGATCTTCTTGGCAACCTGCAAAACAACCTTAGTGAGTAGTTCAATGTGTTTGGTCTTCTAACAACATCCTACAAAAAAAGTTAGTAGTCTCAAAAAGTTCAAGTCTTGGTCAATTGTTTTGCAAAATCACTGTTAGAAGGTAGAAAATGTCTGAAAAATTCAAAAAATCTAGATCAACAACTTTAAAATGTAAGATACAATGGAAAATTTTGAAAACAAGTGGAGACGCCTGTGTATAGCCAGAGACACCTGTCTGCCAGAGACCCTTGTGTAGAGATGCCTGTGTACAAACATAGATGTTTGTCAGGTAGAGACGTCGGCTTGTACAACAAGGAAATGTCAACTACAATTTTTTTAAGATTTTATATTCCCATTAACTTGCAAATGCATAAAAGGGTCTTAATTGAGGGAAAAACATAATCTCATTTCAATCATGCGAGCTGCTTTGCATGACTTCAATCTATATACGTCAATGTACTCAATAAACCATGTTCCGTTGAGTACTTGGACGCATGGCTTCGAACAATGGATGTCATGGAAAATAATGCCAAATTAAAGCCAACTTTCAGGTGAGAACTCATTTCTACCACACATTGTAGATTACATATTTAGTTAGTTATGAATATAATAGATGATTTTATGGTGAAAAATTCTCGGGAAATTCCCCAAAAGCATCCTAATATCCCTAAAATAATGTCATACAGTCTTACTACCCATCTGATCCACCCATGTAACATTTATGTTTAAAAAAAAAATCTCTGAACATTGATTTAGATGGATTTAAATTATAATTTTTTTTAGAATTTTTCATTTATAAAGTCATTTTAGTTATCTAACACAATAGTATTAAGTAGTGGGCTGAAATCTCTTTCACTAAGAGTCAGAAATTAGGGTTATCTATTCTGCCAAATCACAAACTTATTCTTATGAAGTCAAAGTCTTATAGTGAGCTAGACTTGATTCCTAGTAGGTTCATTAAGAACCATTCAACTTCAACAATAGAGTAAGGGCCCAATGACAAATTTTAAAAAAATTAGTAGAATATGTTTTTAAAATAGTTGAAGAGAGACACATTTTTAATTTTTTAATATATAACATATTCAACTTTGCATAAATTAAATGAAAATGCTACACAGTTCAAAAAAAAGAAGGGTGGTAGAAAGGCACACATATGAGTTGTAGCATAGGGGTCTAGCCCTAAGAAATAAAAAACATAAAATAGACAGCTCGACAGAAAGTAAGCAATTGAATCAATTCCTAACAAGGAGATTATTATCGTCTAATTTATCCCAAACATCCCCCCAAAGAATCATTAATGGGTTTCGAATCTGTAGGAACATTATGCTTAACATTCTTCTTTGTGAGCGATTGAGTGTATATCGAAGAGATGGCAAGTGGCACATTGAGAAATTTTTTGGTGTCTAGTCAACCAATGCTCTGTTAAGGAGAAGACAAACACAAGGGTTGAGACTATCCTCTTGTAAACACTCAAGTTTGTCCATGCTAACACTTAACATTAATTAAATTAAATTTAATTAATGTCCCTAATAATGTTATAGTTAATTTTAATTAATTATATTTGTTATATTTATCTATCTATTTAATTAAATAGACTCATTGTTTATGGTATTTAAATTAAATTAAAATACTACTCCCTAATGTATTAAATTTAATTTATTACATTGTTTCTCCATATCCCCTTTTTAAATAAAATTTTAATTTATTTATTCCTACACATACTTTTATTTCTACTAAACCATGATTAAGTTAAAATTTATTTAATTTAATCTTAAAACTAACCTAGATGCTACCCTACACACATCACTAGTTGTTTGCATCCATGGTAGATTTTGAGTCTGAATTTATGTCTTTCCTTCAAGGGGAAAAGAGCATACTCTCGTATTCAACGAGGTTTTCTTTCAAACACACCAAACAAGTTATCAATTCCAAGTTTTTTTAAGATAACAATTCAAAAGGTTCTAGGTTTCTATTTTTCCCACTTGGAGAAAAGAGCATACTCCCCTAACTAGTGAATCATTATAAAAAATCAACCTCCTATTTAATGCTATGTGCCTAAGAAATCATTAAGAAAATAGGATATTTAGCTGGATCTTCTTGGCAACCTACAAAACAACCTTAGTGACTAGTTTAATGTGTTTGGTCTTCTAACAACATCCTCCAAAAAAAAAAGTTAGTAGTCTCAAAAAGTTCAAGTCTTGGTCAATTGTTCTACAAAATCACTGTTAGAAGGTAGAAAATGTTTGAAACCTTCAAAAAATCTAGATCAACAACTTTAAAATGTAAGATATAATGGAAAATTCTAAAAACAAGTGGAGACACCTGTGTATAGCTAGAGACACATGTCTGCTAGAGACACTTGTGTAGAGATGCCTATGTACAGGCATAGATGCTTGTTCACAAACAGAGACGTTTGTAAGGTAGAGACACCTGCCTGTACAACAAGGAAATGTCAACTACAATTTTTTAAGATTTTATATTCCCATTAACTTGCAAATGCATACAAAGGTCTTAATGATGAAATATAGTAATTTTAAACCTTAATATGTCTAAAAACTTCAATTTAACAACAAAAAAGGCTAATGTGAAAGAGAAACTCCCTTTCTGACAGAGACACCTATCTGCACAACAACAAAATGTAACCAATGATTTTCTTAGGATTGCGTGTTTCTCTTAACTTGCAAATGTAACAAAAGGATTTTAATGATGATATGCTACAAGTATTAGCCTTAATATCATTGAAAATGCAATTTTATTGATAAAAAAAAGCTAAAGAGAAAGAGAAACTCCCTTTCTGGCAGAGAGGCCAGTGTACAGGCGGAGATGCCTTTGTACGTGCAGAGATGCCTGTTTGCAAGTTTCACGTAAAACTTTCATAAAATTAAGAAATAATGTTAGAAAATCAGAACATGGGTCCCATCGGGCGTGCCAAAATGTATATGAGGAAAACTAATTTGTGTGAAACAAACATAAACATTCAAACATTAGTTGTACATGTTCATATTCAAATCTAAACTAACAAGAAATCATGTTTATTCTCATTTCTACACTACTCTCCACATAACCTCAGATGAGCATGAAGCAAGTGCACCCAAGACTTGCTTGATTTAAGCTTTTAGAGAGGATGTGAATGTGCTCTCCCAACACAAGTATTGATCCACTAATGAATGCAAACTAGATTGAAATGAAAGATTGAAATATTTAGGGAGGAGCTATGGAAGCAAACCTCAAGCACTTATGGCATGAAGCTATGATTAGCAATCAATAGAAATTAGCTAATATTCAAACTCTAAATCTACCATGGATGCAAACAACTACCAAAGAGTTAGCAATAAAAACTACAATGAATGCAATAACATAATATCTCTGCAATGCAAGAATGAATGCAAAGCAAAAAGTGTATCCTTTGCTTGAGACAAGGGTCTTATTTATAGCTTTTTGGAGGGTTGGGGTGAGGTGACATCTATGTGACATCCACATAGGTGCCACCAAGGAGACACATCAACCATGCAAAGCCCAAGGCTTTCTCACACATGTGTGAGCAACTTGGGATGTGAAGGGTCAATGTATACTCCAAGTACACGTGTAAGTGTGTGTAAGAAATGTGTAAGATAGTCAATTTTCATACTTTTGAAAAGTGTAAGAGGTGTCATAAAAAAATGTAAGCCTTGTTTGGACTTCTTTAGCAATTTTTGAAAAGGTGTATTTTAAATTATTTGCTCACACATGTTTGAACAAATAATTATGACTAATTTTTGTAGGAAGATGAAAATTAACTTAATTAACCTTAGTTAATTGATAAATATGTTCATTAGATAGAAAGTGATGTGTGTAGGGTAGCATCTAGGTTAGTTTTAAGATTAAATTAAATAAATTTTAACTTAATCATGGTTTAGTAGAAATAAAAGCATGTGTAGGAATAAATAAATTAAAAATTTATTTAAAAAGGGGATATGGAGAAACAATGTAATAAATTAAATTTAATACATTAGGGAGTAGTATTTAAATTTAATTTAAATACCATAGACAATGAATCTATTTAGTTAAATAAATAGATAGATAAATATAACACATATAATTAATTAAAATTAACTAAAATGTTATTAGGGACATTAATTAAATTAATGTTAAGTGTTAGCATGGACAAATTTGAGTGTCTACAAGAGGATAGTCTCAACACTTGTGTTTGTCTTCTCCTTAACAGAGCATTGGTTGACTAGACACCAAATTTTTTCTCAATTTTTTACTTTCCATCTCTTCAATATACACTCAATCGCTCCCAAATAAGAATGTTAAACATAATGTTCCTACAGATTCAAAGCCCATTAATGATTCGCTTGGGGGATGTTTGGGATAAATTAGATGATAATAATCTCCCTTTGTTAGGAATTGATTCAATTGCTTACTTTCTGTCAAGCTGTCTGTTTTATGTTTTTTATTTCTTAGGGCTAGACCCTTATGCTACAACTCATGTGTGCCTTTCTACCACCCTTCTTTTTTTTTGAACTGTGTAGCATTTTCATTTAATTTATGCAAAGTTGAATATGATATATATTAAAAAATAAAAAATGTGTCTCTTCAACTATTTTAAAAACATATTCTACTTTTTTAAATTTTTTTTATCAACAGGTCCTTAGTCTATTGTTGAAGTTGAATGGTTCTTAATGAACCTACTAGGAATCAAGTCTAGCTCACTATAAGACTTTGACTTCATAAGAATAAGTTTGAGATTTGGCAGAATAGATAACCCTAATTTTGACTCTTAGTGAAAGAGATTTCAGCCCACTACTTATACTCTTGTATTAGATAACTAAAACGATTTTATAAATGGATAATTCAAAAAAATAATAATAATTTAAATCCATCTAAATCAATGTTCAAAGATTTGTTTTTTTAAACATAAATGTTCCATGGGTGGATCAGATGATTAGTAGGACCGTACGACATTATTTCGGGGATATTAGGATGCTTTCGGGGAATTTCCCGAGAATTTTCACCATAAAATCGTATAGTATTATTATTCACAGGTAACTAAATCTGTAATCTACAATGTATGGTAGAAATGAGTTCTCGCCTGAAAGTCGGCTTCAATTTGGCATTATTTTCCATGACATCCATTGTTCGAAGCCATTCGTCCAAGTACTGGACGGAACATGATTTATTGAGTACAGTGACGTATATAGATTGAAGTCATGCAAAGCAGCTCGCATGATTGAAATGAGATTATGTTATAGGATAGCTGTGAATGGGCGAGATTGAGAATTGCCACTCTCCTATCTAATTATCTCGTCTCACAGTCAGAGGCTGATTATCGGGCATTGACTCTGGAAGCGGAGGTCTGTCGATGGTGAAGACTGGACTGTGAATTGGTGGATTGAAAGGTACAGGTGCAGGGGCATGGACATCCTAAGTGCAAGCAGCGCAGTAACTGCAGTCTCATTTTTATCATGGCCGCAGAAGAGAGCAAGCTCCAAAATGGTTTCTACTATGTGCAATTTGAAAATCCGTTCCATTAAAAGACGTACATCGAATAAGGTTAAGGTAGAGAAATTGAGTTGGGTCGGCTTAGTTGGGGGTGGTTCAGTATGTACAGTGATGGCTTCTCTGATATGGGGACTTACAGAGAAAGCAGCCATTGCCCTTGAACCACTTGGGCGCTTTGATATAGAGGGTCCAGTGAATGATGTGGCTGTTTTCCTGGACAAGTACCCATTTGTTTCATTTGTAGTCTCATTTATGGTATTTTTTGTGGTTCCTTTGGCAAGAGATCAATATGATAAATCCATCAAATGGACTACAGCAGAAGAGGCTTATTCCAAGCTGAGGAATGAAAACGAATCCCAACTAGTAGATATTAGAACTGAGGACGAGATCGATGATACAGGTTCTCCAGATGTTTCGAGTTTCAACAAAGTTGTTGTAAAGGTAACCTACGAAGGAGACGATATTGCTTTTTTGGGCGAGATGCTGAATAGATTCAAACAGCCAGATACAACCACATTGTACATTCTTGACATGTAAGCTCCAACGTCACGTAGTTTTTTTCTCAAAATTTGAACAAATGTAGATTTCAATTGTGAAGTAGAACGTAAGTGTGATAATGGTGCCAGGGGATTATACCGATGTGGGCAATGTGCTGATATACAGGTATGATGGAAAGTCAATGCAAGTAGCTCAGATGCTGACACGAAATGGTTTCAAAGCAGCATATGCAATCAGAGATGGATTCCAAGGAAGTACCGGTTGGCAGGTAAGTTATTGTTTATAAGTTGTTTCTTCTTTATTGAATTTAGAATTCAACTGTTTTCAGGTATGAATTTCGCTGATTCCTAATTTTGCTTGTGTACCGAATTGACATCTGGTTCGGTTGTGACATAAAAATGATTCATATTAGAAAGAATCGAAGAAAAGCATCGGTTAATTCCATTTGAAACTAAGTTACTAATGAAGACCGGAAACTTAGAAGCACTCTTTAGTTTATTTGGGTCTGTGTCTCTAATAGGCTGAGTTATTTGCTGATTCAAAGAGTTAACGATTACCATACCTCTGCTTTGCAAATCGGTCAAACTATGCAAATTCAATGCCCACACCTGAGATGGCATAACTTCTGAAGATCCTCATTCTTTCAGTCTTCAATTTCTACATGTTACTTTTCTCTTGGTATGATTTTGCAATGCATTCTAATCAAATTAAACACCTTTATATGTTGTATACTCAATTTTATATCCATTCTGAATTTAATTTCACCAGTTTATCCTCAAGTACAATTTGCCAACCCAATTTCCTTGTGGTCACCAAAGACGTCAAATGCTTTTAAAAAGGAGGAACATACCATACATCATAGTAAAAACTTCAGTATCATTAGGAAGATTTATCTTCACTCTTCCTATGCCAACTATTCTAAGAACAGTCTTGTATACATGTCTGACAGAGTTCAAATGGATGCTCTCAATAGATATCCTTCTTGAAAGTCATATGTTTGGTTGCTCTTGTATCTATATCCACAAGAATTCCCTGCACATACTACTTCTATTGCAGTGTAAGTAAATTCATAATTCCAATCATTAACAAAATTTGAATTGTTATCATTATCAGTATCACCATATTGTGCATAGTTAGCAGAATCTTGCTTCTTTGGGAAATTATCAAAAGTCATACAACATTCAATAGTGTAATGAACTTTTCCACATTTATAATGAGTGATTTCGCTCTTGCTTCGGCTTTGGCCTCTTCCTCTTCCTTTATCGTGTCTTCCTCTTCCAATAGAATAGTTATCTCCATCATGCCCTACATGATGATCACGTGTATCTGCCACCTCTACAAAAGTGATGAAAACCTTAATCTCTTCTGTCGTTGTGTGTGCTCTAACTCTACCTCTGTATGAACTGCAATAACTCGTGACAAAAGTTTCTTCTGACTTATATGCTGAATTAATAAACCACAAAGTGTGCTACATTTCCCTATGCTCAATTTATTTGTTGGTTGCAATGTTTCTATGGAATTTTTATAAGAACGAGGGTCACCATTCAATGAGACCATTTAGTTATATGAATATCATCTACTGCATTAAAACCCGCTTTGCCAATTTGTGAGTAGATTTTTTCTTGTTTTAGATAAATATTTGCTTGCTTCTCCTATTTTTAACAGTTATTCATTATACAACCATAGCATTAGATTAATCTGCTTGTATTGCAGCTGCTGGTCATACAAATCACTAAGAGTGTGCCATGGCTCACAACTATTTTTTGTTGAGTCCTTGTGAACGTCTCTAATGTGCTAAAACTGAATAATTAAAGTGCTTTTGATTTTTTAAACCAAATGCAACCTTCTCAGTAGCATCAATAGCAATAGTAGGTCAATAGGAATAGTAGGTCCAATTTAGTACACTTTTCATTCTATGTAATGTTTGCTACTTGACTTGTTTGACTTGATGAATGGTCATTTATCCTTAATATCATTAGAAGAGTAGATTAACAAAATGAAGACCCAAAAAATCAATGACATCCTTCGAAAAATACTCAATGAACCCATTTAATCCTTCAACAATCCCACCTTATAACTCCTCAAAAATACATTCTTTCAAACCTGAGGAAAGGAAATAGCAGGAATATTCCATATCCAAATTCCTTTCCTGTACCTATTTTCCTCAGCAACAAGTTGGAAAAGCAAACAACACAATGATGAATGGGTGAATAAAATAGAGATCACCATCATCAAACACGCAAGCTTTTAATCACCAGATTATCCATGCAGCCCTTTGGGAAGTCTTTCCTCCATACGGCTAATGCCTTTCATCCATGAGGCTCCAATACCACATGGACAAAATAGAGATGGTGTCCCCAAGTACTATTTGGGCTGAGATGATTTTACATGGACAAAATAGAGATAGTGTCTCAACAAAAAGGATTATGAAGTTTGTGATGCATGTCCATATCCCATCCCATATTCATACAAGCTCAAGGAAGCTGAAAAACTAAGGCAAGAAGAAGAGTTGATTCTTCACGTTCCTTATTCTCCTGAATACAGTAAAAGACAAAAATCAGGTGGAAACTTTCAACTTCCATCCTCATGTGCACACAAAAATAAATTAATATTGCCTTATGTATTAAATCAACCTATTATAAATTTTATCAATATTCCCAATATGTACCTTGTAATGTCCCCTTTTTAGCATGACCATGATAGTGGACGGATTTAGCCTATTATAGGGTCCTTTTAGGCTAATACTGGTGATTAGAGGACCCTGTTGAGGGTTATGGCTTCATTTGGTGGGACTTACTATTTATAGTAAGTCAAGGGATGATTCCGATGAGCTCAAATGAGTTAGAGGAGTTGAATGATGCTCTCAGTTTTTATTTTTGGCTTCCAGTTTGGGCTCCAAAAATCTCGAAGGGAGCTTTTGTTTTTAGTAAGTCAACCCCGTCACGTTCATTCATCGACTTTCTTCATCAGGATCACTCATGTGCTGTCAAATTTTGATTTTGATGCTTCTTTAGTCATATTCGCAAGACGGGTGAATTATGATTATTATTTAATTAAATACGCTAAGGTTGCTATTTTTGTTGGCATTGTATATTGGTCACCTTAGTGTCATAGCTCGTTGAAACTGGCTTGAAAAGCTTTAAATCTTGGGCACATGAAACAATGACCTTGTGTGTCAGAATATCATGATGTTGATGAAAAGGTCGTTTTTGGAGCCAAAGGGAGTTAATAAATTATATTATTCAAATATGTGCCTAAGTATAAAACAAAGGGCATTTAAGTGAAAAGTGTCTTCATGCAGCTAACTGTTGGAGTGATAAGGAAGATTTGTTTTATAATTATAAAAGCAATGGCTTCTTGCAAATGAAATAATTCTTGGATATTTATTATTTGCAATTTGATGAGTTTGTGTTCGTGAGGGTTTGAAGGTTTTTCTTCTCCAGGCCAAGAACGATCTTCTTGCCGGTGTAGGCATTCTGAACCAACATCTAAGTTGGTGAACTATGCTAGATTATGTGCTGTGTTAGACATAGCACAGCTGAGACGGCTTTAAAGGGCAGCGATCTTCTGTTTAGTGGCTGCGATCTTAATCCCTTGGATCAGCGATCTCATACATTAGCTGCGGTTATCATTTGGTGAGCCCTGCGTTTACCATATTGGCTGCGATACTGGTTTGAAAGGCAACATGAGATCTCTACAAGGCTGTGAATATATTCTTATTGGCTGCGTCCATATTTTTACTGGCTGCAATCTCTCCATGGCAGGGATTCAACATCCAGTGGGCTGTGGTTTTGTTCAGAGTCATCAATCAACCAAATCCAAGTTCCTTTGTTTGAATTAATAATTGTTGATGCATATATTTGGGCATTGTAAATACTTGCAGCTTGGTTTTAGCAAATGAATGGAATATTTATACGTAGCTTGCAAGATAATGTGAATTTCATGTATTATCATATGTTTTGAATTGCAAAATCATTTAAATACAAACATAGCAAACCATTCACACCTAGAAATCAGAACTTGTACATTGCATGTTAAGTGTTTGACAAAATGTCAAACATTCAAAATTGACAACCAAATTCAGAATTCAGGCAATATTCTAGTGTGGGATATTATAGTGGTATTAGAGCTTGCATGCTAAGTGTTTGACAAAATGTCAAAAATTCAAATTTCAAAACAATATCTCTCATTGGTTTAGCAATCCAATGTTTTGTTAGAGTTAGAACCACAGGGGGTTCTTACATACCTAAAGTCATATCCCATGTCAGCTACTAAGCTGCTTAAGCTAGATGTTCAACTACTCAATTGATTACAAGGGTCTGTTAGACCTCTTTACTTCAACTATCTGTCTGATTTTAATGACATTTTTCAGAAATCATCCCTACTGTCTCTTCTCCAGAGGTGCATGCATTTGTTAATATATTAGCTAGAATAAAAGACTCCGCTTTGGTTCTATCCTTTTTAGCTTCAGTTAGTTTTGCCTTCCAAATCCCCTTCCAAATAGATCAAGTCTCTACTAAATTTGAGAATTAATTCCCATTCTTGACAAGAATCAAGCAGTGAGAGCTGCTGTCTCATCTTCTGTGTTAATGATCAATCTATCCTTGGGAGGAGTTTCTCACCTTGGTGGTGTCCTCTACTTATCACTTACCATTTGATTACAGGGGGCTCTTCCTCAGCTCAAAAATGGTCAAAACATTCCTATTCTTTCTGATGAGGGTCTCCTAGCACTCTGCCTTGGCTGAACATAGCTCTATTACCAATTTTATGATTCTTCTTCAAACAGACCAGACCTTCATCACGGCATTCTGAAAGATTCTGATATTCTGTTTCGGCAATATCTGCCAAACAACAATCCTTTGGCATATAAACTAGGTCATACTTGGTCTTTAAGCATTACAAGTTGCTTTAGAAACAGCCTCAAATAAATTTAAAGTTGATCAGAATCCTTCTATCTTGATACTGAAGGTCTCAAATACCTGTTCCATATCTGAATGGCAGTAGACTATTTAATGAAATCGTGCTTTGATTTTTCTGCTCACAACCATAGCTGACAAATTGGACCCGAACTTCCCTTTTCTGAAGATTGTTGAAGGTCATCATTTTATTACCACTCTAGAGAGCTAATCTCAGATTTCAGAGAGGTTCTTTTCTATTTGGAGAATGTATATGTAACTCGTTCTTACAAGATACTTAATCCATCATTGGCCCATACCAGTACATCTTCGATTTCCTCCCTACCCTTTTTATTTTCCAGAAATCTTCTGAGATACTGTCAGAGGGGCTCTATTTACTCCAAACCTGCTTTGTTAGCTAAAGCCCATTTTGTCCGGTACCAACCATCATGGTATTTGACCTTCATATAGTTATTAACAATTTATCTATCCCTTCTCCAAGCATTTCTTCAGGAGCAGTCTCAGGTGAGGAAATTCGGTGATCAAGGCTTGTTGTTTGCACCATGACTCACACCTAAAATTCTGTTTTATATCCATCGCCAAAATGTCAGCCCTTTTTCACACATTGGTACTCCCTCTAAAGGTAGAAGGGATGGAAGATGCCTGCCAAACACCACCAGATCTGTGTTTTGGCATTTTCTCAGAAGGTTCACAGTGGCGGGAAACAGTATACAGACATCAGTCTGGAAATATGTAATAACAAACTGGAAATAAAGGTCTGGAATATGAGTCTTGGAGGGTAGGTCATACTTTAGGGATGTCATCTAAGGACCATGTTCCCTGCTGTAGATATAAGATAATAGAAAGTTCTCTTCACAATGATAGAGGAGATATAGATAAGATATAAAGGATAGAAGATATAAGGAATGTAATAGATATTGATATATGTATACAAATACTTCTGATTTCTGGTCTATTATGTGTATGTGATATTTTATTCTGATTTATAATTAGGATAAAGATTTAAAATACCCGTCCTTGCTACCTCAATTGGACTCCTTGTTGTGTGCATGCCATAAATAGTGCACTCAAGGACAAGGAAAGATTGACTGGATTAAGGCAATGGTCAGTGATGCTAGAGATGTGCAAATGTTTATTTGCAACCACCACACTTCACATGTGCTCTTTAGGACCTTCTTTAGGAATTCTTGAAACCTATTGAAACTAGATATGTATCCTATTTCTTGTTGGAGGGAATACTTGAGTTGCAAGAGGTAGCAAGTATTTGGTTATGACAATAGAATGGAATTAGTGGCACAAATCCAAAATAAAGTATGGGAAGAGGGTGAAGAATGTAGTGAAGAGTGACGATTTTTTTGGGTGATGCAAAAATATATAGTCTCCATCATTGCTCTAATTTTTCAGGTCATTAGATATGGGGATTCCAATGCACCTAGCTTTGGAGAGGTGTATGAGTGCATTGATTTTTTGCTAGACCAAATAAAGGTTCTTGTGTGAGAGGACCCCAAAATTCTACAATGAGAACATTTAGCCAATTATTGATCAAAGATGGGAGAAGCTCAATGCTCCCTTGGACACATATGTCTATGCATTGAATCCCAAGTGGTATGTGCAAAGGCTTGGTAGAGTTACAATTTACACCCATACATGATGCTGAGGTGTAGGAAGGATTCATGAGGGCCATCCAAAAGCTAAGTTACCAGATTCGTTCCTGCAACCCTCAAAGTCTGGTTCAATTTTGTGCAAAGTCTGGTCCTTGTCAAATTCTGTCCAAATTTGGCTGCAAAGCCCCAAATTCGGCCCATAGTTTATTAGACGGATCCGGGCCAAATTTGGGCGAATTTACAACGAATTGTTGCCCAGTGGTAGAGCCCGGGCCGGCTTTGGGCTCAAAACAAGTTTTTTTTGACCTTTTTAAAGTCTTTTTTTTTGCCTAATTTGGTCTATTCAAATTTCAACCCTCCAACCATAAAAGAGACAACTAAAAATGCCAAAATGATGTATTTTGCTATATTGCTTTACTATTAGCATAGTGGTGTATGAACTTATTTACTGCTGCACACACACACACACACACACATATATATATTAAAAAAACACATTTTTGTATGGACGAACCCAAAACAAATTCAAACCCACCCCCCAAAAAATTTGAACGAATTTTGAGTCCACATCTCGAACCCGAATCCGAAGTGGTAACTTAGTCCAAAAGATGTATGATCCTATAAAGACCAACATCATTCGTACTAAGTTGACAAATTTTGCTTGTAGACACCTTAATTTTGGCTGCTCGAATCTAGTTGTATCGTTGGAAAATGGAAGCACTTCCATTTACGATTGGTTAGCCCTCTGAGTAAGTGGTTTGAGGTCATGTCAAACGCCTTGAATGGGTCTTTGACTTGGATTTGGTTTTTCCCTTGTCCTGCCCTGTTTTCCACTTCTTTCTTACCTATTTCTGGTATCTTACTTTGAGATTTTGAGGTTCTTGACCTTAGGGTCAAGGTTGACCTCGACCCTGACCCAGGGTCTAAATTTCAAATTCCAAAGATTTCCAGATGTCGGGTTTTGGAAAGAATTCTTTCCCGCTTCCGGGTCAGTTGCTTCGGGCTTCGAAATGGTGACTCTTAAAATACATTTAATATAGGTCCACTTCTAAGGGTATGAGCCTAAAAAGAATTTATTTCTCATATGTCGGCCTCTCTAGAAGTTGGTGTCCTAGACTAGTATATAAGGAAGCCTTCTCCTCTCATTTTAGGGGGAAAAAAGAAAAGAAAAAGGGAAGGAAAGAAAAAGGAGGATCATCTATGCATAATTTAGCAAAGTGAGCATTCAAGCATTCGAGTATTCAAGCATTCAAGATTCAATTCATCAAGGAGATCCATTGGTAGCCATTGAAGGATTCAAGCTCTATGGAGCCCTCTTGTTGAAGATTTCTCCATCCATATCCATTCAAACTTCTTCCTATTCCAAGATCCATTCAAGATTGGTGTTGAAGATCTAAAGACAATTGATTTGAGACATCCTACATCTTACATCCTACATCCTACAATTCTACATCCATTTGAAGCATCCATACTTGTGGATTCAAGGATTCGAATCCTCCACAAGGGTTTCAACATAAGCAAGGTGAATTGTTCTATTTACTTTGTTTCTTACTGCAATTCAATTCTATTTCAAGGTTAATTCCAAAACCGGGGTTTGACCAAGGCAAACACCTCATCCCAAACAAACAAAACCATTTTTTCTTGCAAGAACAGGTACAAAACAACGATTACAGAGCAGATTCGGATACCCTTTTTGGCAAACTTTCGGGATCCGTGAACAGATTTTTTGTCGGAATAGTGCAGGTCAAGGTCGACATAAAGGGGCACAATTGTGCCTCCGTATTTGGGTCAAGGTCGATCTGGCTCAGAAAAGAAAAAGATTTCTAGGTTTTCTCTATTTCTGTGTTTCTGTTCCAGATCCGGTTGCAAAATTTCCAGAAACTCAGCACAGACACTAGAAAATAGGTATTTCCAGATCTGCTACATTTCAAGATTAGTATTTCATTTTATGCTAATCTTTCTGATTTATTGTTTTACTTTATAATTAAGAAATTAGACCCCCTTTCCCTCTTTATCCATAACCAGTTGATTCCTTTTTGCATTGATTGTCTCCTTTCGGTTAATCAATTGGGATTTCCTTGTCTTGGATTAGGAGGTAATATATATCTACAACATTTTCAACACAACCCACAAACACATTAAAAAAACATATATATATATATAAATATGTATTTATATATATATTTATATCTTACACTAGTAGTTCATGCTTACCTTGTTCTTCTTAGTGTAATAATTAATTATTGTTTCATTTTTTGTAATTACTTTATAATAAGTTGCAATTTTAACTATTCTTCTAAATTTTGATTAATTTTAATTAATTAAATTCAACTTTAGCCAAAATTCTTAAATTCTTCTCATCCCCAATTAGTTAATTAATTTCTTAGTTAATTAACTAATCCCTTGATTCCTAACCCCATTAACATTTCTTTTGATTTAAAATTCCCCCAAAATCCCCAAACTCACAAACATGTGACATGCACAAGTCACTTTCCCACTTCCATGTCGCTATTCCACCAAATGTTTTATTTGGTGTTCACACGTGTGAGATGATCATTTCCCATGTAGCCACCCTACACTTTCCTCTTTTCTTCATTTATAACATTTCCACTCCTACACCTCTTCCATTTTTCCTCTTTTGCTTACTCTTGTCATCTTTTTGTTCTTCCCAAGATGTGCTCACACGTGTGTGAACACACCTTGCTCTCTTCCCCAAGACAAGTGTCTCTTTGCCATGCCACCACCTGGCTAAGCAATCAATCCAACTCATCTCCTCTTATGGAATCACAACCCTTCATGCCACTTTGACTCTTGGCTTTCCATTCGGCCATTTCAAATTCTATAAATTGGTATTAATGTATGAGCATCCAGGGTTTATAGACTATCGAGCATCAATCAAGAATATTTTTTGTTTTCTAGTTTGGTAGATTTTAGTCTAAGGTTGTTAGTATTAAATAAGTGCCAAATATTTGTTAAATTATTTGGGCACCTTTGTAATGAACTCCAAATGTAATTTTCCTAGCATTTCATGGCATTTGACAATTTAAAATTGTGAAATTGCCATCTAAGTGTTGGACTTGGTGGGACCACCTAACACTTCAAGAAAGGTCCAAAAATGGGTGAGCATCTTGTAATGGTTATTACATAAGACACATTATTTATTGTAACTTGAGCACCAAGAAAGGGGAATCTTGCAATTTCTATCTTGGGAAGTGACCAAAAATGCTAAAAGACATATTTGAGTTATTTTAAAGGCGAAAAATGGAAAGAATCTCCTCTTGGCTGTGATTTTTGAGGGAAAACAAAAAATGCAATTTCATTTGCATTTCATTTGGTGAAATTGTCATTTTAAGCTAGTTTTTCATTTCATTTGGGCAGTTTTTGGAGGGTTGGTTATGGGAAAGCTTGGAGAAAGATTTTTGGAGCTTTCGTTGCTGTATATCAATGTTGTTGCAAGGTTATATCAGATTGGAATTAGATTTGAACATCTGTTTTGAAAGCCGGTAGGTTTATTGCTTTGTATTTAGTTTATGTTCTCAAATTTCAATAGAATCTCTCAATTTTTCTTGCATATTGTTGTGAGCTTTTAGCATTGCATTTACTATTGCAAAATCAGTCGTAGTGTCAAGTCTTGAAGGGATAGAATCCTTTTACATTAGGAGCCTTATCCCTTCATGCCATAAAAATTTGCAATCATACTTACATTATGCTAAAATCTTTTTGAAATCCCTAATGTTATGCCACTTGGAGAGTAATCCACATATCAAGTGAGTTGGGTGCATCACTTTAGCTCAATCAAGGAGGAGAAGGTATAAGGTTTGTTGTTCAATTTTATGTTTATTCATTCTCTTTAACCTGTATTTTTTTCCATCGACATTGCCATTGTTAGGGGTCATTCTGAGGAGGCCATGTGTAAAGACCTTAAGGTCTGCATGATCTGATTCTCTGCTTTTCATAGACTATTAAATTCAAAAACAAACTGCCTACATAATATAGATTCAAGAAAATAAACATTCACTTATACTCAACCCTGAAATTTCTTATAGATTATTCAAACCTTCAACAGTGCATACACAGATTCACTAGAAGCTGCAAATTCTGGAACCGATTTATTCATAGAAAACTAACATAAATTCTCTTAACAACAACAGTTGAGCTTACAGATTGCATAGAACTCAGTATTGAGTTTGAGCTACTACAGTAGAGGTGATTCATTGGGGTTTTGTCCCTTCATCCAAACAACATAGGTGATTTGTGGGGGTTTCGTCCCTTCACCCAGACAACAAAGATGATTCGTGGGGTTTTTTTCCCTTCACTGATGTAGAGTATCTAGTCAAATGGCACTCTTACTTAGAATCACACAACCTTACCAAGACTTTCCACCCAAAGTCTTTATCACCCTCATTTACCTCCTTGACTAAACCAACATAGGGTTCATTAGGGACAGGTTTGATTCATAAAAAGATGCCTAAGACAGACTCAAAGGCGCCAATTCAATGAGACACTGCAAACATCACAACCCAACTTGCTCTCTTGCAACATGGTTTAACTATGTTGATTAGGGGTTTGATCACAACAACCTTTTCTCTATCCAGTGGACACAAATGAACCTGTTTCTTTTACCTTTAGGGACCAAGACAATAGTTTTCCAACATCAGATTATGCCCATCAACCCAATTCCTAAGACTTGCTTCACAATTAAGCCTAATGGCTACTAGCCCTGCTCAGCGGGTGTTTTGAATTTTTCTCTCAGACCCTTGACCATGGAAATAAACAAACCACCATTTGAGACACTCTTTCTAGAGTTATTGAACATATGTCAAGACCAAGGTTTGACTCAAAAATTTGATGGGCAAACAATTACTGTCCACACAGACCTAATTAGGCAATTAGGCCTCTCTTTACAAAGCAACCCTGCTCCAATGGTTCAATCCAATGCAACCAACACCATATTCTTCTCTGCCACACTTCACACATCCAAAATCCGCTGTTTCAAGGTGTCAAACCCCTTCAGTCTTGTGTTACAACTCAATTTGTACTCCTCTCCTTAACAACCTAGCCTGTCACATAAAGAATGCCAAGCCTAGGGCTTGATGCCAAAATTCGCCATCACAAGGGACTGTCCCAAACTTGCCAAAATATTATAATACATCCTCTGGCCTACCATCACCCCCAGTTTCAAGATTTTTGGCCGGTGGGAAGATAGGCCAATTCGCCCATGAAGTTCAAACCCTAGGTTAGAGAGGGTTTCAGGACAGTCTGGAGTAATCTGGCCCTAGCTTGCTTCAAACTTGATAAAAATTCATCAAATCAACTGCAAAGGGAAGTTAATTCATCAAACTATCCAAACACATGCATTGATCAGATCTCCCAATCCATACACGGCTGTACACAGCAAGGAAAGTTGCAGAAAAATGTTTTGAATCAGAACAGTCAAGTGTATTATCATCAAAATTTCATCAACAACCTATGCCTCGACCCCTATGAGGCATTTGAAGACAATTTTCAACAGTTGGAACCAATTCCAACCACTTTTTGAAACCAACTAGCTGTTAGAGGCAAAATCTCAAAATTTGCAAGTTACAATGCAACTTTTTTTTGACAACTTTGCACTTTGTGACCACTTGTTACTCACCTATCTCCTACTGCTCAAATTACATTGTGTATAGGCCAACATGACCCCTAACATGAAAACTCTCCAAATATATCATTTTCCTACTTCCTTAAGGCCTTTGACCCAATTTGACTACATTGGCCTTTACCCTTACAAAAATGGTTCCAAAACATTACAATGTGATTTGAAATGGTCCATGGGACCTTATTACAACATGAACAATTGAAACAAAATCAGAAATGTGGATGAGTCTTCATGAGGTGTCCTTGCACCATACTCCCGATGTTGGAAAAAAATCAAGTCCCTTGAGGAACCAGGTTGGCAACAGTAGTTCCATGCTTCAGTATGTCATCTTCACTCATCCAAGTGGCATCTTCATCAGGTAAGCCGCTCCATTTAACAAGGTACTCTTTATAGGTCTTCTTTCTAGTCTTCTTGACCACCTTGGTATCCAATATGCACTCAAGTTGCAATGGTTTGCTGGGTGGTAGGTCCTTGACCCAGTCATGCTCTTCATCTGCTGTTAAACCTGCATTGGAACCTGCAACAACGGTACCTTTATATGGAAAAAAGTCACAAACATTGAAAATTGGAGATATGGCTAGTCTCGGGGGTAATTCAATCTCATATGTATTTTGCCCAAACTTGTGCACTATCCTGCAAGGGCCTATTTTCTTCATCAGTAACTTGGTAGGTTGACCCTTTGGAAGCCTTTCCTTCTTCAGATAAGCCATGACCAGATCCCCAACTTTGAATTGCACATCTCTCTTCTTGACATCAGTCTTTGCCTTGTATTTATCTGCACTTTGTTCGAGAGTTTCTTTCACTTGATCATGGATCTCTTTCATTGTCATTGCAAAGTCCTCTCCCTAAGCACTCCTCTTGTCCATTCCACTCAGGTCTCTGAGTTCCAATATCCCTCTAGGGTGAACACCATATACTATATCAAAAGGGCTCTTGCTTGTACTCCTATTTATGGAGTCATTATATGCATATTCTGCTTGATTGATCACCATGTCTCACACTTGACCATGCTGCTTTGTCAGACATCTCAGCAGGTTTCCCAAAGACCTATATACCGCCTTAGTTTGGCCATCAGTGTGAGGGTGGTATACTGAAGAGAAGGACAGTTGTGTTCCCAATTTCTTCCATAGTGTTCACCAAAAATGGCCCACAAACTTTGAATCTTGGTTTGTGACATCAGTTTGTAGTTTAGGCCAATAATAAAACCTCTTCACCTATTCTAGGGTCTTATCAAGCCCAAAATGACCACTCAAACTGCCATTGTGTTTCTCTTTTATAATGTTCTTCCTCATGGAGCATCTAGGGACATATAGTTGGCTCCCTTTAAACAACAATCCATTCTGCAACAAAAATTCAGAGAAATCAGAGTGACAAGAATCTGAAAACTGATCACATACCTCATAGATCTCTTTAAAATCTGCATCATCCTTGTATAGGTCCTTAAGGGCTTCAACCCCCATGCTTTGTAATTGAATTTATTGGACTGCAAGTGCTCTCCTACCAAGAGCATCAGCCACTTTATTGGCTTGACCTTTCTTATGTTTGATTGTGAAAGTGTAGGCTTGAAGGCGCTCCACCCACTTCATGTGTTTTCTATTCAATTTCTCCTACCCATTCAAAAAGCTAAAAGCATGATTATCAGTATAAACTATGAATTCCTTAGGTAGGAGGTAATGCCTCCATTTTTTCAATGCCTGCACCATGGCATACAACTCCAAGTCATTTGTAGAGTATCTCCTTTTTGCACCATTGATTTTTTTTAGAGAAGAATGCTGCTGGTTTGCCCTCTTGGCTCAAAACAGCCCCAATAGCCTGATTGCTAGCATCACATTCTACTGTAAATAACTTGTTAAAATCCGGGAGAACAAGTACGGGTTGTTGTGCTACCCTACTTTTCAAGTATTAAAATCTTTTATTTGCAGCCTCAATCCAAAGAAACTTATATTTATTACCTCCTTTGATGGTGTCAAGGATGGGTGCACAAATCTGACTGTTCTTTATGAACTTTCTATAAAATGTAGCCAATCCATGGAATATCCTCACATCTCCCATTGATTTTGGAGGGGGCAATTCAATATAGCTTCAATCTTTGCAGGATCCATTTTTAGACTTCCCTTGGAGATTACAAAGCCAAGGTACACAAGCTCCTCCTTCATGAAAACACACTTCTCTAGGTTAACCATCAACTTCTCTTCATGGCGTCTCCTCAAGACCTGGTTTAAGTGCTTAAAGTGTTCCTCCTTTGACCTGCTAAACACAAGTATATCATCCAAATATACTACAACAAATTTTCCAATGAAATCATGCAATACCTCATTCATTAGGCACATAAAAGTGCTTGGAGCATTGGACAGCCCAAAGGGCATAACCAACCACTCATAAAGACCCTCATTGGTCTTGAAGGCCATTTTCCATTCATCTACCTACCTGATCTTGATCTGATGGTAACCAGGTTTGAGATCAATTTTATCGTAACATGCCCCTCCCAAATAGTCCTTAAGGTCTTCAATTCTTGGCACGGGAAATTTATATCTTATTGTAATCTTATTGATTGCTCTGGAATCAGTACAAAGCCTCCATGTACCATCCTTCTTGGGTGCTAGTATTGTTGGTACTGCACATGGGCTTAGGCTCTTCCTTACCAACCCTTTGTCTAGGAGTTCTTGCACTCGTCTTGCTATCTCCTCATTTTGAGATGGTGTCATCTTATAGGCTAGCTTATTTGGCAATGTAGCACCTGGTATAAAGTCAATTTGATGGCTTATATCTTTGATTGGGGGCAGGGAATTAGGCATCTCTTCTATAACTATGCCTTTGTACTTCTCCAACAACTCTTGAACTTCTTTGGGAACACTTTTCTCCTTACTGTTATGCAAAGCAGAACTATCCTTTGGCTTTAGGATTAGAGCATACCCCTAGTTATCTTCCTCTTTCAAGATGTCTAGAAACTCCTTCCCACTCACTAACATGACACTTGATCTTATATGTTTGTCTACACTTCCATCTGGTAAAGGATCCATCCTATATTTTCTTCCATTCTTGGTTATGAGGTAAGAGTTCTTTTTCCCATCATGTTGGGCTTGCACATCATATTGCCATGGACATCCTAATAACAAATGACATGCATCCATGGGGTTACATCACACAAAATCCTATCTTTGTACTCCCCTATCTCAAATTCTACCCATGATTGTTCATCAACCAAAACATGCTGCCCTTTATTCAACCATGATACTTTATATGGGCTAGGATGGGGTAATCTTTTCAACTTCAATTTATCTACCATTTCTATTGAGACTAAATTTTTAGTTGAACCGGAATCAACTATTACTTTGCATAACTTTCCATAGGCCTTGCAGGTGGTTTTGAATAATGTCTTCCTTTGAGGGGGTTCTTGCACTTGTGGCACTTTCAACAAGGTTCTTCTCAACATCAGACTTTCTCCATCATGTGTGGGACCAACATTTCCAATTGGGGAATTAACACTTTGACAATCTTCTTCTTGGATCAATTGGTTCCTTCTCTCTCCTCCATGAGAGCTTGAGGCTTTCTCAGGACACTTACTCATAGTGTGCCCTACTTGGTTACAATTAAAGCATCTTACAGTGAAGACACTAGGACCTCTCCTTAGTCCTCCAAACCTACCCCTTCCATTGGGTCTCCTTCTATAGCCTCCTCTTAAACCTGAGTCTCCACCTTGATCTTGGTGGCTAGACTCTCCCTGATTTCTCTGGAACTGATTTCTTCTCCCATTACTTCCTCTACCTCTGAAATTCCTCCCCCCTCTACCTCTGTTATGCTGCTCACCTTTTCTTCTTAGTTTCTCCTCTTCTCTAAGTGCCATTTGGAAGCACTTATCCACTGTCTCAGGGGTCAAAATACTGATCTCATCCTGAATGCTAAATTTCAGTCCATTTATATACCTTGCAACCTTTCCCTTTTCATCTTCTACATGTCCACATCTGCGAGTCATTTTGTGAAATTCTTCCATGTAGGAAGACGCATCCATATCTTTCTGTTTTAAGTTTTGCATCTTCTTATAAATCTGCACCTCATTATTTGCAGGCATGAACTGAGATTTTATTTTTTCCACCATCCTACTCCAAGAGGTGATCATACTCCTCCCACTCTTTACTGTCTCACCTTGGGTGTAATTCCACCAGGTTAGAGCAGTCCCTTTCAATTTTGTTCTTGCAAAGTATCAGGTACTTCCTTGTATTCAAAATAATTGTTCAAGGCCTCTATCCAGTCCATGATTTCTTCGGCATCCATCTTCCCACTAAACATTGGAAGATCCATTCTAGCTTCTGAAGACTCCTTGCCCATTCTCTTTAGGGCATCAACCAATTATCTCTGATCTGCAGGTATCTCCATTGCTTGTCTTTGGGCTTCCCTTTCTTCCCCTTCTTCCTCTTCTTCAGAGTCATCTTCATCCTTTTTCTCTTTCCCTTACACTTTTCCTATCTCCTCAACCAACTTGGCATTGAACCATTCTTCGATTTCTTGGAATCTCCTAGCCACTTCTTCAGTCATCCCCTTTGGAGGTATGATGCTAGCCTCTCCTTCACTCTCTTCTGCTGACATACACCAAAATCTACTTCCCAACAATCAGACTAGCTCTGATACCAATATGATGCAGAGGATCTAGTCAAATAACACTCTTTTTAATAATAAATAAAAGGCTCTTTTGTTTATTTTCAAGGCAAAGAGATTGTAACTAAAATGTGGATTCGTCCTTTGTGATCAATAAATAGATTATTGAATTATTCTGACAGAGTTTTGTTTTTGCATTGGATATTTTCCTGCATTCTTTGTTCAACAATCAGAATAGTGTGAAATATAAATATATTTCCTTATCTCTGTCTAATTGGACTTCCAGCTAGAGAAGTTAAATTCCTTTTGGACTAACAGAGAATTGCATATAAGATTTGTCTTTTGCAGAGCTTAGGAGTAATTGATGATATTTAAATAAATATTGTCTCATAAAGTTGTACGTAATAATCCTTGCTATAGTTGACTCTATCACCCGGATAAACAAAGGCACTGGTCATTTAAAAATCATTGGAGTTATTAATTGAAGTCATAAATCTATATACTTCCTTCTTGCAAGCATCTAATCGATTATTGATAAACCTTACACAAACATTCAAATCATTTCAAGCAATCACATAACTTTATATTGATCGAGTTTGAGGATTTTGCAAACCAAAGAACTCACCAAGTCTAAATTCTCTATAGAAAAGCCTCGAACAAAGTGATCAGGTTTGAGGTGAAGGTTTACCCGCCTAGGTGTAGCGAAGCCTAAAGTGTAGGGGAATTTGGATTATTTCCGTTTGTTGGCCAGAACTGATTTGGAATCCTATTGGAGAATTGACAGGCTCTTGAATTTCCAATTTGTGGTTTTGGGAACCAACAGATTGGCGACTCTACTGGGGAGATATTGTGACAACATTATTTAGAATTTCTGGTGATCAGAGAGTTGACTCTACTGGAGACAGAACTTGGAATCAATTGTATGATTTTGTCCTTCTTATGAAGAAGGTTGCGACTCTATTCAATAAGATTTCAGTTGGTAACTCTACTGAGGGAGAAGACTCAAAAGGAAATGGTAGATAACTTTTACAAATGTATCGGTCATTTCAAAGAAAGCCTTTTATTCCAGATGGCATCAAGCCATCGGATTTTAGCAATTTTGATTATGAACCTAGCAAGTTACCCCCACAACTTTCAAAACTTGCACCAAAGTTCCATGGAGAATGGGATGAATCAGCACTTTGGCAACTGGATGAGTTTTATACATTTATAGAGGATTATGAAATTTGTGTAGAGGATCAGGTAATGAATCTATTTGTCAGGACATTAAAAGACAATGCGAGACAAGCATATGAATCATTACCTACACAAAGTATTTCATCTTGGAAAGAATTTGACCAATGGTTCCTATACGAATTCCATGATGCAAACGATGAAAATAACATGTGTTATGAACAATGTGAAGACCAAAGTTGCAGCATGGAGGAGGATCTTAGCATGCTTCCACTTGATGCCTTTTTCAATTTGGAAAGGTATGAAGGTGAATCTACGAAATAGTTGTTCATGAGGATGTGTGATATTTATTAGGAGGCACCTTCTGAGGTCAAACCTTCATCTCATGAAATATGCAATAAAATATATGAATTCGGGATTGCTCATGATTCTCGGTCATGTAGTTTTCTAAAGTATATATATGATGAAATAAAGGTAGAAGATAATGAATACAACATGAAACATACAAGAGATGAGGCCTTGGATTATGATGAAGAAGAAAGTCTCAATCAGATGGAAGAAGATTCCGTCCAAGATGAGACTTGTGTGGAAATGGATATAAAATGTTATGAAGAAGAAGAAAACTATATGGAGGAAGAATCTTATATATCCCCTCTGAATGAATTTCTCAATTTGGAAAGACAAGAGGGTTAGTACACACCCTGTTTGTTCATAAGGATGTTGGGTTTCTATTTGGAGATACCATCAGATATCGCACCTTCAAGCAAGGAATTTCTAAGAAGGCTTTATGATTTGGGGGTCTCTTTAGATGACCCTGATTTGAAGCTCCTTTTTCAAAAAGTAGAAGAATATAATGAATGCAACGTGAAACATACAAATGATGTTTCAGATCCAAATATAGAAGAAATTTTGGACCAGATTGGAGAAGAAACCACCCATGATAAGACATCAAATATCAGTGAATGTGAAAATGAGGAAGAGGATTATATTAGTGTGGAAGAGATTTCAGCCTTGTTAGACATAGAATATCATAAACATATTGAGAGAAACGGTCCAAATTTTTTCTCAATCCACCACAGTAGACAAGTTAATGAATTAATACATATTCAGGGCGTACTAGATGAAGGATATGATAATTTCCAAGAATCAAATAGTGGAGATGAAATAGAATTGCATATGGTGTATGAATAGGAGGAAGCTTCGGGAGATAATGTCAATGAAGATATTAGTCTTGTTGATGAAACACTTGATGATCCAAATGAAAGCTCTCAGGAAAGCATGTCTAAATTCTCTATGTTCTTGAATCCATTGTTTGAAGAGGAAGAAGAAAAAATGTCTGAGTTCTCTATGTTCTTGAATCCATTATTTGAAGAGAATTTTCTATGCGATCAAGTCCATCAACATCACGATGAAGATAGAAAACCTAATGATACTTTTGAAGATGATGAAACTCAAGATATGTGTGGAGAGGGGTATTCAGAAGGTGAAACATGCATTAGTTCATCATATGAGCAGAAGTTGTATCAAACTTGTGAGGATGAGATGAAATCAAACAGGCATAATGAGGAGAATGTGTTAAAGAATAGTTCTGAAAATTTTCCAAGTGTTCTATCTGATCAGATTCTTGATAAAAGTGAAGTAATATTTCTTGAATATGAGCTATCTTCAAAAAATTCTTGAGGAAAAACATATTGAGTATGGAGCAAATTATGTGCAAGAAGACATAATTGATCAAATACATAGGGATTCTCCATTCACCAAAGACCACAGTGATGAAGCAATAAATATTGTCCATAGGGATGATGCATCTAATATAGAAAAGGATAAGATGTTGGGGCTAAAAAATTATGGAATTTATTTCTTTTCAAATACTCTTACTGATAAAGAAAGGACCAATTCTGATCCTAAGCAAGTGATAAAGGGAAAGCATACCATGATTAGAAGGAATGAGTTGTTACATGATCAGAATCAAGTGTTCGATAGAGGAAAGGATCAATGTTCACTTTTGGGGGCCCTGGGGCCACCCAATTTTACTTTGCATCAGATTAAGTATGGATACTTGGTCTGCTTCTCCAGAGATAGCTGGAATCTCGCTATGCTCACAGAGAGCATACATCCCCAGAAAGAGCCACTAGTGGTACCCTAATTTTTGAGAGTCCAAATCCATTATCAATAAGCAAGTTTCTCCATACTAAAAAAATTAAAGAAAGGAAGCTTTATGACACAAATAAATAGAACTAACTAATTGAAGCCTTCAGAAAATGCTGGAATTTCGACTTGCAGTAAAGATGATGCCGACGGAGCTTGAAGATGGTCGTATTTTAAAATTCTAAAAACGACCCAGTTCGGGAAATCAAATTTCCTATCTCCATGAAAAATCTTAGCCTTCCACGAGGTGTTTTGGTTTTTCGACCAGCCCCAAATCCAAAAATTAGGTAGTTATTTTTTAGTTAGTTTATTGTTTTTCAAAATAATTTGTAATAAGGGTTGTGTCTTTTCACCCTAAAGAGGTGTGAAAGACACTCAAACACACATATATACATAATGTAAAATGTAGAGAGAGGGACAGATTCAAATAAGCAATTAGAAGAAGAATATTTGTAACGGAAGATGTAAATATTAAAGCATGACTTTAATATAAATTTTAATATTATATTTTAATTATAAATAAAAGGCTCTTTTGTTTATTTTCAAGGCAAAGAGATTGCAACTAAAATGTGGATTCGTCCTTTGTGATCAATAAATAGATTATTGAATTATTTCGACAGAGTTTTGTTTTTGCATTGGATATTTTCCTGCATTCTTTGTTCGACAATCATAATAGTGTGAAATATAAATATATTTCCTTATCTCTGTCTAATCGGACTTCCAGCCAGAGAAGTTAAATTCCTTTTGGACTAACGGAGAATTGCATATAAGATTTGTCTTTTGCAGAGCTTAGGAGTGATTGATGATATTTAAATAAATATTGTCTCATAAAGTTGTACGTCATAATCCTTGCTATAGTTGACTCTATCGCCCGGATAAACAAAGGCACTGGTCATTTAAAAATCATTGGAATATAATTATTGGAGTTATTAATTGAAGTCATAAATCTATATACTTCCTTCTTGCAAGCATCTAATCGATTATTGATAAACCTTACACAAACATTCAAATCATTTCAAGCAATCACAACTTTATATTGATCGAGTTTGAGGAATTTGCAAACCGAAGAACTCACCAAGTCTAAATTCGCTATAGAAAAGCCTTGAACAAAGTGATCAGGTTTGAGGTGAAGGTTTACCCGCCTAGGTGTAGCGAAGCCTAAAGTGCAGGGTAATTTGGATTATTTCCGTTCGTTGGCCAAAACTGATTTGGAATCCTATTGGAGAATTGACAGGCTCTTGGATTTCCAATCTGTGGTTTTGGGAACCAACACAAGGATCAAGTATCATACTATGAAATGATTTAGTTTTACAATTCCGTATATTTCTCTTTTTTTTTGTATATATAATACATACATACATAAATACATACATACATACATACATACACACACACACACACACACACACCCTAACTCCCCCAAAAAAATTTCACGCACCCATGTATCGAGTTCGCGTACACGCACCTGAACCCATAACTTAGCATTTGTACAAAGAGAGTCTACTAGCACGGTGAGATGTAGAGCGAAAGAAACTAACACAAATTGATGAGTATGCTTCAGTTACATAGGTTGGGTTGGTATTGTTGGCATTAAATGATGATAACTGGTAAGCCTGTTATTGGTACTAGTATTGTCATTGATTGGCAAAAAGAGTATAGAGATGTGTCATCTCTATAAAGTCTATATGAAGAAGGATGGTTTGGCCGATGATGTCAATATACAAGACAGTTGTGACTGAATGCAAATACCACCGGTCACTATGCAAAGCCTTAGCCACCGGGCTATGGACATAGTAAAGGAAAAGAGGTTTCCGACATCTGCTGAGGACCGTGCTACAGCTGGTGTAGACCAGTACAGATAAAGTAAAGCAATAAGCTAACCGGTGTCAACAATTACAACCGAGGATGGTGCAACCAGTAAGCTAAGCAAGGGACAGCAAACCGAGGATGGCGCGACCGGTAAGCCAAGGAAGGGACTGAAATAGGGACTCTTACCTGTTCACAGCATGAAGAACTAAACTCAACCGGAACCGGTATATTAATGACTCCGGTCTTGAACCGAGGAAGTCATAGTTAGACTAACTGTTCCAACTAACTCTTTAACTGAGATAATTCTGGAAGTCTTTGAGTTAAATTGGGGATCTGTTTGAAGTGAGTCTGGAGGCTTTAAAGCCGAGATCAGTGGCTTTAAAACTAGCGACCGGATTGAGGCAATTCTGGAGGATATAAAGCCGAGATTAGTGGCTTCAAAACAAAGCTTTATCTCTTATGAAAGAAAGTTGCTTGGCAAGCAACTACTGCTTTCTTCATTAAGTTAGATAAAGCAAGGGGCATGCATCAGATGTTTCCTTAGTAAACTGGCACTCCATTGAGCAATGTATCCGATGAAGATCTAAAGTTAGGTCATGTTTAATGAGCACAATTGGGGCCAGGACCCTATATATTCTTCTGACTAAGGCAAATAGAAGTTGCCTTCATTCTGCCAGAGAAAAGAGTGAACCTGAAAAGATCAAGAGAAGCTAGGGTAAATCAGAAAGAGAAACAGAGAAAGAAGTGTGTGTAGAGAAGCACAACAGTAGTGGAGAACTCACCTGCTGCGACCGGTGACGATTCTCAGCTGAGCGCAAACATAGATCTTATCAGGCTATGCAAAACCAATTGTAAAAGGTCAATCTCTATTGTTTTCTAGCAACTACAATAGTTAAATCCCAGTGTTTGGGTGGACTCTAACAGGTCTCTTGTATCAAATCCCTTAACCAAGTGACATCTTGTAAGGTGCTCAAAGTCCTCTAACAAGGCAGGCACTAACCGACCTTATTGTAATAAATCCCTTGACCGGGTCGCATCTAACAAGTGCGTTTTTATCCTTCAACCAGGAAGGCTCTTAACAGGGCGTACTCCAGAAGATCAAAGAGGTGTTGATTCACCCCTCCCCTCTCAACACCGGTTGGGATTGTCAATTGGTATCAAAGCCAAGTCTTGTTTTCTTTACCGCTTAATCAGCATAAAGAAAAAGTCAAGATGATGAGAAAGGAAGGACCAAAGTTTTCAAAAGAAAACTTTACTCTGTGGTGCAGTCGAATGAAGCTGTACATGAAGACCACTGAAGATCAGTACTGGAATCATGTTACCATTGATTACAGCGAACCCGCTGGCACTTTGACACCTGATGAACTGAAGATCAAAACCGAGCACACGGCTGCTATGGATATGATAGCTAGCACACTACCTAATCATGTCTACGCTGAGATCGAACATCTTGAGTCTGCCTTCAAGATGTGGGGCAAGTTGCAAACAGTTTATGGAGGAGATCCAAATGTTCAAAGAGCCAAGGTCAAAAGCCTCAAAGGAAAATATGATGACATGAGGATGAATGAAGGAGATGACATGAGGATGAATGAAGGAGAAGACATCGAGCAATATAGCAACTGGATCAAAGAGGTGATCAACTCCATCAGAAGCGCTGGAGGAAAGCTCAGTGAAGAGGAGGTGATTAGCAAAATACTAAGAACTCTCAGACCTCAGTACGCCATCAAGATCTCTGCCATTCAAGAACTCAGATCGGTGACCAAAGATCAAGTCACCCTAGACTCCCTAATCGGTAAGTTGGCTGCCTTCGAATTAAGGAATTTTTATAATAGCTTATCTGTTCAGGAAGCAGCGTTTAAATCTTTTGTCAACGTCTCTTCCACCAAAAAGGAAAGAGAAATCGGTAATTGCTCTACCAGAAAGATCGGCAACCTTGTTGAGAATCTACTCTCAGAGGAGATGGAGCAAGATGAGTTCGAAGCTCTCATCGCTAGGAGATTCCCCAGAGGAAAAGGGAAGTACAAACAGAAACTCCCCTTGAAATGCTTCTTTTGCAACAAGATAGGACATATTGTTGCAAAGTGTCCTGATAATGAATCTAAAGATAAAAGAGATCGGTTCAAGAGAAAAGCAAAGAAGGAATGCTATCTTGCAGAGGAAGGAGTAACCGACAATGAGTCTGAAGACTCAGAGGATCCAGAAATTGCATTTGTTGCAATAAAGGAGGAGAATCCAGCTATTAATGAAGTTGCACTCATATCTAGGTCTCATCAGTATGATGACTGGATCATTGACAGCGGATGTACTCATCACATGACCGGTGACAAGGACAAGTTTATCAACTTGGAGTTTAACGACAGCGGATCAGTTACCTTTGGAAACAATGCCCCCTGTGCCATCAAAGGAAAAGGTTCTATTGCTCTCTGCAACAATGCTGTCTGTGAAGATGTGTACTTGGTTGAAGGATTCAAGTACAACTTGATGAGTGTTACACAACTGAATAACAAAGGATTCCTGCTGGAATTTGAACAAGGTTCCTGTATAGTAAGGAATCAATCCGGAATTCATGTTGCAACTGGTAGACAGAGCAAAGGTAACCTCTTCTACCTAGACTCAATGGAAGGTGCTTGTCTCATAGCCTCGGTCAAAGGAGAATCAAGCAAAATCTGTCTTATGACCAAAGAAGACAACTGCTGGTTATGGCACAAGAGGCTCTGCCACATAAACTTTGACAATATTGTCAAAGTGAGCAAAAATAAAACGGTAAGAGGACTTCCTGAGATTGCCAAGCCCATCAAGGGTATTTGCAAAGATTGTCAGTTAGGAAAGTTGACCGAAACATCTTTCAACAGTAAGTCCTCTGTTGAGAATGTTCTAGACTTGGTACACACTGACCTGTGTGGACCAATGAGAACAAAGAGCTACCATGGAGACCGATACTTTATGCTCTTTGTAGATGACTTTTCCAGAATGATGTGGACACTCTTCTGAAGGAGAAATTAGAAGCTTTCCACATGTTCAAAATCTACAAAGCTAGAGTGGAAAAAGGAACCGGTAAAAGTTTGAAGTGTCTGAGATCAGATAGAGGAGGTGAATATACCTCTCAAGAGTTCACTCACTACTGTGAGGAGCACAGAATAAAAAGACAGCTATCTGCACCAAGGACTCAGCAAAACGGAGTAGCATAAAGAAGAAACAGGATGCTGATTGATTGCGCTAGAACCTTGCTAATTCAAAAGGATCTGCCTCATCACTTCTGGAGAGAAGCTGTTAGTACTGTTGTCTACACACTCAACCGAATTCAAGTCAAAAAGGGAACCGTTAAGACTCCTTACGAACTATGGTTTAAGCATACTCCCAGTGTAGGCTACTTCAAGATCTTTGGCAGTAAATGTTACATTAAAAGAGATATGTACTTTGGAAAACTTGATCCTAAGAGTGATGAAGGAACATTTTTGGGTTACCTACCAAAAGCAAGGCCTATCGGTGTTTGAACAAAAGAACAGACAAGATAATTGAAAGCATCAATGTAAAGGTTGATGAATCTTCAGAACCAGACAAGAAGACCGGTCATGATGATCATGACAGTGTTGAAGGCCTAAATAAAGGAAATGCCTTTGAGTTCAACGAAGGAATGACTGAAGATGAAGGAGAAATACACATGGACAGACATCTAGATCGGGAGACTATACCTGAACCAAACAGGCTAACGCAAGATGATGAACAAGTTGATGCCCCGAACCATGATGAAGATAATGCTCAACCGGAAGAACCAGACCGGGAACAGAGACCGGTTCTTCCAAGGTATGTCACATATCATTCCACTGACTATAATTGGTGACAAACATGCCGATATCTTAACCAGGAAAAAGGCCAAAGAGAATATCTGTTTACTTTCCTGTATAGAGCCCAAAACAAGGGAAGCTCTAGAAGATGAAAACTGGGTCAAGGCCATGGAGGAAGAGATTGAGCAAATTGAAAAGAATGATACATGGGAGCTTGTGCCAAGACTAGAGGACAAAAATGTCATAGGAACCAAGTGGGTCTATAGGAACAAGTTGAATGAGGATGGAAAAGTAATAAGAAATAAGGCAAGATTGGTCTGCAAAGGATACGCCCAGGAAGCTGGACTGGACTATGGAGAAACCTTTGCACCAGTAGCAAGACTGGAAGGAGTGAGAATTCTTCTCGCCTATGCTGCTCACAAAGGATTCAAAGTATACCAGATGGATGTTAAGTCTACATTCCTAAATGGAATATTGGAGGAAGAAGTCTACATTGAACAACCAGAAGGCTTCACATCTGCACATAAGGATGGAATGGTTTGTAAACTTAAGAAAGCTCTTTATGGGCTTAAGCAAGCTCCAAGGGCTTGGTATGAGAGGTTGCATTCATACCTTCTAACCATAGGATTCACAAGAATCGGGGACAACAACAATATGTATCTCAAGACTGGAAAAGTTTACACCGATGCAGATTGGGCTGGAAACATTGATGACAGAAAGAGCACAAGTGGTCGTGCATTCTTTCTCGGTGGAAGAATTGTTTCTTGGACCAGCAACAAACAGAATTGTATATCCCAATCTACTGCAGAGGCCGAATATGTTGCTGCAGCAATCAATTGCACACAGGTAGTCTGGATAAAACATCTACTGGAAGGAATTAAAGAACAGATACCTGAACCGATAGCTATCTACTGTGATAGCACTAGTGCAATCAACATATCCAAGAAACCTGTTATGCACTCCAAGACAAAGCACATTGCTATCAAGTATCATTACTTAAGAGAGTTGGTACAAGACAAGGAGGTGAATTGGTGTATGTTCCCACCAAGGAACAAATTGTTGATATCTTCACAAAGTCATTATCAAAGAGTACTTTTGAGTATCTCAGAGGTAAACTAGGGGTGATACCCCTTCACGATCTTCAGTAAACCTAATAAGGTGGTCATTAGTTCATTGTGCTTCAATAGAGGGTTAAACCTCATCTTTTCTGAACTGATGAAAAATGAATGCTGCTCCTAGGGGGAGCAGATTAGACAAAGGTAGTCTCTTTGACTAGCCTTTGGCATCACTATCAAAAAGGGGGAGAGTTTGGCAATAACCGAAGGACTGTAATAGTAAGGTGATTGCCCATCAGTTTATCAGTTTTGCCATCACTGCCAAAGGGGGAGATTGTTGGCATTAAATGATGATAACCGGTAAGCCTGTTACCGGTACTAGTATTGTCATTGATTGGCAAAAAGAGTATAGAGATGTGTCATCTCTATAAAGTCTATATGAAGAAGGATGGTTTGGCCAATGATGTCAATATACAAGACAATTGCGACTGAATGCAAATACCATCGGTCACTATACAAAGCCTTAGCCACCGGGCTATGGACATAGTAAAGGAAAAGAGGTTTCCAGCATCTGCTGAGGACCGTGCTACAACCGGTGTAGACTAGTACAGATAAAGTAAAGCAATAAACTAACCGGTGTCAACAATTACAACTAAGGACGATGCAACTGATAAGCTAAGCAAGGGACAGCAAACCAAGGACGGCACGATCGGTAAGCCAAGGAAGGGACTAAAACAGGGACTCTTACTTGTTCATAGCATGAAGAACTAAACTCAACCGGAACCGGTATATTAATGACTCCGGTCTTGAACCAAGGAAGTCATAGTTAGGCTAACTGTTCCAACTAACTCGTTGACTGAGATAATTCTGGAAGTCTTTGAGTTAAACTGGGGATCTGTTTGAAGCGAGTCTGGAGGCTTTAAAGCCGAGATCAGTGGCTTTAAAACTAGTGATCGGATTGAGGCAAGTTTGGAGGATTTAAAGCCGAGATCAGTGGCTTTAAAACAAAACTTCATCTCTTATGAAAGAAAGTTGCTTGGCACGCAACTACTGCTTTCTTCATTAAGTTAGATAAAGCAAGGGACATGCATCAGATGTTTCCTCAGTAAATTGGCACTCCACTGAGCAATGTATCCAATGAAGATCTAAAGTTAGGTCATGTTTAATGAGCACAATTAGGGCCAGGACCCTATATATTCTTCTGACTAAGGCAAATAGAAGTTGCCTTCATTCTGCCAGAGAAAATAGTGAACCGGAAAAGCTCAAGAGATGCTAGGGTAAATCAGAAAGAGAAATAGAGAAATAAGTGTGTGCAGAGAAGCACAACAGTAGTGGAGAACTCACCTGCTACGACCAGTGATGATTCTTAGCTGAGCGCAAACAAAGATCTTATCAGGCTATGCAAAGCCAATTGTAAAAGGTCAATTTCTATTGTTTTCTAGCAACTACAATAGTTAAATCTTAGTGTTTGGGTGGACTCTAATAGGTCCCTTGTATCAAATCTCTTAACCGGGTGGCATCTTGTAAGGTGCTCAAAGTCCTCTAATAAGGCAGACACTAACCGACCTTATTGTAATAAATCCCTTGACTGGGTCACATCTAACAAGTGCGTTTTTATCCTTTAACCAGGAAGGCTCTTAACATGGTGTACTCCAGAAGAGTACAAAATTTGTAAGGTCTCCTCACACCGTGATTTTCACCCTAACTGGGTTTCCACGTGATAAATCTGGTGTCCTGTATGATTGTTTACTTACTATTATTATTTGCTTAAATCTGCTTGCTTGTCTACTGTAAGTTTACTTCACCGGATTTTTTTTAAAAAAAGGAAAAAGATCAAAGAGGTGCTGATTCACCCCTCCCCTCTCAGCACCGGTTGGGACTGTCAGGTATTAGTTTGGAGGAGCTTGACCATGTGGAGTCCAATATTTCTAGTGTCGAGGAGTTTGGGGATGATTAGAGGCTTCACTTCACTCCATTTTGGCATTTTATTATTTTGAACATTTGAAACCATCATTATGAAATCTTGAATATAATATAAAATTTGAATTCGATATTTTCATTTTTTAGTCTCCAAGTTTAATGTTCACTTCAAAGTTTAGTAGTTTTTCAGTTTTATTAATTTGCCCAAGTTTCTTTCGTAATTCTCATGCATATTTTTGTATTTATTTCTCAAGTACTATATGTATATCAGTGCTGCTCCCATCGCTGCTCCATGGCCTTTCGCTTGCTGTCCCTAAATTTAGGCCTTTGGTTCTCTTGTTTTCAAGACCCAGCCCCATGCTCCCCCCATTAAAAATCTCCATGTAAAACTATGCCTAAAATAGATTAGACAAAGTTGGTCAATAGGTCTGGCACCACCAGTGAAGTCACTTTCTTGAAGGCTTCTCATTGGTTTGACATTAAACAAGATCATTTCCTTAAAGCAAATGTTATAACAATGAGTTGTAGGAGATATAGAAATAGAAATCACGTGATCAATGCTGTTTTGTAAATCCATTCATAGCTCACAAGTTTCTTTCTAGGTGGATACGGTACAAGCTCTCAATTCTATTGCTTTATTGAAGAGTTGTACTCTCCTCCATCACCTTTTCCAGTTTTTATTCCCTTGAGCTTCTTTGTAGGACGGTGGTCATGAATTTCCTTTTCCTGAGCAATGAGAGTATAATTGATTTGTTTTTTACTTCACTTCCTCCAAGTGTGATTCTATCCTCCTACTATCCTTGGCCTCTAGGGTTTAGCAGATCCTATGACACATAGCCTGCTCTCAAGAGCTAGATTTATCTTGGACAGCAATATCTTTGACCAGATTCATCAATGTCAAAGTCTCCTCACTGAATCTAAACATCCTTTGAATGATCACACTGTGTGGGCATCTCTTTGATCACGTGTTTCACTACTTAGTTGTGCTTGTCCAATCAGAGCTGCCCTGGATTTGAATGCATCCCGAGTGCAAGCAATCTCCTCTTATCTTCTGCGACAAACCTCCTTTATAGTGACCATAGAAAGAGCATGGTCATTGATTTCAGCTGCCTCATCCTCATCATTATCAAAATATCTGGGATCACGAGAAATTGTAAAAGATAGGTTTATGTTGATAGCTTGTGCATTTCTATGCATTGACACATGGTACCTCACCTAGTATAACACATCTCTAAATGATAATTCATGCTTCATTATCTACCACATTTTGCAGGTCTTTGACTCTTCAAAGTAAATTACCATGATACACTCAACAATTTGGATCAATTTCTATTTGCTTCTCATTCAGATTGTTGCCCATCCTACACTCCCAAAGACTTTGAAGTGCGTGCATACAGATTTCCTTCCGCTGCATTTCTTGTATGGACTAACATCATGTACTGTTTTTATAGGAACAATATCTAGAATGTAGATGGTTTAGCTCATTAGTTTGGTCCAAGATAATAATATTTATTCCTTTCCAGTTTCCCCAGTAACATATACACATCATTTCTACCAGCATCCAATCTTCCTTTCTACCTCACCATTATGTGAGGGTAATTGCCATAGTACCCCAAACTTGAAATAGGATGCCTCAATGGATTATTGATGTATTTTCCTCTCTTTGAGATCTTAATCACTTCACAAGGTGTTAGTATTGTCTCTTATCCATTGCCTTCCACTCAATGACTTTGTCTGAAGTGGAAGATTTTTTCAGCTGAAAGTTGGGCATAAGTCTTCTTAGAAAATTGTCAATGAATATTAAGATGCATCTGGCACTTGCAACAGATGATGATTCATTGAACATAGATAGCAAGGAACAAGCTCTACACGTGCCTTCTCAAGACATGCCTCACCCTTCTTAAACTTCTCTCAATAAAGTTTCTGGAGAGTAAACTCCTTGCATATGCCTTTTGCAGGAGTAATAGAAGCAAGGTAGGGGCCATTTTAGTACAACCTATGTAATATCCTAAGGCAATCTCAGCTGTGAATTTCTGACTTATTCTGGCTGAAGGTGTTCAATATAGATTTCTCATAAAATTTCATTTCAAGGGTATCACTGTTTAGCTGTGTGTTTAGTGTGTTCGAAATGCGTGTCTTTCAAGTAACTATTCAACATATATGAATATCCAAACATGCAGTAATAAACTTCAAGTAGTAAACAATGTTCAACAATGCAGAAGATGATCAAGTTTCATATTCATTCAATATCCTAAATGTTAAATACAACTGCATATTAACGTAGTTAATACCAACCAGGTCTCCTGAATCCAAGCATGGAGTGTATGCAGCTTCTCCACTAGTAAATGCCAGTCGGAAGCCAAGAGATGAGCAATGTATGATGTTCTGCAGAGGTGATGAGAGGCAAGGCCCGTACGTTTTCTTTCTAGCTGTTGTCGCAACTCCTACACCCGTGATGGTCTACTAAACTTCATGTGGACTCAAAGTTCTTCACCAGCTGCCGCAACAGCCTCCCCTACGCACCGAACGGTAGACTAATAGTCTTCGCGCGAGTCCTATCTCAGCCCGCAGGTGGTCCTCGAACTTCTTCCTTAGTGCTGGGGCCCTCGAACTTCTTCCGCACTACCCACACACTGCTGTTGACAGTGCTCCAATCTAACCAAAGCGTTAGATATCCCTGCAGTGATTAGTCAGGTTTAAGGCTGGTCCCAAACTGCTCCAATACTGCCGTTCCAAATTGAGCACAACGCTCCTTCTACACCCATGAGCGGGAGGAGCTTATTGCTGTGCATCCCATGCTACACACGTCAATGAGAGTGCATAATAACACAACTGCGTGTGTCATAAGGAAGCACACAACTCTAATGGCCTTAGGCGGTGAGTTTCCTGTAGTCTCCAAGATGTGTGCTTGGTGTATAAGCAGTCACGCTGCCATAAGACATTTACCAGTCTCGTGTGGATGGCAACGCACCAATCCCTTGATTTTTACAGACCTTTGCTAACAAGGATACACCCAGGTTTGGCGCTCAAATACCAAGTGTTTCACAATTGCAGAGTTAGCTTATACCATCCTACTGCCATACACATACAAAATGGTTTGCATTGATTTGATCTATGCAAAATGTTTGATCTGTAAGAAATGCTGAAAGGAAATATTTCACTCTTACCAATACGTTTGAGCTCAAATGTAAAACCTGTATGATTTCACCATAAATGAGGTGTTGGGGCTATGTCCAACCTCTCACAATTTTCGAAGGGTTTGTGTCCTTGGAAATAAACCAGTCACGTGAGCAACCAGATATTTACCTTTCTTTAGTTTATAATATTTCATGGTGCTTTTCCCAAGGTGTACCTTTTTCTTTTATAACTTCGAAGTGAGGGAAAACACTGAAAACTAAGCCATGTGGGATAAAAGAGCTCACTTAAGTCACTTTTATAAAATAAAGTAACTTTAAGTCATAAAGTGACTTTATAATATCACTTTATAAAATAAAGTGATTTAACTTTAGAAAAGGAGCCCAAAAGTATAAATATTCGCCCATTGAAGCTTGTGATTGGCTGGCGTCCTCTGAAAGAAGCCATTAGCCTATCTGGATGGGGAGATAGACTAATTAGGTGCCATAATGGCCTACTACGAAGAAGGGGACATTACAACCTATCAACTGCATGCTTCAGAACTTTAGGTGACCCAATTGCCATTGCAAAGGAAGATATCATCATCTGTCTTGGCCGCCGAAGCTAATTGTCCTTGATTCTTTGTAACATCCTCGAATCTTAAGAAAACGTGAGCACACGGGCATATCCAATGCTTTCTCACCAACTACTTGAAATTCGTTAGCAATATCCTTCACAAAAATTCAATTAGGCTGAAATTTCAACTTATTCTTTTATATGATTTGATATGCAGAGTCTAGACAGTAAATTACAAGTTCAAGAACAGGATTATATCATCAACGGACCCACTAGGCACTTTAATTGTACCATGCACTGCACCAGCCAATGTTGAATTGTCCATAATATAAATTTTGTCATCTTCAGGTTTATCTGCTGATGCATGGAATTGCCCATCCTTTACCATGTGATGAATACAACCCAAATTGACTATTCACCCCAATTAGAATTATGTTCATGCAAAGCCGTAGAAGTGAAAGCAATAAGTGCATGACCAATACAACTGCATTTTCACAATGGCTCTCGGGTTTTTTGTTCTTAGTGATGAGATCCTACAACTTTTGGGGAAGGAGTTCTCAGAATATTCCAATTCACCACAATAGGAGCATCATTTCTTCTTGCTTTCGTCCTCATTGCTTCTGTAGTCGCTTTTGTCAACACCTCAATAAGATTCCTTTTTTTATCTCACCTCTGCTGGCATATTGGTACCCCATTGGATGCTCTTGTTGGTTCCATTGTACTTGGAGTTCTCTGATTTCCCATGAGTCATATTCCCCTATTTCTTGAGTTTTGAGAATTTGCTAGCTCTGATGAGTGTTTTTTTTGTTTGCTCCTAAAGTAACATCTTCCACAGTTAGTCCAAAGTGACTTTTTAATTGCCCTTCACAATCTCATTGGGATGAAATGAAGAAAGAAATACATGATGCAGATTCTTCATTTTTTGACTTAGTTGCCGATTCGGATTTGGGGATGGATTCGGGTTCGCAAATCCGGTTCGTGGATTCATGAAATTTTTTTTTCCTGTTTTGGATTCGTGAGGATTCGTGAGTATATATATATATATATATATATATATATAAATATATATATGCATTATATATCCAAAAATATAAGAGAAATATACATAATTCTAAAACTAAATCATTTCATACTATGAATCTATGATGCTTGATCATTAAAACTTCAAATAGCATACTTGATCATTGATCTATGATTCTATGTTGACGATTCTAAAGAAAATCAGAACATTGAATTAGTATTACTGAATTACAAAATGACAATTCAAAATATTGTTCATTAAAGTTTGAGACATGATTCAATGTTCAATGGTTCATCAATCAAATGGATTATCAAAAAAATCTAGATCAATGGGGTCTTTAGTAGTTGCAAGTGTTTGATCAAAATCATCATTAATGGAACCCAAAGTTCCACTAGCACTAGAGGGTACTGTCTCATCATCATCATCATCATCACCATCATCACCATCATAATCCACATCAGCCAAAGTGCTTCTAGCAAGATCTTGAATGGTCATATCTAGGTCAGCAGACTTGGGTGCTACATCCCAAAGCTTTGCTGGCCCCTTCTTGTACTTTGGATCCTTCCGTGACAGGAGACGCAAGTTGTTGTGAACATACACCAAATCTTCTGCTTTTTTGCAGCCAACCGGTTACGCTTGACTGAGTGGATAAAGGAGTAAGTACTCCAATTCCGCTCAGCGGCAGAAGAGCTCGCAACTTAGAGAGAAAACCAACAAAATTAAAAAAATACAAGATAAATTCAAGAGCGTTAAGTATTAAATTCTACAATGCAAGTGACAAAACAAAAAGAAAAAAAAAGTTAAAACTTAAAAACTTACTTGTGATAGAACCTTAATCGCAAGAGGTTGGAGGTATAGATAATCTTGCCCATGAAGATACCACCATGTAACAACATCCATTTCGCTTTGGTCATTGATAGCACTAGGGCCGAGACCTCTTCCTGAGATAAATGATCCAAATTCTCTCCTAACACTTACCCCAATATCTGGGTCGCAGAAGATTTTATCAAATGCCTTATTATACCCATTGGCAACCTCAGCATCTCTATATGGTGCCACTCTACTTGGAATACCAAGTACTTGTGTGCTATAGTACCTGGGAGAAAGAGCATATGCTAGGAGGTGCAAAGGTGTGGTCATCTTGTTCCAACGATGAACAACCATTGCTTCCACCTTTTTGTATAAGGTGTCCTCAGGATCATTCTCTCTCCTATGTATGACCTGGGATATCAAATGATGTTCATGTAAGTTATCATTATGTCAATTTTGAATTTAAATAACTCTCAATAAACAAAGATAAAGGAATGTATTAAATTTATAACTTACCATTTTTATCTTCTCCAACATTGTGTCCATGCTATCATAGATATCCCCCAAGCATGGTAAATCAGTGTCGGCAAATCGAAGCATAGACGTGATGGGATCAGTGAATTCCAAGACATACTCCACACGAGTCCACCAATTATCATCTAATATCAATGCCTTCACCTTTTGGGCCCTGACTGTACTGGACTGCTTCCAGATGCTCCATTGGTTACTAATAACCATTTGTGATAAGGCCTCCTTCACCTTGACAAGCCGTCTCAACACAATTGTGTGAGAGGCAAACTGGGTTTCAGCCACCTAAAACATGTTAGTAGAAAGTTAAAACATGACATAAAAATTATAAAATGATAAATGAAACTAAATAAATTATAAATTAAATTTTAAAATTTACCTTCAACAATTCCAATTTTGAATAAGTTTTGAAAATTGCTTGTGACATATGGTGATTTGTCACAAACATTTGAATCTCCTCACCCTCATACACCTGTTTCACCCAATCTATTTCGGTGCCAATTGCCTTCATCACTAGATTGAGAGAATGGACGGTGCACGGTGTCCAAAAGATGTGATCATATCTAGCCTCTATCAAAGCACCTGCAGCCTTGCAAACTTTTGCATTGTCCGTAATTACTTGGACAACATTGTGATGACTCACAGACTCTATGGATTCAAGGAGAATCTGGGCAATGAACTCTGCATTTTTGACTTCACCTTCACAGTCAACCGCCTTAAAAAACATTGACCCCTTGGGGGATACAACAATTACATTAATTAAAGGACGGTTTTTGCAATCTTTCCATCCATCTGAAACAATAGACACACCTGTTTGGACCCAAGAATTTCTTATTGGTTGTAGTAGGTTCTCTACATTTTTTTCTCTCATTTTGTAATATGGTGGTGTGCAACTTTTCATATCTAGGGCCACGGTAACCAGAAGGTGCTTCATTTATTCCTTCACACATCTCACTAAAATAAGGTGATCTCACAAAGTTGAATGGAACACCATTTGCAAAGAGGCAACGTCGAACTTTGGCATCAGCAATATCTCTTAACTCATTTTGAAATGCCCTATCTAATGGGCCTCTCTTGCGGGGGGGTGTTGTGTGGTTGATCTACATCTTCATCCCTAGAAGGCATAGGCAAGAATGGATGTGATCTAGATTGCATTTGAGTGGGTGGCTGCATTGTTTTCTGTTTACTAGTATCAGAAACTTGTTTCCCTTTTGCACATATTCTGTCAGCTTCTTCTTGTTCTTTTACCAAAGCTGCTATTTGTGCAGCTGGCAATCCCTTCTTATCTTCCCCCTCACACATGTTAATCCCTTGACCCCTAGGGCCTAAAAGATGATATTTTACCCGGGAGTAGGAGCTTCTATATTGTGTTTTGCAAAAATTACATTTCCATACATACCCCCCACCTCCAACACATTGAGAAATTCTTGTGGTGTGTCTCCATAAAGGAGACCCTTTATCAATTTTAAATCTTTGAGATCCCTCCCCACCCACTGAGCCTTGACTACTCATTGTTGCAATCTATAACAAAAATGAAAAAAGAAAACTTCAAAACTTATACAAAAACTTATACTTCAAAACTTATCAAAAAAACTAGAGAATATGGTTCAAATGCATACCTTAATCACTCAAATAGACTGAATAGTGCTTCTTGGAAGGTGTTTGCCACTCCACAATCGAGCTCCTTCGAATTCAATCACCTCACTTCAAGCTTGCATGAATGAGAGAGAAAAATGAGAGAGAATAATAGAGAGCACAATGAGAAATAAAATGTGTTTGGACTCTGGAGACTCATAAAAGGGGTCGTTTTAGGGTTAGAAGCAAAAAAAACAATATAAAAATGCCTTTTTTAAGTCATTGTTTGACTTTTCAAACTCCAAATCCCGCGGGTCCTTGAGGATTTGCGCGGATCCGCGCGAGATCCTCTTGGATCCACCCAGGTCCGTGACGGATCTGGGCAGGGTCCGGACAAAACCCTGTGGATCCGTCCGGATCCGCGAGCTGCCAATCCGGACGGATCCACAGGGTTTTGTCCGGACCCTGCCCGGATCTGTCACGGATCCGACGCGAATCTGGACCCGGATCGGACCCGGACCCGGATCCGGGCCTGCCAGGGCGAATCCGGCAACTAAGGAAATTGCTGGTTAAAGGATAGCTTGTTTTTATGGGAAGAATAATTTTTTTAGAAGCTTATTAAAAGAATTCAGTTGTTGAAAGATGAGTTAATTTTTGCTTTCAAATTGGAGGGGATGCCATTGAGATACATGTAAGCTTTATCCCTATATAAAGAGTGCTAAGATTGTTTTATTTTTTGAACTTGTCGTGAATTCTCCCTAGCTAATTGGAACTTATCAGACTATGAAAAATAAAGATTATGCATTGTGTTACCCAGGCATTTGAAGAAAAACTCTTTACAAACAGTAAACAATATGGGGCAACTGCTTCTCCAAATCCAAAAATCAATGCTTCTGCCTCTTCGCCAGTGAAACAAGAATATCTACAAGATCAAAATACTGAATCCAAGACCATACCATCTATGGACCCAGAAGTCAGAACTAATTTGGCACCTCAGCCTGCTCCAGTTATGCCAGATAAAAAGGTTGATGTCCCTACACCAGTTCCATCATCTTTGGACAGAGATGCTGGAGTCAATTCAGCATCTCAGGCTGCACCAGTGGAAGTTTCTTCTGAGGCAACTTCCTTGCCCAGGGCATTGTCACCATATCCGCAGGTACTTCATAGTTTGTTGATGCATCTGAAACTGCTTTGTATATTTAGTGAGATGAAATTCTTTTTTGCAATATGCTTATCCTCTATTATTAACTTATTGGTCTTCTCTGTAGTATCCAGATTTGAAACCACCAACATCACCCACTCCATCTAAACCAATCAGCAAAACTATGGACTCAGAAGTCGGAACTAATTTGGCACCTCAGCCTGCTCCAGTTATGCCAGATAAAAAGGTCAATGTCTCTACACCAGTTCCATCATCTTTGGACAGAGATGTTGGAGTCAATTCAGCATCTCAGGCTGCACCAGTGGATGTTTCTTCTCAGGCTCCTTCCTTGCCCAGGGCATTGTCACCATATCCACAGGTACTTCATAGTTTGTCAATGCATCTGAAACTGCTTTGTATATTTGATGCGATGAAATTCTTTTTTGCAATATTCTTATCCTCTATTATTAACTTATTGGTCTTTTCTGTAGTATCCGGATTTGAAACCACCAACATCACCCACTCCATCTAAACCAATCAGCAAAATTGTAGATGCTGCTACTGATAATGGTGCAGCTATGGCAGATGACAAGGTGGTTGTCTGTGTTAGTGAGACCCCTTTCTTCTCCCAGGCATTGTCACCATATGCACGGGTATCATGTGGTCTTATCATTTCTTCCTATTTTGATGCATCTAAACTACTTTGTATAACTGATGCAGAGAATTTTATTTTTTGATGTTATTCAATTGATATTGTTTGTAACTTTGTAGTATCCAGATTTGAAACCCCCAACATCACCAACACCATCAAAGCCAACTGGAAAGGCTTTGGATTCTACTACAAACAATGGTCCACTGGTTTCTGACCCAATTGTTGACAGCTCTGACCAAATCACTAAATCTACAATGCTTTCATCTTCTGAGAAGCCACCACCAACACCATCAAAGCCAACTGGAAAGGCTTTGGATTCTACTACAAACAATGGTCCACTGGTTTCTGACCCAATTGTTGACAGCTCTGACCAAATCACTAAATCTACAATGCTTTCATCTTCTGAGAAGCCACCAATTGAATCTGCTATTGAAACCCCTTGCTTGTCACGGCCATTGTCTCCATATGCACAGGTAAAATATTCTAATCATTATTGGTATCTTTCTTGATGCATCTATAGTAGATAGTAGATTGGATGGAAAAATGCTTTATTTAAAGCTTTACTTGTCATCTAGTCATCTGGTTCATATCTTCTGCAGTATCCAGATCTGAAACCCCCAACATCACCAACTCCATCAAAACCAAGTCTGGCTAAAGCTATAGTTGACCCTGCTCCAACAATCAAACCTGCATCAGTCTCAGCATTTTTGGATAGGGAAAGTGGAGTCAATTCAGCTTCTCAGCATGCAACAATTGAACCTTCTTTTGTGGCATCTTGCCAATACAATACATTATCACCATACTCTGTGGTATTAAATGGTTTTAGAATGATATTATTTTCTTTATTTCTACATACAGAGAAGCTTGCACATATATGGAAGATTGGTTTTCAAGGCATGCTTATACTCTATTGTCTGGCTGATTTTGTGTGCAGTATCCAGATTTGAAACCACCCACATCACCAACTCCATCAAAGCCTTGAGGAGGTTTCCATAATTGGCCTTGTTCATATTTTGAAATGAGCATATCAACTTCCATCTTACTGGAAGATGGTTGCAATTTTCCATTTGTAAATTGATATTTTACCTTGTGGGAAGTGTCACATTCAATAATCTATTTCACAATCCTATATGGAAACTTTTATTGGAGGCTTTAGTTGCGAGCCAGTGAGGATGTAGTTCAGGAATTCCCTTGTTGATTAGGAAAATTCTATTGCAGGCTTTTTGTGGTCTCGAAAATTGTTGTAAAATTTCAACTAAGAGTGTTTATGTTCTTAGGATAGCAAGTGTGAAACAGCCTGGTATTCTTTTACCCTTTCTGTAATTCTTTTTCAATCAATTTGCTGATAAATGATTTGACCATAAAATGTATTTTTTAAAACTGTTAAGACTGGTGCTTGTTCCTTTTGACACCTTTGGATCACGAGTCATGAAATAGGTACCTTCAATAACTTGTGTTTATAGGAAGTGATGTAAACCCCCGCCATGTAGTTGAAGCGTAATAGTTTTTATTCAACTTATTGCATTGATTAAATATAAACAAATTTTATGCCATATTTGGATGCAACTACAACCTTGGCTGCAAACAATGATAAATTTCCCTTTTGTTGATGAACTGTATGGTAAAATTTTGAGCGATTGTGCAGCTTTATATTTACCTAGGTTGCTAGTTTGGGTTCGAGGATTGGGTTGGCTGGTTTGGCTAATTTTTCTTTCGGGGGGTTTGGGATCGTTATTACAAAAGACATGTACAAATTGTGTACACACGCAACTAATATGTTTACCTGCTTTAATAAATGGTGATCAATGTGAATTATAAATTTGTTATACCAAGAGCAGATATATGAACAAATCTTGTAACGCCTTGCCAAGGAACCTTTGGACGATAAGCCAACCATACTTCAATTACATAGGCAATTTTTTGTTTTTGTTTATTAATACACCAACTGATCTTCACTAATCTTTATTCAACATAATCAAATGCAAGATTGAGTCGTGAATCATCCAACAAGGGGGTTAAATCTCCACAAATACCTCCAAAGGTCTAATGGCTCCAACCTTAAGATCCATAACGACATCCAACCCAAACATTCCATAACAAATGAGCATGCATAGCCCCAGAGACGTGATACGAGGACAACTAAGAACCACATTGGGAGCATGCCAAAGCATCTCAGACCCTGCAAACTAGCTCACGACCCTCACTGGGCGGAGACACCGAAGGCAAGCACATGTGCTGATTCGCACAGGCATCAATCCACAACACGCAGACGTTGATTGCCAGTTGATTTATTGGACTAAGAAGTCTTAGTCTAAAGAGGTGGAGACATCAATCTAAAAGGCGCAAACATCGATTAATGCAAACGTTGATTGAAAGTTAGGTTTTTCTCTGACGACTGGGTGGTCTCAAAGTAGAGAGGTAGAGACGCCCATTAGCGCAGGCACCAGAGTGCAGGCAAAAGTGCCAATCTGGAAGTTATCTCTCAAACTTAGAATTTCTCGATCCGAGGACTCGCCTACTGGCCTAGCTACCCTAGCTACTCTCATGGTAAGTACTAGGAGTACTAGAATCATAATTACATTATATGCTCTAATGGATACAACATCATAATCACAAATACAAGCATGAAGAAGGAACATACATGAACATAAATAGAACTCTCATAGTATAAAGTCATCATATACATTGAGATTGCTTGAGATACTTGTTCACTTGTTCCTAATGACAGTTGGTCATACCACCCGACCACGAAGACTTTCATGCTCTCCCCACTATGTTCAAGGAGGTAGTCACACTTGCCCAAATAGTAATACATTCATACACAAGGATAGTAGACTTAATACATTCACACACAAGGATAGTAGACTTACACACATTGACTAGAAAAACCACAACGAAGATTCAAATCAAGATCACATACCATAACAATATATGAATGGGGAGTCATGATCTCAATACATTCCTTCCCCAGTCATATTCAATAAGTCAATAAAAACAACAATTAGTAGAGAGTATGCAAAGCTTGACAATCATCGATCATGGCTCTCATAAAACATGGATCTCAATAAGGCATACACTTGCCTCCATCAAGAAACATAAACAACATGGAAGATACATCCTCTTCTAGGTGCTACTCATATCTACGGAGTAGGAACAAAGGAAACAAGAGCGGGGAGTGTCATTGGGTGTGCTCATAATAAAGGCACCACCACCCAGTGTCCAGCTTTCTCTCATGTAGACAAGGATGTTGATCAATGCAAGAACAACCACCACGTCCATGGATACATGTGTGATCTTGCCTACACTTTTACCTAGAGCCTCATGATAGTGCTCCTGGTGTGTTCATGCTATACAATAATCTTGGCTCATTTTATTATTGGGTCCTTATTTTTCACATTTTAAACAAATGCCCAATTGGTTTTATGGCCCCTTTGTGCCTTGTTCCCCCCATTGTACACCACTCTAATGATTTCCCCCTATTACCTACCCAAGGCTTAAGAAACCAAAATCACAAATTAGGATACAATACCAACTTCTCAATACCAATTGGTTTTAACATCAAAGAGCTCATCATATTCATTACATGCAATTGCCAAGCAATTAAAACCATACATGGGTCCACAAAACAACACCAAAATGATAATCAAATCCACAAAGCTACCAATTTCCACATTTAAACATCCAATTTCAAGTTCAAATTGTAGACTAGAAATTAGGGTCATGAGGTAAAATGCATGCAATAAGTCAACCACTAAACTTAAAACACATGCAAAATGAAATCGTAATCTAACCATTAGAGATATCAAGAAATAGTGCATAAAAGCATGAAAACTAGAACAAAGACACCCCCTCAATATAGCTCCAATACCCTTTCTTTCTTTCTTCTCCAAAGTATGATATGTTTCTCTCTTTGTGACAAAGTGCACCTATAGCATGATAACAATATGACAAAATGATAGCAAGAATACTCAAAAATGTGGTTGGGAGAAATGGGAGAGATAGGCTCATGTTATAGAATTTTGAAACTTGAATCGACAGACATGATTGAATTGATTCGTTGGCCAAGATTGAATGTGAGGACTCACAAAATGGGCAATCTCTCATAAACTATCACACATTTTGAGTTTCAAATGGAAGTATGTTAAAAATGAATGAAGGCTCATTTGGAAATGGATAAATCAGATGTTGAGTGAATCTAGAAGGTGTAAGAGTTCAAAAAGGGAAGGTGTAAGCACACAATTAGGGATTGGGGAGTTAGAAATTAGGAATATTGGGAAGTAGAATAATTAGGAAATAAAAATTAATTAAAATGAATAGTTCCCACATTTGAAAAAAAAAGGCCAAATAATTAATTGGGAAACCATTAGAAAGAGGAAGATAAATAAATCAAAATTTTTAATCAAGTGGTAGGACTTAGGATAAGGATAAATTATGGGTTATTCGTCCTAAAGGCAATATTTAATTAATTGATCATAGTCAAATGGGTCAAATTCATACAACTTAGAGGACAAATGTTGGTAATTAAATAAATAATATAAATTATTTAATTAATGAATGACATAATATTGGCAAGTGATGAAGACCAAACATACAATATAGAAGACATGTTAAAATGGGAGCCACAAGCGTTGACCATTTTTTAGTGTCTACATTTTGCCCCTCTTTGAGACAATGTAATTCCGAGTATTGGTTCAAAGAAAAATTAAAAGATCATGCCCCAATGAATCAAACACATGGAGGTAGGATGCCCCCTTGAGAATTTGGGTGAAATTTGATATGATGACAATTTTTCAAAAATGATTGTAAAGGACTGACATAAGAAATGTTAGTAAAAAAATAGAAATTAGATAGAGAAGAGTTAGTAATGATGAAACTTGCTTTCATAAGTGCACCTTATAATTGGAGAGCTTTATTTAATATGGCAATTGGATGCATCGCACCATGACACAGAAAGCTAGGACGATAATGCAATCCCTTTGCATAAAAATAGACACATTGCAGACAAAGAATGTTTTCATCCATCTCGAACTGTTGTACTTACTTTCCCTAGATCTTTATGAAAAACAACCCACAAACAGAAGACAAAAACAAAAATAAATGACCATGAATCATCTTGGTTACTCTCATCACTTGTGGATATCCTTGAGTAGCATAGGAACATGACCAAAGATAATTCAATAAAAGATAAGACTCATTGAACCAAACACGTCAACAACCATTTTGATCTTGTTGTGAAAGTTGATAGCTTGTTTAAAGATGATGTCTGGTTTCAGGAATGAAGTACCCCGTCTAAGACAAATACCGTTTGGTTTTGAGTATACCACATCTTGTATAAGACAAGTGATAGGTTGATAAAGGAAAAATTGATGTTGATTGATTAGGACAAATGATTGATTGATTGATTGGACAAGTTCAATTAGTCTGACTATTGACTTGATTGGATAGATCGCCTTTGTTTACATGCTTTAATAAATGGTGATCAATGTGAATTTTAAATTTGTTATACCAAAACCAGATATATGAACAAACCTTGTAATGCCTTGCCAAGAAACCCTTGGACAATAAGCCAATCATACTCCAACTACATAAGGAATAATTATTTTTGTTGTTTATTAATACATCAACTCATCTCAACACTAATCTTTGTTCAACATAATCAAATTCAAGACTGAGTCGTGAATCATCCAACATGGGGATAAATTTCCACAAACACCTCAAAGGGTCCAATAGCTCCAACCTTAAGATCCATAATGAGATCCAACCCAAACATTCCATAACAAATGAGCATGCTTAGCCTCAAAGATAGGATATGAGGACAACTAGGAACTAGCTGGGGAGCATGTCAAATCATCTTGGATCCCACAAACCAGCTCACAACACTCACTAGGCGAAGACACCAAACACAAGCACAAGTGCTGATCCGTAAAGACATCGATTCGCAACTCACAGTCACTAATCACCAGTTGATTTATTTGACTGAGATGTCTCAGTCTAGAGAGGTGGAGACATCACTCTAAAAGGCGAAGACGTTGATTAATGAAGACACTGATTTGACCTACAGAGACATTGATTGAAAATTAGGCGTTTCTCTGACGACCAGGTTGTCTCAAAGAAGAGAGTTGGATACATCGATTGCTAGGTCAGAGACATTGATCAGTGTGGACTTGAGTGCAGGTAGAGGTGCGAATTTGGAAATCATCTCTCAAACTTACAATTTCTCGATGCGGCAACTCGCCTAATAGCCTAACTAGCCTAGCTACTCTCAAAGTAAGTACCAGGGGTACTAGAATCATAATCACATTATATGCTATAATGGATACAACACATTAATCACAAATACAAGCATGAAGAGGAAACATACATGAACATAAATAGAAGTATCATAGTATAAAGTCATCATATGCACTTAGATTGCTCGAATAATTGTTCAACGACACCCAACAAGGATTGGTCATGCCACCCAACCATGAGGACCCTCAGGTCCTCTCCATCGTGCTTAACGAGGTAGTAACACTAGCTCAAACAACAATACATTCATACACAAGGATAGTAGGCTTACACACATTGACTAGAAATACCACAATAGAGATTCAAATCAAGATAACGTGCCATAACAATATATGAATGGGGAATCTTGACCTCAATACATTCCTTCCCCGGTCATATTCAATAACTCAATAAAAATAACAATTAGTAGAGAGTATGCAAAGCTTGACAATCATTGATCATGGATCTCATAAAAATGTCTCTCAACAAGGCATACACTTGCTGCCATCAAGAAACATAAACATGGAAGATACATCCTCTTCCAGGTGCTACTCATATCTACGACTATTCAATAACTCAATAAAAATAAAAATTAATAGAGAGCATGCAAAGCTTGACAATCATCGATCATGGATCTCATAAAACATGGCTCTCAACAAGGCATACACTTGCCACCATCAAGAAACATAATCAACATGGAAGATACATCCTCTTCCAAATGCTACTCATATCTATAGGCTAGGAACATAGGAAAACAAGAGTGGGGAGTGTCATTGAGTGTGCTCGTAATAATGGCTCCACCACCCAATGTTGAGCTTTCTTTTATGCAGACAAGAATGTTGATTGTCTTGCCTACACTTTTACCCATAGCCTCATGATAGTGCTCTTGGTGTGTTCACGGTATAAAATTATCTTAGTTCATTTAATATTATGTCCTTAGTTTTCACATATTAAGCAAATGCCCATTAGGTTACCTAGGGGCTCCTTTGTGCCTTGGTCCCCCCATTGGACACCACTCCCATGATTGACCCCTATTACCTACCCAAGGCTCAAGAAACCAAAATCACAAATCAAGATAAAGCACCAACTTCTCAATACCAATTGGTTTTAACATCAAAGAGCTCATCATATTCATTACATGCAATTGCCAAGCAATTAAAACCATAACATGGGTCCACAGAAAACCAAAATGGTAATCACATCCACAAAGCTATCAATTTCCATATTTAAACATCTAGTTTCAAGCTCAATTTGTATACTAGGAATTAGGGTCATTAGGTAAAATGCATGCAATAAGTCGATCACTAAACTTAAAACACATGCAACATGAAATCCTAATCTAACCATTAGAGATATCAAGAAAGAGTCTATAACGCATGAAAACTAGAACAAAGATGCCCCCTTAATATGGCTCTAATGCCTTTTCTTTCTTCTCCAAAGTATGATTATATGCTGCTCTCTTTGTGACAAAATGCACCTATAACATGAAATCAAAATGATAGAATGATAACAAGAATAATAAAAAATGTGGTTGGGAGAAATAGGAGAGATGGGCTCAATTTATAGAATTTTAGAACTTGAATTGACAAACATGATTGAATTGATTTGATGGTTGGGATTGAAAGTGAGGAATCACAAAGTGGGCAATTTGTCATGAACTAAGACACATTATGAGTTTCAAATGGAAGTGTGTTAAAAATGAGTGAAGGCTCATTTGGAAATGGACAAATTGGATGGAGAGTTAATCGAGAAAGTGTACGAGCTTGAAAAGGGAAGGTGTAAGCACCAAATTAGGGATAGGGGAGTTAGAAATTAGGAATATTGAGAATTGGAATAATTAGGAATTAGAAATTAATTAAAATGAATAATTCACACATTAGAGAAAAAAGGACCAATTAATTAATTAGGAAACCATAGGAAAGAGGGATGAATTCAAATTTAGTTATCAAGTGATGAGACTTAAGATAAGGACAAATTATGGGTTATTTGTCCTAAAGATGAGATTTAATTAATCGATCATAGTTAAATGGGTTGAGTTGATGCAAATTAGAGGACGAACATTAGTAATTACTTAAATAATATTAACTATTTAATTAATGGACACAATATCAACAAGTGATGAAGATCAAACACACAATATAGAAGACATGTTAAAAGGGGAGCCGTAGGCGTTGACCATTTTTAGTGTCTACATTTGCCCCTCTTTGGGGCAATGCAATTCTGAGTGTTGGTATTGGTGTAATTAAATATTCACTAATTACACTTTACTTAAGCTTACATAGGATAATGTATTGCATAGTAGTTTTTCATTGAGATACCTAGGAGTTTGCACCTATATTAAGCACATGGTGTAGGAGAATTCCACTTTAGGTGGTGATAGTTGTTATCACATTCCACTTTATATGTGAAATCC